>CM060242.1:9300728-9561983 GCA_030555515.1 Acutogordius australiensis
AACTTTTTAATATAAAAAATGTGGCCTCACAACTCGACGTTGAAGAGCCAAATAACAAACTTATAGAAAAAATGTTAAAAAAAATTAGGACGCATCTATATAATCATATAATAATTTAACAAAATTATTAGTAACACATACTATGTAATTATTAAGTTTTTTCATTAAATTTTTTTGCTACGTCAATTTCTTTAGATAATGATTTTTTTGAATAATACTTATTTTTAAAAGAGGCTCTAATTTATACCTAAAAAAGGATAATCAAATTTGCCAACAGCCGGGGTATAGTCCCACATTCACTTACTTCCTTGATTGCATCATGTGAAAAAAATTAACGAAGGGAAGAAAAAATATCAAAAAATCTTTCCCTTCACTTAAAATTTCAAGACAATATTTTACAACAAGATGCAATCGGTGGTTAAAGCAGTGAATATACGGGACATGGTGTTCAGCCATTTTGCTTATAAATACTTGAACAACACCTCTCTCACCGGACATTACGTTCGCCCCATCGTAGATTTTGCGATCAAGTTCTTTGGTTCTAGATTACATAACAAAAGATTGTTGACAAGTGAGGAAATTTCTTTGGCATCAGATTTATGAACTGCTTTCACAAATATACAGCTTTCTGTAACATCATATTTTTCTTTGGCGGATGAGAAGTGTAGATATCAATGAAAACACTTTTTAAAAATGTGAATATTTTTAAAATAATAATTTTTAGATATTTTTGGGGTAGCAAATTTAATTTTATGGGGGTGGAACGGCAAAAATAAAATTTATACGCATTTGGGGGGGGGGGGGGGGGGCAAATTTAATTTGGAGGAAACGGGGGTCTAGAATTGTGCCTGTTATTAAATGTAAATAAGGGATCAAAGGTTACGCCAAGGATTTAGAGTATTTTACGACATTGATAAAAATTTGTGGTAATTAACCTAATGAGTCTGAAGAGTGAATAAGGTTACAAAGGATTTTGAGGGTGAAAACAGCAGGCAACGTTGGAGAGCTTAATAAAGCCACCGTTGTTAGAAAGAGCGACAACAGGTTTGTTTACCACAGTAAAGGCATTTTAAGCAGTCTCAAACAGTGGATGCCGAAAATTAATTTATTGGAGAAGTAGGTCGAAAAACAAACGGACGTTTATGTCATTGAGATAGGCCCAAAAAGTACCAATAAACAACAATAACTTAGTATTTTTTCTAATTATTTTGTTTTTCATATATTTTTAAAAACATCAAAGTCTTAACAAGTTTTTACCACAATTTGAATAGCTTGACCCATGGGGAAAAAATAAATGGGCCTTTTTTTTTACAAGTTTTTTGAGTTTTTTTCTACAAATGCCCACAAACTCGTGGGTTTTGCAAAAGAAAAGCCCCTTTTGTTATTTAAAAAAGCCCCATTCTTAAAAAAAACTCTTAGGAGCTTTAAGAAATAATCACCCATCATTGAAAAAAATTAAAAATTTTTGAATTTATTATAAAGTAAACATTGGGCTTTTTACGCCGTTTTTTAAGAGCCACTTTTTGTAACTTTTTTGCCCCTTCTTAGTGAGAGCTTTTTTTTGAATTTTTATTTTGGCCCTTTATTTGTAGCTCCCTTTCTTTCTTTAAGTTTTTAGGAGATAAATGAGCCAAAGTTTTTTTGCTCATTGATTTCCCAGCACTGGCTAGGCCGCATTTTGGAGAAAGCACCCTAAGAAGGGAGTTCAGGCCGATGGTGGCTTTTATAAAACATGATATAGTAATGATGATATTTGGTGGTCATATTGTATACTATATGTTTCTTTGTGTTTTAATATGGCCTTTTATAATAAATTATCAATTTATGCATCCTTCATGAAAATATAATCAAGCAATCGGTGTTTGTATCTTTAGTGTTTATAACTGCTAATTCTAAACGACTGCGATATAATAATGAGATGTAGAAAAAAAACCTGTGTGGTATAGGTGTTTTTTGCAGACCTTTTTTTGCATTAGGGAACGGCTTACTTGTCAAAGCTTTGCAGTATCTCCAGCCCTTGCCCAAGAATTAAATGAATTACAACATGGGCCCGGAAAGTTTTAAGCTTGGGGTATTCGTAAAAAAAATTTTAGGATTTGTTATTGGCAAATTAAATTACTAACCAGGCTCAATGCTCAAAAGGGGCGAAAAACAAAGCCTGATAAATCAAACCTAATGGATTATCGTTTGAGAGTGCCATTTCAAAAATAATTTAAATAATTTTCTTTTTTTGAAATTAAAATTTATAAATTTTTGGTGACAAATGTATAATGCATTTTGAAATACCCGTGTATTTTTTAATTAATCGCCATAGTCTATTACTTTAATGTTCTTATTAAATAAGACATTTACCTAAATGAAGGTTTAGTTTATATTTATTGATTTTATAGATGTACCAGTAGATGGCGCATTGAAAATATTTACGTTTAATATGGTGGAAACTCCATTTTTAACTCATAAAAACAAATATTTTATTGAATTTTTATTAACCTTGCTAATAACTAATTATATCACTTAACTGGGGAGTGCCCTACGGGGGGTTCACCCGGCTTTTACTTGTAACATAGCTAATTTAGTAAACAAAATATAAGCTAATTTAATTATATTTTGTGAAACAGATACGTTTTTTGCAGCACAATATTAGTGCCTCAAATTCTAAAAATTGTTTTTGTTTCTTTTAATTAAAATCTCCTCTAGTTAATTTAATATGCAATCATGCAGTCTAAAATGTAAAGATTATTTATGTTTTTGATGCAATTTTCCTAGCAGGTGTGCGCTCAGAGATTAGATTGTCTAAAATATAGTGTTTTTTTTAATAATCCATTCATGTCGAGCATAAAAATAGGTATTGCCCCTGCACTTCGAAGAAAATAATAATACACGATTAGTTAGATATATATTAAAACTTCATTTTTCTTAAAAAAAATTATTTTCATGTTGAAACCTACGACTCATTTGCTCTTAACTGTTACACTCATTCTAGGGATCACTTTCAATGCCAGCCTCGTTCATATTCTGTTTCGGGTCCGAAGATTTCGAAAAAACCAGGCCTACTTTTTTCTCAGAGCCGTAGTAGTTTGCAGTCTCGCTTTAAACATCCTGTATGTGATGCTATACGTAGAAAAACTAAGTATTACATACCGGCCGGTAAGCCGTAGTCACCGGGTTATTCGATTGAGGATGTACCTTGTCGGGCTGAACAGCCCTTTAAGGTACGCATTTTGCAATACCTGTAAGGTGGTTGCAATTACCTACTTCAGCGAAAAGATCTTGTGCGCCATGAGATCCTCTACCTTGCATCAAATACGTAACAAGGTCTGGTACCGGTCAATCCCTTTCCTAGCATTCTCCTTATTTATGTTCCTATCGATTAATTTTGCTATTCAACCGACATACGAAATTTTAGTTATAAATGCGACACATGTCCGTTTGCACGGTGATAGGGAAAGTGTTAAAAATTGTGATTACAATAATACAAATCTAAGTAGTTACGGAACATGGGATATTAGTAATTGTCTCAAACAAATTCCTAAACCGGTGAACTTTCAACAAACATATTTCACTTATGTTCGGAGGGAAGGTTCAGTACACGAAAAATGGATGGTAACCGTAAAAAATGTCATTAGTTTTACCTTATGGGCCATATTGATAGGAATGCTCATGGCATTAATTGCATCCATCTTTACCCTACAAAAACATTTTGCAAGATTCACCACAAGCGATAAACCTGGGGAAATGTTTAAATTGATTGAGTGTTTTTTTAATATTTACAATTTGTTCATCACCCTCACTCATAGTAATAATCTCGTTTTGCCCTTGACAACGGTATCAGCGAGAGTCTCGGCGTTTAATAACTCTCATAGATGCCAAAGTCAGATGACAGAGTACGTTGATGGTCCTAGAGGTAAAATACCAAAATATGTCATAAACTGGCGTTGTTGCTGATTTTTTTTTGTTAATATTATTTTTGTTGTTGGTTATAAAATTTTATTATTTTTGATAAAGTTTAGAAGATGTTTTGTTATATAGGTTTTATGTTCGTGACGTTTACGTTTGCATGTGTTTTTATTTACAATGTTTTTGTTTTTATACTTTATTATATTTTGTTATCATAGGCTATTGCTTATTACATTCTATACCTTTGCACAAAAAAATTACATAAACATGTATTTGTTTTGCTAAAAACCAAATTATGGTGCATCTTTATAAAGCGAATGCCGCCCAAGGTTTAAGAAGCACAAGATTAGCTCTCCGGGTTTCTTGTTTATACGCCGTAATTTCTCTCGTATCAATGGTACTAACAACAACGAGCGTGGTTGCAATAAGCAATTACATTACGAATTTTGATGAAGACGACCTCACTTGGGGTACATTTTGTCAAACCCGATTCCCAGCGAAAATGTTTCTTCCAGTCATCGTAAATTATACTTTTTTACCTCTGACATATACGCTAGTTGACCGCAACTTATACCAATATATGATCACTCCATGGACCATTATTATAAAAAATAATAACAGGGAAATATTTCCCATTGCCTTGGTCGTTAATTGAATATCTAGAACTATGCAAGGAAATGATTTACCTTTAAACAAATTTTTAATTCATATTTATTAACGAAGATAAGTAGGGGAGACTGGGGTGAAATGAACATAATTTTGCAAAATCGTTGCTGCTGACACATTTTTAATCCAAAAGAAAAAAGTAATGGCTCATTTTATAGATAATTCATTATATTTTATAAAATAATTAGTTTAACCAAAAAAATATAATTCTGTAAAAAGACATTGAACAATGTTTAAACCCACTAGTATTAACCATTTCGCCCCATATACGGGGCAAAATGAAACACCCATGGGGCAAAATGAAAGTGTGTAAAATTTATTAAATTTACAGCTTTATTTTCAAATAAACCTTATAAATTGAAAAATAAATATAGATTTAGATCATTTTATTAATAGTTATAATAATCAATTACAAGTGGCCTAAAAATCCCAACATCAAGGGGTTGAAGTCTATCTGAACAATGAGGTGGTAGTGTGACCACTTTAATCTTATTATCTTTAAAAAAGTTTACTACTTTAATCGATATATGAGATACATGGTTATCCATAATTATAAGTGCCTTTATTTAAAATGTATTTAATCAATTTACTGGATCCTCAGTTGAGCATTTAACATATTATACAAAATTTTATTCATTTCGCCCCGCATTGATTAGTGTTTGCAAAATCAATAATGTCTAAATAATATTAATTTGAACTAGCATTTTTTTTTAAATTGAGATTTCCTAAATTTTTCCAAATAGATGTATATGTAAAAAATATAGTGAATCGATAGCTTGTTTAAAGATCTACAACATATATAAAATTTATATATATTGAATAATTTATGGCAGAGATATATCCATTAATCATTTCACCCAACCAACCATTTCGCCCCGGTCTCCCCTATTGCTTTTTTTACTTATATAAATTTATAATAAACTAAATTTTGATTTTTTGAAATTAAAACAGGTAATTAAATTTCATCTGAATTAGGTCATTGGTTTGGGCGATACACTAACCCTGCATTTTTCGCTGCCCGCGCGCTAATTCGACTCACAAACAAGACATTCTAATTAGTAAACAAACCCTAATTAAATTAAATTATATAACCATCAAACTAACACTAACCCTGTTATTAGGAGAGTAAATGAAAAATTATTTGTTGGATAAAGACTTGATAAATTAAGGCGTTGGGATTAATTAAATATGAAGTATTACAAAATATATATAACAAGGGTTAACAAATTAGAGTTATGAGCATTGGTTAGAAATCTGCAATCATATTGATTATTATACCATTCTAATCAAACTGTAGCTGAAAAAACGTTAAAAAATAAAAAAGATTTAACAAAAAAATGTTAAAAAAATATATTTTTTATATACAACTATTGTCAAATTATACTTCAAAAGTCCTAAAGATGGGGTGCCATGTATTTTGTAAAGTCCAGATGTAATGTAAGGATTGATAAACTTAAAAATTTTATTTCTCAAATAAAATAAATGCAAACATCTATTTTTGATTGTTTATATATGAGCCCAAATTTTTATAAGGTAATAAATTTGCAAAGGACTGGAACTTATAAAATTTTAAATTTAAAAACTATTTAATTAGTTATCTGTGCTGGTTATGAATGACACAACAAGCCTAACTATGCTAACCACATTTTAATGCACTCTATTATAATAAGCTAATTTCACCTTAACCTTAAGCTACCTTGTCCTCTAAGCCGAGCAGCCAGGATTTATAAAGGGGGGACCCCTAAAAAAAATTTTTGAGGCTTAGGCGCCAAACAATTGATAATAAAACCTCTCAACAATATTTGATAAAAATTTATATTAAATTTTATACCATTTCGCACTGATTATTTATTTAGTTATTTATTTGTTTATTGTCGCAAGTCTTAGCGACCTAAATTTAAAGTGATAGGGTACAATCATAAGTAAAAAATTTGCATAAAAAATTTATATATATACAACAATGAAAAATTTATAAATAAAGCTTTTAAAAAAATTTATTAATTTTATTCATATTTATAACAAAAGTTTGTAGATAAGATAAATAGATAAATATGTTATGAAAATTTATTATTACAAGCTAATAAAAAGGTTTAAACATACAAAATCAAAAACCAATATATAGTTGGAAACTAATAAGCAGTAAAAACTTTTCAGAGAAAAATTAAAAAATTACCAATGAATTGTTTAAGCTTATAAGCCACCAAATGCGCCTGCAACTTCAACTAGTTTTTTGAACAATCATTTATTAGACATGAGAAAAAGCGTAATATTTTATTAAATGCAACTTTGCGCATGTATCATAAAAAAGAGTCATATTTTAAAGATCGTTATGTGGGCTATCCTTACGCAAATAAATTTTCTTAAGTTATCAAAGGTTTAAAGTCAATTTAAATAAATACAACTAAAATAAGTATTTTTAAATATTTGAAAAATTTATAAAATATTATATAACACAGATTAACAAATATCGTTGTCAGAAAAGTGAATTGAAAATATAAAAGAATGCATCCCCACGATGGCCTAATCTCATATATAGTTTTCGTTTTTGTTAGTTTCCCGCCTTTGGCTCTTTAGATCCGTCCATAAAGAAAAATGGCCTTTTTTGGCCAAATTGACATATAGGGAAGACCGGGGCGAAATGAACATATTTTTGCAAAATCGTTGCTGCTGACACATTTTTAATAAAAATGAAAAAATTAATGGCTCATTTTAGAGATAATTCATTATATTTTATAAAATAATTTGTTTAACCAAAAAAATATAATTCTGTAAAAAGATATTGAACAATGTATAAACCCACTAGTATTAACCATTTCGCCCCATATACGGGGTAAAATGAAACACCCATGGAGCAAAATGAAAGTGTGTAAATTTTATTAAATTTACAGCTTTAATTTTAAATAAACCTTATATATATTAAAAAATAAATATAGATTTAGATCATTTTATTTAATAGTTATATCAAAATCAATTACAAGTGGCCCAAAAATGTCAACATCAAGGGGTTGAAGTCTATGTGAACAATGAGGTGGTAGTGTGACCACTTTAATCCCATTATCTTTAAAAAGTTCACTGCTTTAATGGATATATGAGATACATGGTTATCCATAATTATAAGTGCCTTTATTTAAAATATAATTAATCAATTTACTGGATCCTCAGTTGAGTATTTAATATATTTTACAAAATGTTATTCACTTAGCCCCGCATTGAGTAGTGTTTGCGAAATCAATAATGTTCAAATAATATTACGTTTTAAGTTAAAAATGTATTATATTCTTACAACGAAGTGTTTTTTACATCTTTTAATTATAATAATATTTTCGAGGTAACATTTTATTAAAAATAAAGCAAAATTATTGTTGCTTAAAACATAAATATGAAATAGCATTTTTTCTTTAATTGAGATTTTCTAAATTTTTTCAAATGGATGTATATGTAAAAAATTTAATAAATCGATAGCTTGTTTAAAGATCTACAACATATATAAAATTTATATATATTCAATAATTTTTGGCAGAGATATATCCATTAATCATTTCACCCCACCAACCATTTCGCCCCAGTCTCCCCTACCTAAATAAAATCAAAAAAATTTTTTTTTATATAAAAATTCTTTGTAACTTATATTTATAATCACTTATAATAAGAAATAAATTATATATATATCAAGCACATTAACATTTAAATAGTGCAAAATATTTCACGTTCGAACTTAGAACGACACGATATATTATCAGTTTTTAATAAAAATCTTATTTGAAGTTTGAATTAGTTTATTGGTGAATCAATTTATTTTTGTTTTTAAATTTTTTTTAACATTTTTTCTAAAATTTTTAATTTATAGCCGACTAACTAAGTTTGAAGAAGAAACGGTAAACGGATTTGAAAATATCTAAGATGCATTGGCGTAGGAGAGGGGGGGGGGGGGGGGGGGGGTTCCACCCCCAACCCCCCCCCCCCCCCCCCCCCAGCATGCCATATCCCCACCTAAATTAAAAATTTTTAGTGCATATCCCCCCCCCCCCCCCACCCTCACACTAAAACACCAATTATATATAAAATTAAATTACATTTAAAATATTTTTAAATATTTAATTTTAAAATCTCCCTTCCCCTCAAATTAAAATACTAGTTAAATATTTTTATTATATAAATTCATTACATAATTGTATCATTAATATAAAAATTTATTGCATATAATATATCAATAATATAATTTTCTTAATACCATATATGTTTGTTTATATAAACATTATTTATAAAAGTCCTCAATGATTACTCAAATTTTAAAAAGCAAAATTAAGTAACAATCATAAGAATCAGTAGATTTCAAACTAAAACACTATGGCACGACCGAAGGTGTGCCCGCACTATGCCGCCGAAGGCGGCAAAAATTTCTTTTGTACCTTCCCCCCCCCCCCCCCCCCCCCAAGCTTTACAACTTGCTACGCCCTTGCTAAGATGGCAAGTTTGATCTCTGTAGTTAGCTCACTCTCAAAAATATATTGACATGTGTAATTCACTGGACAACATAATTTGGACGACCTTAATCATCATTTATGGCGACTACATTTTTGGTCAAGTTTTTTGTGCTAATTACGAATATGAAATTCTACAATGCCTCAGATTTTTAGTAATTGATGTTAAAGTAGAGATTTATCTATGGGGTATTTTGGGCTTCTTTATCAAAACTTATTGGTAGTAACAAAAGTTTAAAAATATATTTAGAGTAAGAAACATTCATTACACAGATCAACAAATTTTTGAAAGTTATGAGCTAACTACAGAGTTTAAACATGCCATCTTAGGAATTTTCAAATACGTTTACCGTTTTTTCTAATCAAACTTAGTTATTCAGCTACATTGAAAATGCCAAAAAACAAAAAGGATTCAAGAACAAAAATAAATTGAAATATTTTATTGCATATTTATAACAGCTAAACTTAAATTAAAACTTCAAATAAAACTTTTATTAAAAACCGATAATATACCGTTTCGTAAGTTTGGATGCAAAATATTCTTATATGAATGCTAATCTAAAAGCTTGATAAAATAAGAAATTTTATTTCTCATTATTTAATATAATAAATATAAGTTCAAAGAAATTTTTATAGGAAAAAAAATACTTAAATGTTTGCTTTAGGATATTCTCAATCTGTCAATATGGTCAAAATAGGCTATTTTGGGATATTGACGGATGTAAGGAGCCAAGGTCGAAAGAAACTTAGAAAAACTAATTACATATATGTAATAAGGCCATCATGAGGATTATTTTAAATTAACGAAAATTTTATGGTGTGCCATTGAGATTTGTTGACATGAGTTATTAAATCAAGGCGTTAACTTTTTTCTAAAAATAATTTTTTGGTTTTCGTCATAAAATCTTTTTATTCCTAAATAACATAAAGGTAAATTGCTGAAAATTTTTAGTTAAAACATTTTTTAGATATATTTTTTTATAAAAAATCTGAATATGCCAATAGATTTTCTGGGAAATTAATAGTTAAATAAATTAATTTTTTTTCTGAACTTTGGAAGTTGGAGGTACTCAGAAAATTAAACCCGGGATCGTTACTGCAAAAAATTCTTAACAAACCCCTTAAATTGTTTATGTTGTTTTTTATGTTGTCAGTTTATAAATATGGTCAATTCCACCTCAAATCGACAAACTTTTTCCTTTGAAATCTCAGTTTTGGCTGAAAAATGGTACATTGGTAGGGTCCCTGGGGGCTGTAAATAACTAATTTTTTTTGACCGGAAGTAATTTTTTACCGAGTTATGAGCAAAAATATTTTTCATATTTTTTGCAAAAAAAAATTTGAGGCAACTTTGCGCGTATGTATCATCAAAAGTATTGTACCTAGAGTCATAATTTTTATTTTTAAAGATCGTAATAAGGGCTACCTTAAACGCAAAAAATATTCAACAAATTTTTTTTAAGTTACCAAAAAATTAAAATCAAGTTTAGACACAAAAAACTCAAAAAACGTATCTTTAAATTTTCTGAAAAATTTATATAATATGGCCCTTAATAATGTTAACAAATATATGATTTAAAAACCGGCACATGTTTTTACAAAATTAAAAAAAAATCAATTTTTTGCCCAAATTATGGGACATATTTATGCCCTTTGAACTATATTAAAATATGCCAATGGGCCATATTTAACAGTATTCAAAAAGCAGGACATATGGGCAATTATGTTGGACCGTAATAGTTTGATTTAATTGATTAATAATATTATTAAATTTACAATGAAAAGGTGAACCTTAAAACCGAAAAGTTAAAATTTTGCCTGTTTTCAAAATCGACTTTCTGGTTAACCAGCCAACCTTTTTTTAATATTTAACATTCATTTTATAGATAAAATATCGCTTAATAAAAAATAATTGCCACATCTTTTTTCATTCTATTTTAACGCTTCTACAATAAAAAAACCTATTGCCACAAAAACAGCAAATTTTCATTTGTCAAAAAACTAACGCAGATTGTATTCGTCTGTGCAAGCTTATTTTTTTATTATTTGCGCATAATTAACTAATAATATCTAGAACCTACACAATCTGTCATATTTGCCTGCTTAAGTGTTAAAAAAAATAGTATATATGTTATGTATAGAAAATCTTAAAAGAACGAGATAATTACAAAAAAGGAAGGTTATGAAATCATTCCATTATTTTAATTAAATTTATAATTTGTTATATTTATTAAAATATGTTCTTGTGCTAAAATTCGTTAGGAACGCATTTAGTTATAAAAAACTTTAGATCAATGCATATGCCTATAGAATTAAGTAACAGTAATATTTCCTCTTTCTTTAATAGGTCTAGTGCTTCTATATTATAAAACTAAGATGTAATTGGAACAAAAATTGTTGGTTTTTAAACTTTATTAAGGTCGGTTAGATATATATTGTATGCCTTGTTCTAAAAAGCCTTTTAAGAACATATTTGGCATTTGTAGAAATTAGTGACTGAATGTCTCTATTTTATTTATATTAAATTATGTCTAATATTTAGTCTTAAAATTCATCATTGAAGCTAATTTTGCCCGTTATAATCATTTAAAGTTGTTTAACCCTAAAACTGACTTTTTTATGTATTAATAATATTAAAAAACCATATCACTATGTTTCATAAAATAATTGACTTTTTACGTTTATTTTAAGTTTGTTGATAATAAAAAAAAAACATCTGTTGAAACTCAATATTCTAAATAGGCCAAATATATTCTATTTAACTTTTTTTATCAGATTTACCGTTGTTGAGGCTATTTTATTTAAAAACTATTGAAAGGAAAAAAAAAATTTTACAAATTTTTTAATCTTATTATTTTTTCCAAAATCCTCCCAAAATTTTTTTTATACAATAAATTTAACAAATTTTTTGAATTTTGCCGAGTATAAATATTAAAAACTATGTGCATGTTCTAATATTGTTTATCAAACAAAAAACGACTAGTAAAAGTTAACAAATATAAGCATACAAATTTTAAGTTTTTATTTTTTACACTTAAAAATTTCAACTTGGCAAACTTTTGTTTTTATTTCATAAAAAGCTATGGGGACTGTAAAATGTTGGGGGAAATTTATTTTATATAGCGATGTTTTATGTATGAAATGCAATTTTAAATTTTCAAATTGGTTTTGTAGTGACACAAAAAGTTGGCTTTAAAGATAGGAGTAAAATACTGAAAATTATCAATTTTTTTGATCTGAAGTTCCCTTTTTTTCCGAAATTGACAATAGTATAAATCAAATAAATAAAACTGTTATAGCCTAACATAATTGCCCTTATGTCTAACTTCTTATATAAAATTAAATTTGGCACTCTTAAATATTTTAATATAGTGTAGGGAGCAAATTTTTGTCTAAAAATTGAAAAAAAAATACTTTTTTGAATTTTGTAAAATAAGTCATGTCAGTCCCGGACTTTTGAGTTCAAATATTTAAAAAGAATACTAAGGAGTATATTTTAGCAATCAAGAAATATAAAAAATGCTTTTTTAGTTATTTAAAACTGAATATTCTTCATAAAATTGTAAATTCTTAAAATAAATTTTCTAAAATAATAAACACATGCAAGATAGCCCTTATTGTCCTCTTCAAAATAGAAAATAATTAAGTCTCTAGCTACAATACTTTTTGACTTATAACCTCCCAAAGTTGCATCAAATGTGAAAAATCCCCTTGCAATTTTTTTTTCTTTTGCCCCTATCTCCTTCAAAAATCACTTCCGGTAAAAAAAAATTTCCAGATTATGAACCCTTAGATACTACCTCCATGCAAAATTTCAGTCAAATCAAAAGGGGTACCCCTCCCGGACTTGTTAGATTGAGGTGGAATGACCATATATATGTTACAAAAGTTTAGACGGCGACTTTTGTAAGAATTGCGAAAAAATCAAGCCTATTTTATAACACATCCCTTTGTACTATATTAGAATACAACAATGCGCCAAATTTGACACTATAGCAGAACATAGGGCAATTAGGTTTGACAATAACAATTTAATATATTTGATTAGTACTATTGATTTACAATGAAAGAGTGATGAACCTCAAAACCGGAGAAAGTAAGGTTTGTTTTCAAATTCGACTTTCTGGTTAACAATCCAACCTTTTTTTTTAATATTTTACATTTTTATAGATTAATTATTTAATAACATAGAGCAGCCCCAGCTTTTTTAAAAGGATATTAGCTAAAGAACAAAAAAAACAAATAATCGCTAAAAAGCTTTAAGTTGTCAAAAAACTAAAGCAGATTTTATTCCTCTGTGCAAGCTTATTTATTTCATATTTTAATTTAACTAATAATATTTAGAACCTAAAAAATCAATTATAATTTGTAAATAGTAAAAACAGTTATGCATCTAAAAAGAACGTTATAAAAATTTACAATAAAAGAGTATAAAAGCATTCCAATTTAATTTGTAATTTATTATATTACCAAAAAGTAATTATTGTGTAAAAATTATAAACACATTAAGTTATAAAAAACTTTGGGTTATGCCTATCCATATGCTCATAAATTCAAAAAATATTGGGGGAAATTTATATTATAAAGCGAAATTATTTGTACAACATTTTCCTAATTTAAAAATGGATCGACAGTTATCCATAAAGTCGGCTTTACCTCCCAGATCTCTAATAAATGCTGCCTTTTAATTTTTTATGTCAGGACCCACTTTTCACGTCTCAATCGTCCATTCCTTAGGGTGATGTATTCTCGGGTTAAAAAACTTTCTCCTCTCGATAAGATGGTATTGAGGAAAATCATCTAATCTATGTAAAATTTTATAATTTATGAAATTACGGAAAAGCAAGTTTTTTTGGCTAAACTTGAGGCAAAATATATTACATATATAATTTCCAAACAAATTGGTAAACTAATTATAAATAATTTTATTTCATCGAGTTTTGGCATAAGGCAAAAATTTTAATAAAAATTTAAAAAAATAATTATTTTCCTTCTACAAATTACATGGCCAGAGGATTCTAAAAATTTGTTTATAATATTTTATGCTAACTTAAAAAGTTAACTCATAATATAATTCTTCGTTAAATATTATTTTTCATTCATACTATCATTTTTTATTCAGTTTCTTCCATGCAGCCATATTATAGTAACAGTTTAAGTGACACTTCATCAAAAATCAAAAAATCAAAAAAATTAGGTTGCAATTTTTTTAGTTTAAATTTATATTAAGTCTATATGGTTTTTAACATGACACCTTATCATGTGAGATTACAAGGACCCCAATCAACTTTTAATTTCTAAACATTTTTTGTTATTGGATTTACATCCTGTAATGAGAAAACAGTAGAAAATCATTTTAAAAATTTGTTCTTATGGTATTAAAAATAACATATATTCAATCAAAACAGATTTAATTAGTCTCATATAAATAAAATCACATTAGATTACAAGATTTAAATTTATTGTAAAAAAAAAGCCAGGTAAATTTTTTTTTAAAACGCTTCTCAAAGTTTTTTTTTTCAAAAATAGGCTGTTTTATGCACCATTTTTTGAGCATGACAAGATTTTGTTTTGCCATGCCCACAAACTGATGGGCATTGTGGGGGAAAAAATAAAAAGTTATTGAAAACCCTTTTTTATTTTTTCCCCGGTCAGCTAGCAATCATTTACAAACTTTGTTTACTATGCTCGATAAATTTTTGATATATAAGAGCTAACTATAGAGACCAGACCTCCCATCTTAAAGGTTGTGAATTTGTTTACAGTTTTTATCAAAATTTGTATGCCAGCCAAAAAAATTTAAATAAGGGCACGTGCAAAGTGAGTTTTTGTTTTTGTGAAATTTTAAAAATTTTATTTTTTTCAAAATTTTTTAAAAAATTTTTTATTTCAGAATAAGCATTTATGTGCATAAACTAAATTTGACAACTTTTAAAAAATTTGCGTTTTATCTCAAAATAAAATTTCTCAAAATTTTAAAATTTTCACAAAAATAAAAACTTACTTTGCACGTGCCCTAAAAAATTTATACAAAATAATTATTTACTTTAAAAACAGCTAAACCTTTGATTTTAAACATCGAATAATATTTACAACACCATTAATTTGTGTTATATTCAGGCTGGGGTGTCAATTCATGACATAATTGTTAATGTAAGAGCTTAATATACTTAATTCTAATTTTTAATATTTGTGATAAAAAATTAAAAAATTACACTTAATTTCAATAAAAAATATTTGAATTTTTCTAGGTATATAAAAATCTTCAAATCAGTCAATTTGGCCATTTTTCAATTATAATATATCAAAATCAGAGTTTTAAACAAATTTAAACAAAGTAAATGAAATATATCTAACGTACAATGTAATGTGTCCCTATAAAGGGTCGTAATTGTTGTTAAAAATTCATTGATTTTTGTCGACCACTATTATCAATAATTTTTTTGATGATATTGCCAAATTTTAAATATATTTAAAATTCATGTGCTGGGGTCTATATAGCACAGTAAACTTGAGATTTAAAATTTACCAGTTTTTAATCATTTGAATACTGCTGACTTAAATTAGTTAGCCTAACACTTCGTGAAAACGGTAAAAGGTTGAAGTTTTAAAAAAATGGCGATTGGATGTACAAACTTAACACGGTTTCCAATAAAAATTATCTTTACAATTCTATAGCATTTAGATTATACTAAAAGATTGATTGATTGATTAAATTCAGCTATGTCATCATGACTTGCATGCAGAAATAGTTTTTTAATAAAAGAAGTTATAGTTTTTAAATAGAATATATATTCTAACAACTTTATTTAATCGTTTTTATAAACGGGAAGATATAAAAATAAAAATTAATGGAGGGGAAGGGGGGAATGCTCTGTTAACCAAATAGATCGAAGAACAGTCATTAAACAAGAAAAATGGTGTCAATCAAAAATTCGGATGGTATTTGCATTTTGAGCCAGCATTAGAAGGACCGGAAAATTTTCTGATTGTAAAATGATTCGGTAGACCATACGAACAAAGGAATTATGGTTTTATGTTCATAGTTAGTTAAGTGGCATCTACCGTGTCTTGCACGCAGGAGGACTGGGTTTGGTTCCCTAGAAAGAAAATGTTTGTACTTTGATTTAGTAGACAAGTTCAACCACTTTGAAGCTGCTTAGGCATTTAGCCCCAAGTAAGCCTAAAGTGAGAGCCTAGGCTAAAAACATAGGAGGCTAGACAAAATCTCGCTAATCCAGGTCATATTGTTCTAGAGATAAAAGCATCCTTAACTGGAATCATGACCCTGTATGGGGATAGGTATAGGGGAAGTCTGGAATCCTATTTTTTTTATTTAAATGACATTTCTATAAATACTTGGTTATCATTTTTTATATACTAACAAAACATATTTTCTGAAAATGTCATTGCAGTTTTAAAGCAGTTTTAAGTTTTTGATTAAATTCATGCTTTAGTGATCTGCGCCTGAACGATATCCATAAAACCCTATTAACCCTGCTGAAATGTACCATCCCGAATAATGGAAAAAAATATAGGATTTGTTAAATTTATAAACAATTTCAAAAACTTTGAACTTAAACCTACAATGAGGCCATTTTCCGCAAATAACTGGCAACCATTGGCGTAGGAGAGGGGGGGCGGGGTTTTGGGGATGAAACCCCCTCCAAGCATGCCATATCCCCACCCAAATTAAAAATTTTTAGTGCATATCCCCCTCCCAAACTAAATACCAATAAAATATAAAATTAAATTACATTTAAAATTCCATTAATATTTGGCAAAAATTTTTTTTTAAACCCCCCCCCCCCCCCCCCTCCCCCAAGCTTTACAACTTGCTACGCCCTTGCTGGCAACCTCCTTGAACTGTATAAGAAAACTATCTGATTAGGTTAACCACACCAAAGTAAGCATCTTGAGCAGTGTCAAATTGTTGATGTTGGAAAATTAATTGGTATGTGGAAGTGGGCTGTAAATACAATCTTTAATATTGATAAAGGCCCAGATAGTACATGCAATAAACCAAAAATTTTAAGGATATTAATACAGTTATTACATGTTATTAGAAATATATTAATGTAATGAGTTTTTATTTCACAGAGAAACACCTTAATCAATAATTTGGCATTCGAAATATAGACCGGGTTTTAGTTAAATTCTAAGAAGAGATATATTTTTAGGCTAATGTTGTATCTTAATATGATGATAATGTTCTGGTGGTCATATTTTACATATATATATTTCTTTGTGTATTTATGACAGCTTAAAATAAAATATTAACCCTACAATAAAGCCCTCCACAATTAAATTACTCTAAAACAGGTGTCCCAGATTTAATTTAATTTAAACTTAGTTAGGCCTATGTCTTAAAAAATAGACATATGGGATTTGTTGGCGGTGTACGCTCAAGAAAAATTAAATTTGATGAATAAACGCGAGTATTAAATTTTAGGAGAAATATTTTTGAAGATAATGTAAAAAATTTGGCTATACAAAAATTTACAAAATAAATATTTGTGTTATTTTAAAAAACTACGTTGGTTCTACACAAAAAATTAGAATAGGTTTTTAAATGTTAATTTATTAAGTCTCCCATACTATGGCTGTGGTTTGTAAAAAAAAGTTGAAGAAAATAAATTGAACGCATTTGATTAACATTGTGGTAGCTAATGTTAAAAAAAATTATATTCTAAAATAATTAAAAAATTAAATAAAAAGTTGTAAGAATTTTTAAATTTTTTTTTGAAATTAGAGCCGCATTCTAGGACATCCCATTTAAAATTTTTTGCCTGCATGAATATTTTATAAATAATTTTTTAAAACTGACAGAACGCATGGTTCAAAATCAGCCAGATAAATTAATTAATGACCAAGTAATATATTTTTCTTGACAAATAGATCATCGAGCTCGTTGCCTCTGCTGAAGGTTCTACAATAAAGCTTGTCACACAAATAATCTCGATAATTAAAGAGTTTCAAGAAGAAGAAATTCTTGATGTTTTTTAATCGGATTTTTTTATTTTTAGGCTGGTCATTGCTATGAAGGGTTTATTAATTTTAAGAAATTTGATGCCGTGAAATTTCCTTATACATTTAAACCACCCGTGGATATTCAACTTTTGGATGTATCAAATACCCTTAGATCACAGAATATTGAACTTTTGCTCTTAATGCCCATTGTATTTATTGTTTTTTAATGTTATTTCAGAATAGTTATAAAGAATCTGATAGATTGAATTATAAATATTTTTTGAAGCAGAATTTATATACCTCTTTAATAGCACAAAAACTGTACTGTATTTTTTTGAAAGAGCCTAGTTATTATAAAATAAATCTAGAAACATCTGGTTTTAACAATAACAGTTTGAATTGTTTGTGGACTAGATTAATTATTGATATCAATATTGCTGATTGTTTTTTTCAAATTCTAGTCAATATATGCCCTCAGACATCACAACCTAGCATTAACATAGATGAAATAAAAAAATTTAATCCCAAAAAATTTCTACAATCAGCAATCAATAATCAAAAATGTGTGTTATATGATTTTACCATGGCTAACTTGATAATGATGCCCTACAATATTCATATGTGTACCAATGCATTTAAGACACACCTAAATTCCAATCTTTATAGCACATTTAGATTACTTAAAATTTGGGCTCAACTTGCAAACATTATTAATTGTCAAAATTTAATCTATATAAATTTGAATGCTTTCTTGCAAACTTATTTACACTGGCTTTCAAAACATGATAAAATTAATTCTCAAATGAATATTTTTGAAATGTTTGAATTGACCTTAACCTTTTTGAGTAAATACCTCTCATAACTAATTTAAATTAGGTAATTATCAATCTTTTGTGAATGGATACACATTTAATTCCAGCCATGAGTTTTTAGCATTATATAAAATGTACAACTGTGCAATATGTTTAAATGCCTCTGGTTTTTCCAATATTTTGTACCAACTTACAAAATTTGATTTGACATGGGTCAGTTGTTTACATTTTTGATCAAATCTCTTTTATGTTTTTTAAAATATATTTATTTCATGTGATCTAAAAATAGAAACATTTAAATTAGAGTTTTGGCTTGTTATGTTGCAATGTTTAGTAAAAAGTAATGTAAAAACCTTTAAAATTATATAATTTGCTATTTTCTCTCAATCACTTTAATAAAAAAGACAAACCCAGGCAATTTAGCTTAAAATTTAGTTTATTAAAATTATCCACATTGCAAAAAAGTTTGAATGGAACAAAATATTTTAGCAATAAATCATATTTGTATTTAACTAATGTAAATATTTGTGGCATGGTTCATAGACCTTTATTAAAAAAATGGGTGTCTTGGTGTAATGGCTCATCTTTAAGCTGAAGCTATATGCTTTAATCACAGATCAACAATATTTTGAGAGTTATGAGCTAACTACAGAGATCAAACCTGCCATCTTAGGGAATATCAAATTTGTTTGCCGTTTTTCCTAATTAAACTTAGTTAGTTAGTTATAAACATTGAAAATTTTATAATAAAGGATTAAAAAACCAAAAAAGATTCAAACAAAAATTGAAATTTTATTTTTGCATATATACAATAGTTAAACTGTTATATTTAAACTTAAAATAATATTTTTATTAAAAACCTATAATATATCGTGTCGTATTTAGACGCGAAATATTTTGTATTTAAATGCCGATGTTAGAGCTTGATATATAGATAAAAAATTTTTTCCATTATATGTGAAATATAAGTTACAAGGGATTTTTATATGCAAAAAAGAATTTAAAATTTTTTCTTTTTAGGGTATATTTAGATCTGTCGATTTGGGCAAAAAATGCCATTTTTTGTTATAGACAGATCTAAGGAGCGAAAGACAGAAGAAACTAAGAAAAACGAAAAACATATATGAGATTAGGCCATCATGGGGATGCATTCTTTCATGTTTTCATAATAATCACGTTTCTGACATAAATATTTGTTGATGGGTGATATAAGCAAAAATTTGAAATTTACAGCGTTTAAATGCTTTTCTTAATATTTTTCTGGTCTTTTTAAATTTAATTATTTTATATTATTATTCTTTTAATCAATTTATATTTGTTATAGATGTGCCACGAAGCTGAGATATATTGTAAATATCTCAAAACCTCCACTCACCCTGAACCATTTACCTGGCTTTTCAGAGTCAGAAAATGTTTTGAGCTGTCGTTTGACTATGTGTTTAGGTGCAAATATTTTTAGATTTGACTCATATATTTTTTGTATACACTGATTAATTACTTGTCCATTAAAAAATTGATTTACTTGCACATTTAACCCTCCCACCTGACAATTTAGAATGTCGTCCCCTAAAATTTAAATTTTTTTTGTGCAATTTTTTTTGTTACGAACTCATTTCAGACTTTCCGCCTATACATTATTGAGATTTTGTTAAAATGTAGATCAATATTGTTATTATAGATTTCTTAGAATTTTTTTTAATTATTATAGGTGGTTATTTTGCCAAACAATTTTAGTTTTGTCTTCATTTGTTAACAAGAATGAATTATATCAAACATTTTAATCGATTATATAGCTCCAAAATAATTAAATACAATAAAAATATTATTTTTTTAATTAATATGTGATCTGAATTTCATTTAATTTTTAATAATCTTTTTTGGTAAGATGATTTTTTAAAAAAGAATAGTTTGAAAAATACATCCACAATCTAAAAGATAGGTGTTAGTAGAGATTCCCTGTTTTGGCTATCATATAATATATATATAATTAAGAAAATTGAATATTTACAATTCAAACAAGACACATTTAATATTACTCAAGGTTGCAAATCCCTTTCCATGCCTACAAAAAGCACCTTGCTATTCACACTAATCGAGATCCGGCGGACGAAACGATCTTAGAAGGAAGCATTGTTCGAGAGGATATGGGCTCAATATACCGGGCCCTTAAGCTTCGAATTTTAAATATCTTAGCCCGAGGGTTGAAGCCATTCCTAAAAATGATTGTCCTTAAACCTGCTCCGTATGTTAAAGTAAATAAGTGTTTTGTTTAGCATAGTCTTAAATATTTGAAGTCAATGTAGGGAGCCCATTTATTTTGATAACAGCAACTTATAACAAATAAGTGGGGAGTCATATGCAGGGCTGGGAAAAAAACTAAATGGGCTTTTTTTAATAAGTTTTTGAGTTTTTTTTCCCAAATGACCACAAACTCGTGGGCATGGCAAAAGAAAAGCCCCTTTTCTTGCTTAAAGAAAAGGGGCATGTTTAAAAAAGCCCCTTTTCTTTAAAAAAAACTCCTAGGAGCTTTAAGAAAAAATTACCCACCCATCATTATTATTAAAAAAAAATCAAAAATTTTTTAAAATTAGTATAAAGAAAACATAAAATGGGCTTTTTGGGGCTCTTTTTAAGAGCCACTTTTTGTGCGGTTTTTTTTGCCCCTTTTCTTAGTAAGGGCTTTTTTTAAATTCTTATTTTGGCCCTTTATTTGTAGCCCCCTTTCTTTTTTTGTGTTTTAAGGGAAAAAATGAGCCAAAATTTTTTGGCTCATTGTTTTCCCAGCACTGGTCATATGATATTTTTGTGTTAAAAATCATATCATTTTACAAATATGTGTAAACTTTGTTTAAGAAACGAACATTCTATTATTTATATATACGTTCTATGTTTAAGAAACGAACATTCTATTATTTATATATACGTTCTATTTTTTATTTACATTAAATTTATCTTTATCCTTTTTTTTTTAACTAAAGTTAGCTATTTGATTTTGAATGATGAGAAGTACGAGCTCACCTTAAATTTACCTCAACACATTTAAGTGTGGGCCCATTAAGTTTTGTAAACACTTGTATTTTTTTATTCAAATTTTTAGCTGCTTATATTTGAACCATTAGCTAGCCATTACCGTTTACTTAAATATATATTTATAGTATATTTATTTTAATTAATCAGATTCCCTTTAAATCAGATGGTGACAATTTCGATACGCAACATTTAGAAGCACGTCTCATAAAAATGACTTTTGGGCTGTTACTAAATTCCACGCCCACCTTAAATGATGTTTGGATAACAAATGATTCTTTTGCCCTTGCTGGTCCTATACCCGATTCATTGAATCCTGATGTAAATTTTTACATTGTTTTCCTGTTAAGTCGTGGCAAGCTCTATAAATAAAAAATAATAAATATTTAATTGAAAATAAGGAAGAACAGTTAATTTGTTTCTATTTCTAATTTGTTTTTTTTTCCGTTTTATAAATTTTGTTTGCCACATACATGTTTTTATTTAATGTCAATGCAAAAAAATGACTCTTTTTTTTATTATCTTGAGATTTAAAACCCAAATTTTTTTTAATATTCATTATTAATAAATCTTCATAATATATTACCATATTTTTAACTAACCAAGCTTTTAACGTTTTTTTGCATGTATTCATTCTTGTCTCTGAAATGTTTTTCGTATAAGCTCTTTCAATTTTTCAAGAATAGGGAATTTTTTTCGATGTTTAGTTTTTAAATCCTATTTTTTGTTTTTGTTAGAAAATTGCCATATAAAATTCAAATAGTAAAGGGCTTTAATTGAAAAATTACTTTAATCAGAATTTACTGTTTTTAAAATCGATATGTATTCTCACTATATTGTGTTTCATCGTTATTATTATTTATATTATTATTATTATTATTATTAATATTTTTTATTATTATCATAATCATCATTATTACCATTATTATTATTAAAAATAATAAATTATTTTTTTTAATATTGTTTTTTTTTATTTTATAATTATGCGTTGATATTTAATTTGGCTTCAGCTAAACTGGTAAAAGAAAGTAAATTTAAATTGTTTTTTATAAATAAATTTGTTTGTTTTGCGTAGTATAAAAATTAACAATTTTTTTGTACGACCCACAATGCATGCAAACCTGCATTTTGTTCTACACACTCAAGTTAATCATCGTTTTCCTAATTATTTTACCATATGAAAGCCTAATTGGCACGGGCCCGTGATAGATCTCATATAATAGAACGAGATCACCTGTCGGAGTTATAAAAGGCAAAGCCATGACGGATTCATCCCTATAGGCAAACCGTTTGGGGGACTCTCCTATACTACCGCTATTTTTATTAATTAAGGTCTTTTTGGAAAAAAAATTTAAAAGTTTGCTTAGTCCTCAGTAGCCATATTTCAATATCTTTGAGGCGTTTTTCAATAAATATCTCTTCAAATGCGTTTATTTAGCAATTCTTCAGCATACTTCACATATTAAAACTTTTACCTTTACGACATTTATATTTTATTGGAATTAGGCTGAAAAATCGTTCATTAGTTTTTGGGGAAAAGATTGCACTACCCTTAGGAGATGGAAAGATGGCGCTGTTCGTTACATAGCTACCTTACCAATATCCAAAACTGAAATTCAGAATTCACAATCAAATTTGTCGCCTATCGTCAGCTATATTATAAGGCATCTTTTAATCAGGTTAAACGCTTACACATTTTTAAGTCCGTGTCTTTTTGAAGTTTGCAATTCTCCTGTTACGCAAAAAAGCTATGTATATAAAATTTTAATTATATTTACCTAGGTTATATAATTGTACTTGAGTGTAATTAAACGATAAATGTTTTAAAAGTGAAAACGGCTGAAAGATGTCTATGGCACAACTCTATTAAATTTGTTGGGCTTATATTTTATTAGTAAAATAGAACTTTTAATGTTGACAATGTAAGTATATTGTGGTTAATGATTTTCTATATTTCACTCTCTTATTTTATAATAATTGAATTTGAAATCCTTTTTGGCAATGATGGACACATAAAAAGTTGCCAAGTCAAACTTTGTGGGTAAGTGCAAAAATTTTGTGAAAAATAATACGGTTGCTCTAAAATTTTATCTTTGTTGTTTCATTAACTTTTTCCAGCATTATTAGTTAACTTAAAATTATTTTAATTTTAAAATTCATTTCATATAACGCCGTTTAAACTCAATTTAATTCTGCTTAGGTTTTTTTTGAATTGGGTGGGTAAATTATCAAATATTGCACAAGGAATGCGTTCCTTTTATATTTAGAAAAGTTTTACTGTGTCGATATTCATTTCCAGAGCTGAAAAGCCCATACAACTAGATTAACTTTAAGGTTTTGATCAATTTAGGAAAATTAAATATTTTTAACTAAGATGTAAAAAATTCTATAAAAATTTTACCTAGTTTGGTTAATATTCAAATGCTTCTATAAGTTTTCATTGAAGAAAAACAAATATGGGTTAGCCCAGAAAAAGGATTCCAGCTCAAGTTTATATGTCATTTATTATATTTGAATTATAAAGATTGATTTTGTGCGAGTTTATTCTATTATTAATAGACATTGCGCGTTTGATTGCTTTCCTCACTGGGCGAAGCATTTTGATTGTAATGCCGCTCGGGAGTTTATTGAGAAAACAGCATTGAGCCTTAAGGTGTACGAAAAGCCAAATAGATTAAGCAGGCCATTGAAGAAAAAGAATGAAATACTTAAAACTGGTTACATTTTTTTTTTTGCTTTGTAAATTATTTTGCATTCGGCTTAAAGGCTTATTTAAATGTTTTTTTCATTTAAATAGTTACAGTTTTTAAAAAAATTAATTCTTTGTTGATCTAAGTTTTAAATAAACTCATAATGGTTTTTATAATTTTTTTAAATTTTTTTCCTAAATTTATTTTCGATTTATTTCCTACCTTACATTATTATTTGTTGTCTAAAATTGCCATTTTTAAAATCAAAATAAGTTTTTAATCACACAAACCCTACAAACTATTAATGTTTTTGTAAAGAAAACTAAACCACCTTTAGAATTTACATTTTTTGATTTTTATTCCCCTAGATAATTCTAAAAATTCTTCAAAATCCTTCTCTCCACCTAAACAAATTCCTTATGGCAACGGAGACAAATTTATTACTCCCGTAATCAAAACTACTGAAAAGTTGATAGATCTGCTTAAAAGTGACCCTATAAACGATGTTTTATCATTAAAAATTGCTAAAGTTACGCCAGGATTTGACGCCATCTCGCGAAAAACCGAAGTTTTATTATATTAATAACTCGACGATTTTATTTGCAATTTAGAATGTTTTATTCTGTGGTACTAAACTAATCAATATATTTCTTTATAACAATATAAATTGTGTATTCTTTTACTGTAATTGTTTATTTTTAACATTTTCTTTTCATTTAAATATTTTTTATATAAAAACTTAAATATTACTAATTTAGTATTTTTCCAAAAAATGAATGATCTCTAAACGCGCCCTATCAAACTTAAATAATTATTTCAAAAATATTATTTGTTTTTTTAGGTTTTTCCACCCTTACCAATTAAGTCTTCATTCGCAAACAAATTAGATTTTAGAAAGTCATCTCACACTATTAAAATTTCTCGGAATCCAAAGCCGTCTATGACAAATGATAACCTTATTAAAAAAGCCGTTTGCTATGGTAGCAATTATTCTAGCCGAAATCAAATCAAAGCCATGTATAAAGCTAAGAGGATTCCACCATTCCATGGTACAACAACCATTTTCGTATGGCCTGAAAGCTCGTATAAATGGCCTATCATGATTGATGACAATGACATTAATGTCGAATGTGATATTAACAATAGAAATATCGATAGGACTGATAATAAACCTAATGCAAAAGCCTCTATCAATAGCTACAAGTCTCCCATTGAATTTTTTTTTTATATCATCTTTTAATTAGGATATTACATTACCAATATTTAGAGTCAAGTTTGTGATTATTTATTAGTATATTATCATGATAATTGCTGAACGGTTTAACATTATTATATTATTGGCACATAATTTTTAGACGAACCAAACGAACTAAGGACGACCAAAAGAATACTACTCTTAACGAGAAGCGTTGTCGAACAGGTATAAGTTGTATTGCATCTCCCTTATATAAATAATATAAATTCTGCAAATAAAAGTTTTCTTCTAAATTTTGAATTTTTTAGATATTTTGAAATGTTAATAATATGCATTTACTTTAGGACTAAGTCGATTTAGTAACCCAGTGTACACACTTTCCATGCAGGTGGTCCGGTATTCAATGCCGAGCTTTAGTGATTTTTTTTTACTTTCGAGATGATTAATGGTAACCTTGTTTTTTTTTGGACAAATTTTTAAAGCCTATTATAAACATTAAATTATTGAGAAAATGTGAATTCGAGTATTCATTAAATATACAGGTCAACAAATTTCAATACAAAAAAAATTTTTAACCAAATGTGGATATGGAGTCTGGTTAAATCTAAAATTCAATATGTTTTGTAATTTCAGATGAAAAATTAATATTCAGTTTATTTAAACATAGGTATAAATGTATTTTATTTTGATTGAACTACTCTTATCTCCTCATATATTTTTTTGAAGCTTTTCTACTTTTTTTAAATATTTCGAAATTTGGCTTTTAACGTACTTCTAGGTTGCAATATTAGTCCTGCCACTTGACTTGTTTTATAAAGAGACTAGGTTTTATTTTGAATAACGAAAATCCACATTGTAAATTATTTTACTGCAGTTTAATCTAAAAAAAAATAATAAGACCTGTTAGGCGAGAAATCCTTCCAAATACAAGGAATTTGCAATCATTTTTTGATAAGTTATTTACAGCAATAAAACATATTTATCTTATTTATAGGCGAACGTTTAACTTACATAGGAGCTTTACATCGCCTTTCCCTAGCTTTTTTGATCGAACTTAAAAATGCACTAACCTCACACGTTACGCGATGCCATTTGATTTGCCCGGAGAATGGTAGAAGACCACTAACCATAAAGAATTCTACTTTCAAATGGGATAATTTTTACCTTGAAATACTGTATGACGAATACTTGTTTAAAATCTGTTTCATCTGTCCACCTCTTCTCGATATGTATACTCCCAAGTTATTATGCCAACCTTCCAATGGCAATAATCAAGGTCAAAGTGGCCATCTTGAAAATGATGTGCTAGAGTTGATTCAAAAGTTATGTTCGGCCCTAACTTCGGTATAAATAATAACTAATTTTCGATAAGCACAATTTTTTAAAATTGTGTCTGATATACATTTTACAATGGCATGTGTTGGTTTGATTACTTCGTTTACTTGAACGTGTTTTACACTTTTGTGCTTATATAATTTTCCATTTTTTCGTTTTTTCTCCTTTTCTTTCCTTTTTTTATATTTAATATAGAAATTTAGATATTATTTATTTCTTTCATTATTTTCTGATTTTATATGTTCATTTTATTATGCCTTCAACTACATATATTTATCAATTGTACATATATTCGATTGTACATATATAATAATAATGCGAATCCTTTTTATTTTACCATTAGATACAATCTAAATTTCCAGATTTTGCCTCTACCTCAAGACTTTGCAAACGATGGCTCGCCTCCAACATGCTTCTTAGTTGTGATATTAACACAGACATATCTCAAGCCTTATTTACTTATACAAATAGGACTGTAGATTCTATCAAATACAATACAAATACGGTCACGCAGCCCCTTTTAAATGAAATTTGGGTCGATGTTTTGATTAGTAGCCTGTTTTTATGCCCCGAGCCTTACGATCATATTAAGTATCAATTTTTTTTCACGACCATTTTAACAATTTTCTTTTTTGATTGGCCAGTGCATAACCCTTTTTTTCCACTGACTTGTACGTTCGGTTTTATGTGAACCCTTGAACTTATTTAATAGAAGATAAATTAATGAATAGTATAGGGGTATTGAAATTTATTATTTTTTGACAAAAAATTTATAAAGCTAAAAACCAGTATGTAGCTTAATGCAAATTTGGATTAGATTCGAAAATGAATCTTTATCTAATTTTTTTCTTAAAAACTAAACATGTTCGGTAAATAACTTTTTTAAATATCATATCTTTTTAAAATCAGTTTAACTATTTGACTTTGAAAATTTTAAGTTTTTATTTAATAAATTTTACAGCTCCGGCGTTCTCGGATTATTTCGTTTTATACGTTTACTCAGTATGCATGATTGGAAAGACGAACTCCTTTTTATACCACTTTTCACTTACGCTTCCCCGCATTACAATTCATTAAATGAAAATGACCAAACATTTGTGTCTATGATAAGAACTATAAAGTATTTACTTACATTTCAAACATTTGTTTAAAGATTTACTTTATTTTATAAATTTGTTTAAATATTTAAGAACATTTTAATATATTTAGGATGCTTGCTTTTAGATATCACAAAATTATACATTAGTCTTTCCGGCACATCCTTTTTTTGACTTTATTCATGTTTTAACGTCCTAAACTATAGAGTTACATTTTTGGTTTTAATTCCTATACCGCAAATGTAATTTCTGAGAAAAAAATGTAGTTGGACTTTGTTATTAAATAATAGTTTTGCGAATATCTCAAAAGGTTGCAAACAAATTTGAAAATAAATGGTATTCACTCATTAGCGATGTTGAAATTTTAAACATTTGAAAAATTTCTACAAAAATATATTAGATGGGACACAAATTTTTTATAAGTTTACTTGTTTAATACAATCTAATGAATGTAAACACTTTTTTATCTAAAAAATTCCCTAAGACAAACAAGAAAAGAAAATAACTGATAACTTTTTTGGCATAAATATAATTTATTTTGTAAAAGTTTAGTTTTTTTATTTTTATATCAAAAAAAAATATTTAAGGGCACGTTTAAAGTGAGTTTTTTTATTCAAAAATTTTTTAAAATCTGAAATGTCATAACATTTTTTAATTTCAAAGAATTCTTATTTTGAGAAATGTTTTTTGTGCTAATTAAATTAGGCAATTTTTTGTAAAAATGTTTTTAAATATGACTTCAATTTTCAACGCTTCCAGGCATCACCAAAACAAAAAAGGTTTAAAGATAGGACAACAAGCCTAAACCTTTTTGAATCAAGAATATGTATGGCCTGTTGCATATCTTTACATTCATTATAATTTTATATTTACCCTTTTTAGAGATGCTTTCACTCAAACCCATCGTTTTTTTAAAGCAAGCCATCATCAATTCTCGACTAATACAATATCAAAATCTGACAAAATGCAAACGTTTGTGTTAGATTACGGCATTTTAGATGATAATAAAGCCGAGGTTAATGAAGCATCTGAAAATACGGAAGCAGATTTAAACTTACTAACGTCTTGTCCTATTACAATACTTCTCAACCAGTACCTATCACCTAGCCTTTGTGCTTTTAAAAGGGCCACTATGCTAGCAAGTCAAATTTACAATGAAGTTTTAAATGGCGGAGCTGATGTTGAGAATGAAAATATCGATATATCAGTCATGGAAAACAAAATCATTTCCGATGACGATATTTTAGATATGACCGTATACAAAAAGCGAAATATCCTAAATTTTTTACCCCAAACACCTAAGGAAAGAAAAAATTTCAAAGAGTTTCGAGCTATGCGCAGAGCCACTTTAAAAGTTTGTTAATTTTAAAGTTTTTATTGTATTGCCTTAATGTAAAATTTTAATTAATGTCCGAAAAAATAAATAAGAAACTAAAAATATTTTTTATAATAAATTAGCAAAATATATTTTATTCAATTAAACGTGCATAAATTTTACAATTTAAAGATTTTAACGTAACCTTTTTTTAACCAAATTGTTAACAATAAAAATATGTGTATTAAAAATTCGATTTGCATAAAAAGTTGATACTTAAGGTTAACAAAAAATTACACTGGACAACAAATTTAGGGCGACCCTAAGCTACATTTATGGCAACTATGGTTTTGGTCAAGTTTTTGGCGCTGATCACGAATATGAAATCAGAATTTTAGCCAAGGCCTCAGATTTTTAGTTATTTGGTGTCAAAGTTGAGATTTTTCAATTTTGGGGGTATTTTGGGCTTCTATATCATAAAACCTATGGGTAGTAACAAAAGTTTAAAAATATATTTAGATAACGAAAACATTCATTATTAACGTAAGGGGTTTAAATTTTTTTTTAATATTTAATTTTTTTTTATTTTTACATTTTTGTAAAATTAGTGGTTTTTGTCATAAACTCCGTTTTTTGATCCTAAATAACTTGAAAGTAAATTGCTAAAAATTTATGTAATAACCTTTTTTTGATATGTTTTTTTATAAGGAATCTGAATATGCCAATAGATTTTTTGTAGAATTAATAGTAAAAAAAAATTTTTAAATTTTTTTCTGAACTTTGGACGCGGTTTAATAAGAAAAAAAACTAAACCCGGGATCTTTATCGCAAGAAAATTCTCTACAAAACCCTCAAAAAATTGTGGATGTAGTTTTTTTTGTTGTCCAGTGTTATTTAGTTTTGGTGCAAAATAACGTTAATTTTATATTTTAAGTGATTTGTGTTATTTTAAAAAAATTGTATTACACAGAATAAGCTATTCAAGCCTCGCCTACAAGATTTTGATTTTACAATACAATTAAGGCGTTCGAAGATTAGTCGATTACATCAAAATATCCATAAACCAATTGGAATATACAAACAACAATTTATTAATTTGCCAATAACAACTAAATTAGATGATCCATCGTCCTCTATGCGTTCTCCTAAAACTGAGGCATATTTGGCTGATTTTGACCCCGTCCAAACTTATTTACTAGAACTTCAAGTAAAATTATAATTTTTTAGAATTATAATTTCTTGAAAGAATCTATGATGCCTTAATTGATTAATTAATTTACAAATGTGGATGACTTGTTCCTTTTGCATATAAAGATTTTGACATGAGTGAATGGATTAAAAAATATAAAAATGAAATGCTACCTTACAATAAAATTAGCAAGGCATTTTTTAATTTTCTCTTCGTGATGTTTATTTTCACATTATTTATATCAAAAATTTTGTATTATAAACTAATTTTTTGGTCAAATGTTTTATTTTAAATTATTACATTTTGAATTTTTAAAAATTTATTTTTTATGCAGAAAAATTTTGCGTTTTATGCCATTTTCTTTTACGATAAATTTGGCGGAGACACAATCGGTGCAGTTTGGCGGCCTAAGGTGTTTGACAAAATTATATGGTCGCCTAGAAACGCTAATTTTTCACCTCAGGTTTTTTATTTAAAGTTTTTTTTTTTACCTAAAGGTATATATGTATTAAAAATTAAAATCATTTGGATTTTTTTTAATTGTTTTTAAAATTAAAAAAAAAATAAGTTGAATTAAACTAAAATATAATCAAATTCAATCAGTTTCTAGATAAATGTTAAATGCATTTTTCTTTTACTTTGATATTATTATTGTATACACATACCTAATAAATTTAATTAATTCAATTTTAAGTATTTTTTACAGTCAATACTTAAAGGTATAGAACTTTAAAGTCTAATTAGCAAATCTTATTTAATATTTTTTTGGGACAATTAACACCTTATGTTTTGGTCATAATATTTAAAGATGAATACAGTTTAATTTGTATTTGCAGATTCCTAGATATTTGGTACCTTCGCAATTACTTGAAACTAATAATATAAAAAACGCTGCATTTCCTACCTCTATTTTACTACCTGACACTGGTTCCGAATACGTCTACGATATTGCTTCGATCATTCAGGATATTACTTTGCTGGGGCAAGGGCTAATAAGCTCTGTCATTTTGAAATCCGAACGTTGGGCTTAATTGGCTGCGCGAAAATTGGCAGAAAAGATTTTTAAAAGGCGCCTTCAACGTTGATTTATTTTTTAAAAAATTCTATAATTTTTATATAATTTTAGTTTTATTTAAAGTTTATTTTGCAAAAAATCTTTAAAGAGGAAATTAAAAAAAATGCAACTTTGAATATGCCCTAAGAAGTTCTGCCTTGTGATTTATATATGACAAATAGCTATGAATTATTGTTTTTACAAAATTTTATTTTGTCTTAAAAATAAAAACAAATGTTACAAATTGATAACAGGGATTTTACATTCATAGGTCGGTCTGCTTTACTGCAAATTTTTTTTGTTGTATATCGTATTTTCGTCATTATTTTGCTAAATTTCAAAAAAATGTTAGTTAAAATTAAAAAATCTAAGTAATACGTTTTAATTATATCATATATAGAAATATATGTAGGGTTATTTTGGTTATATTCCTTCTTTCTAATAAAAATTTAACTATAATTTAAAATGTTTAGTTGGAGGCATCATGTATTCAATTGAGTTAGCTCACTCAAAATTGTGTTATATTATGATTGCGCTACGTTAAAACTTTCTAGTCCAAAAAAAGAGGGAGTTTATATACCATCTTTTCCATTTAAACGTTTAGATTAAAAGAACAGGATCCTCCAAACGATGCACAAACCTTAAATATTACCCCTCCATGTCTTTTTTCATTTTTTCGAAAAATGTGTATAACAACACACGAATCATGGTTATACATAGGTAATTTGCATTGCCTCAGCACCATTGCTTGAACATCTTTTTTATGTACAATCTTGACAACAAAAATTAATTTGTATATAAAATACCTGCAGCTAGCACATGTGCTGTAAGAGTTGAGGTTTAAGTTTGAAAAATTTTAGTTTACTATAATGTACATGCTTGACAATCTTAAAAACGCTTTTGTTAGATAAAATTTTGTTGTTTTGAATTTTACGAAAAAACAAACTATTTACTAGACACGGCCTAATTATTGCTCAACTTTTATTTTTTAACGCCAAAAATTTAGGTTTCGAAACAACATTAATTTGTTTATAAATTCTCTAAAAAATCATGCCATCTAGGATATATGTTATTAAATAGGAAGGAAATTAGTTGCTGCTATATACGATAAATAGACGGTTATATCTAATCTTCATAAACTCTTGAATACCGGTTTATTGAAAAAATTTTAAATATAAAAAATTAAGGCAATGAAGCCTTAAAATTATTTGTTAAGCGCTTTAAATTATATTAATATTTAGATTATTTCAAAATACGATTGTTTAAAGTCTAAACAATAGATGGCGTAAATCTCTACACTTTATTTTAAAGAATTTATAAAATGAAAAATTTTTAATATGTGGCAATGTGTGAGATTTATTGTTATCTGACTATGTTGCTACGGGATGGTCTAATTCTTGTGGATCATTTTATTTTAAAAAATTTTTTGAATACAAATTTGCTAAACTGGTTAACGGTTGTTGACAAGAAGATTCAAAAAATTATATAGCTATAAAATTTTAATAAGAGCTTGCTAAAAGTTAATTTACTGAACTCTAGAATGGCCCTATTTAGCAAAATTACACAGGTCAACAAATATCAATGTTAGAAACGTGAATTATATAAAAATATGAAAATACGGTGCCCAAAGTTGTACGAAACGAAAATCCATAAAATATGCTAACAATGTGATATATTTTAGGATTAGGTTAGGGCAAAGTTAGATTACGGTTAGTTTATCGTTTGGTTGAGGTTAAATTTCGATTAGGATAAGCTTAGTATGAGGTTCGCTTAGGTTGGTAAGGTTTATTTAGGGTTAGGGTATGTTAGTCTTAAGGTAAAGTTAGCTTAGTGTTAGGGCGGGGATAGATTAGTATAACAATGTGGTTAGCTTAAGGTTAATTTGAGTGAGATTAGCATTACGGTAACGTTGGACTAAAGGGTTAGTTTTATGATTAAAATATCCAGGCTAATTTTTGATTGGTTGACCAATCAAATGATTTCGTACATATTTGGTGTCACCAAATCCCTTGTAACTTATATTATTAGTATATCTTTTACATCGGCATTTAAATAATACTAAATATTTCGCGTCCAAACTTAAATGCGACACGATTTATTATTGGTTTTCAATGTAAGGTTTATTTAGTTTGAATTTATCAGTTTAACTATTGTGAATATGCAAAAATACTTCAATTTATTTGTTTTTGTTTTTTTGACTTTTTCTAAAATTTTCAATGTTATACCTAAATAACTAAGTTTAATTAGGAAAAATGGCAAACGGATTTAATCCTTAAGATGGCATTGATCACTGTATTACTCTCAAACAATTGTTGACCTGTGTTATCAAAGAATTATATAGAAAAAACAAACGAGCAAAAATACTTATTTCAAAGTTTTAAATAACAGATGAAATATAATGAATGGCTATAATCTTTTATAAAAAAAATTGGGGAAATTTAAAGGGCTAACTTCGTTTTTTTTTATATGCTGAGTGGTTAAAGTCTATAGGGCGATGTTATCAAAATATGACCTATGAAGCTTCCAGAATTTTGTTTTTGTCACCAATATACAAATCTGTGTTTTTTACCGATGAAAAGTAGGTGAGTAAATTATTTATGAGTCAGCTTGACTCGAAAATTGATTGGGGAACATATATACAAGTCAACAAATATTTATGTCAGAAACGAGATTATTATGAAAACATAAAAGAATGCATCCCCATGATGGCCTAATCATATAAGTTTTTCGTTTTTCTTAGTTCCGTCTTTGGCTCCTTTGATCCATCTATAACGAAAAATGGCCTTTTTTGACCAAATTGACAGATCTAAATATACCCTATAAAGATAAAATTTAAAAATCTTTTTTGCATATTAAAATACCTAGTAACTTATATTTTTAATCACAAAAGTGGAAAAAAATTTTTATTAATATATCAAGCTCTTACATCGGCCTTTAGATATTTCAAAATATTTCGCGTCCAAACTAAAATACGACACGTTATATTATCGGTTTTTAATGAAAATATTATTTGAAGTTTAAATTTAACAGTTTAAATATTGTGAATATGCAAAAATAAAATTTCAATTTATTTTTTTTTGAATCTTTTTGGTTTTTTAACCTTTTTATCTAAAATATTCAATGTTTATAACTGACTAATAAGTTTGATTAGGAAAAACGGTAAACGGATTTGATATTCCCTAAAACGGCAGGTTTGACCTCTGTAGTTAACTCATAACTCTCAAAAATGTTGACCTGTTATGCAAGCTATAAATTTTTTGATCACTCAATTACAGCATGGCGACTTAATCATTAGAAATAGCTATGGGACTAAAAGATTGGCTCGGTTAAAAACTACTTTTTTTGCTGGCGGGTGGGCTTTGGGTTTTTGCATATCTTTAACGTGAATTGTAATTAAATTTGTTTTTAAGTTTTGAATAAGTACAAGTTTAAATGTCGACATCGGTTTAGAACTAGAATTTTACTGGTGATTCTTCAAAAGCGAGACTCATAAATACGCATTATGAATGCAAAATGTTTTTATAACCTAAATATTGACGTTGGAGCTGGTATACTTATTAGGAAAACCTTTTCACTTAATTATTTGATAAGTGCGTGTCCAGACTTCATTCATTTATTTAGAAATTATTTATATGAAATTAATGAAATATTTTTAAGCTTTATAATTTTTAAATGAGTCATGTTGAACAGCTATGTTTATATAGATTTAAATAAATATTTAATATAATTTCTAAATATACAAAGCGCAACTGCCACGGGTATAATTAAATATTGTGATGGCTCTAATTTTAAAAATCTAGAATTCTCAGAATTTTTCGAGAAAGCGAATGACCCTAAGTACAAGAAAACATTGCCTCAATCATGTTTTTCTATTTTTTTTTATTTATATATGTTCCGATATTTATTTACATTTTTAATTTTATCAGGGTTCATAATTACATTTATTCAACGAAATCACATTTTCTACTTGTACTAAACAACATTGGACCTGTTATTTTTCACGCTTAATATTTTAGAATTTTTTAAAAGAGTTTGCCTTCTGTAATTCAAAATACAATTTTTTCAATTATGTTTTTTAATTAATAATATAATAATAAAATTTATATTTTAAATTTTTTCCACGATTTTATAAAACATAAGTGATGTTATTAGAATACTGTTTAAGTTTTATTTAAAAAAACAAAATTATATAATGGACGGGCAATTGTTACTAGGCCACAATTCGAATTATGATACTTGACTCATTGTGCAAGGAAGGACCTTAATTATATTTGAACAAATGCCAATATTTTGTTGTGGTTATACGTATTAGATGTGGCGAGATTTTTTTTCTTTGTATAAACTTTTTCTTACCCAAACAATTTTTGTTACAATTTTTTTTCTTTAATAGAAAAAAAATAGGTTTAGAGCTAAACCAATTTGGCTAAAATGTAACGAAAAAAATAGGTTAAATATTTCGTTAATTCACGTTAATGTGTGTCATCTTTATCCTCGTATACGTAGCGACTGAAAACTCGAATGATGAGTCGACAAGCTGACACAGATATGACTATCATGACTAGGACTAAGAAGCAGGCTTTCACCATATGCAGCCGGTATTGCCTGAGCGAGCCCGGAAAGTTTTGATTGTACTGAGTTGAATGATATTCACCGCCCTTGTATTTATGGGCCGCATTTGCTCCAGGGTCATAGCTGTCTTGGCCCACCGGTATTAGTTGTGACCGTTTCCCGCCCCCTGGTCCATCACCCTTGGATTGATTGCTGTTGTTTGTGTCGAGTTGGGGTTGTAATTGATTTTGGCGTTTGGTTTGAGATCTGGTGTACGTTGACTATATATTCCAAGTTTAAATAGATTATGATTATGTGAGGGAAGTTAATAAAAATAGTTTTCATTATATCGGAAAACTTGTCTGTCTTAAATGCTCAAATTGCAAATTAAACTGAAAATAGTTTTTGAAAATGCCATCCAATGAAATACCGAAATTAAGATTCAAAGCTTTATGTACTAAAAAACGCCAGCGGGCCATGGTAAATAAACTGGCATGTTTTGTTTATTAAGAAGACAAACGTTAAATAATAATATGGGAAAAAGAATTTTGCAAAATTAATTTGTACAAAAATGACTGTGTAACATTATATAAACAAACAAGAAACTAAACTTATTTGGAATGAAACAACGTATTAGGTAATATTAAAAAACAATTTGTTTAAAATTTTTGAAATTTTTTTTTTCAGAAAATAATATGAAATAGTTTGCGACAGTCAATAAAAGTTTTTTAGAATATTTCAAGAAGGTTTGAAAAAAAAGTGTTTTGTCTAATAAGAAAAGAATGCACACCCTTAATTGTAAAAGACTGCTTTTACTTTATTGATTTTTAAGTGATTAGGCGGCGGAATGGAAAAAGGTTTATTTTGTTCTCGTTTTTTTCTCCATTTTATTTACCTGTGTTTGTTACAGAAATTTTGTACACCCAAAAATGTCTGTGTGTTTTAATCATATTGCTTGCTAAAACTCAAAAAAAAACAAAAAAATTTATAAAGAATCAGAAATTTTAGTTATAACGCTAACGTTATTTTGGTTTAGGTATGAAGGATAGGTAATTATCCATGAGCGACATTCATACCTATTAAGTTAAGCAAAAAATGCATCTCCAGCCCTAAAACGCGAAGCCCTTCCGATCCTAGCAGAAGACCTTGACTTAAATAAACAATTGTCCTTCCTTCGATCCACCTCTTAAGATGAGAGGCGCACCCTTAACGGCATAGTCCCTACCAGCGAACTGTGCACGTATATGAAATATTTAAAAAAATTTAATTTTAAATTTAAGTATGATCAGGAGGCGCAAATGCGTGAATGATTAAGATACTGCTAAATTATATTTCAAAAAAATACCGATTACGGTAGGTCGGCGCGTCCATAAGGATTATTCCTAGGCCGAGCTTGATAGGGCTCTGAATCAGAGATCCGCAGCCGGCCCGGAAACCCGGACCCAACCCGGCGCCGGCCCGGCCGGGGCCGGGCCGGCGCTGACTGGAAAAAATTAACATCCGGGCGGGCCGGGCCTGACAGAATAAAAAATTTTTCTCGCCCGGGCCGGCGCAAAAATTAAGCCGGGCCGGGCCGGGCCTACCGGCCCGGGTTGGTTAAATAAATTAATATATATATAAAATTATTTATTAAATTATTTTTTATTAAACTTCATTACAGCATAACTTCTCTGTAAATAAGTTTTTCTTTTATTATAGATTAAATGGCCTATTTTTTTCTCACTATAATTTTCATTCATTGATAAAATTAATTTTCCCGCAATATGGACCTAAAACAAAAAATTGAAGATAAGATTGTTGATGAAAGACCCAATACACACGGCAAATCTATTGTCTAACAATAAAAATTTTGATGTTCATTTTTATTATAGAGTTTGCCTTTGCATCATACATAAGTACAAAATTTAATTTATATAAATTGAACAAAATTTAAGATAAATATTGAAAATTATAAAAATAATTAAACCCGGGTTTTAGCCGGGCTTAAAATTTTTCTTCTGGGCCGGGCTCAAAAATTTAAAAAAAACCGGGTTGGGCCGGGCCGGCGTAAAGGCAAAAAAAATTAAACCCGGGCCGGGCCGGGCCGGCGTAAAGGTAAAAAAATTAAACCCGGGCCGGGCTCCCAAATTTTGGTTTTTGCGGATTTCTGCTCTGAATGCTCAATGACAGATTTAAGCAAATTGGCTTTTAATTTTAAGATTGCTTTTACCAAGAAAATAAACAATTAATTATGTCATGAAATTTAGCCCCCCCCCCCTAGTTTTGGCTCATTGTCATAGCTCGGTGGGATCCATTCCTGTCTTAAACTCAAGAGTTTTGTGATTGATGGAGACGGCATTATTTGAAAATTAGCACACGTGTACAACCACATTGAAGCTGCTGAGTGACCTGCTTAGGCAATAGGCTTTGATATATTTAAAGTTAGAGGCTAGACTAAAACCCTGCTTTGCTCGGGTTAAGAGTCATAGTTTTAAACGAATATGGCACTCTATATGGGGAAAGATATAGGGACCTCTCACCTGTTTTTCTTAAAAAAGGGCGTCAGGGATAGTTATGTTCAAAAACTCCGCAAACACCTCCGTCTGCCCACGATAAATATTAATGTAAATCAGGTAGATATTTACGTTATTGAGGTCCTCTTCGTCAATGATATTAGCCAGGATTGCAGAATTAGATTGTCCTTGAAGTTTTTCGCGTAGATGTTGCGAGGCGCTAATTGTAAATGTTTCAACAGGTTTAACTGACTCAGTGAACAAAGTCAAAATCGTTCCATTGTCTTGTGCCATTTCTTTAACTACTTCAACAGATGTTGAACTCTGAGTCTTTTGCGTGATTGAATGTTTAAGCAACATATGCTTGGATTCAGAATTTGATGAATTTAAATCGAATGTTACGGTTACGGAATCGATATCCCAGATTTTCGAAAGAGGCTCAAGATTTAAATTTATGGTAGGGGCCACTCCTTTAAGGGGATTTGATGATGGAAGGGTTGCAGTCGAAATTAATTGAAATGGAATCTGAAAGGTCATCATTGATATCCAAACAAGGTTTTTGAGAATTGCTTTATGAAATATAATTATCATTTGGTTTTAAAATAGAGTGGAATACCATAATGCAAATGCTCACAGCATATAATATTTGCCAAATAAGGATAATGCTAAGGGAACCTTATTAGGACAAGCGCTTCGTGACCAAATTAAAAATATTGAAAGTCAATTTTCTGGGCAGGTAAAATATGGAAAAAGTTGTTGATGCATTTGCATGTCGAATTGTGTTTGTATACATGTTCTTTCACATCATTAAATTGCGGTTCAATATAAAAAATTTAGAGTATGAAAGGTGTGAAAACTGGGATATTTTTATCACAACATAACTTCAACAGATTTTTATTTTAAAATGTATCTTGCTGCTAAAAAGTATAGAAGGAGGTTAGTTCAGTTTTTAGATGTATAAAAATCGATTCAATATTGTTCTCCTTTCCTCCCTATCTTCAAACCAATTTATTAAAGGTTCGTAAATGCCCTGAAAAAACATAAAACAGGTGTGTTTCAAATATTTGGCACGGTTTTAGAAATATTTATTTCCCAAATTACTAGATTTATTTTTCAACTCTTTTGATACTATGTTAGGGCCTCGACAATTATAATTCAAATTTACAAAAAGTGAATTGGAGACGCCTCAAGATTTAGTTGCCTACTCTCGCGTGTGACTTTTTTTTTGGACTGGAATAATTTTGATGGCCGTCGTGTATTTCGAATTTTTACAACTAAAAATGTCACCAACGAAGCCAATTGAATGTGGAAAAAAGAAATTAACTCATTTTTTTGATAGATAACACACTGCCAAAATGTTTTTTTTTTCAAATTTTATTTTCTATTTGTAAAAATCCACAAAATTTTCGATTTTAGATAGGGAAAAAGTAGCTATAAATTAATGTCGCCTTGTAACATCTTTTATTTCGACTTTAGAGGTCATGGACGGCAAAATATTGATATTTTACCATTTCCCTTGAACAAGTCGAAAATTTCGAGTGTTAGCAGGCACTAAGGGAATTTTATCTAATTTCAAGCGTGGGACATCTCACCACCTATATTTTTTAAAATTAACTCTCGCTTGAAAATGGTTAAAAATCTTACATTTTTTTTATCAAATCTCTTACTATGGTCAATATTAATTTTTAACGCTTCGCCTGAACTTGAGTGCAAGACACAGGTTAAGCTAAGGTCAATTCGCATGAAACCTTGTCTACAGGAAGATGACATTGTTCTAGGTTTTGATTTAAAGGTGGGCATATGATCAAAGCACGTTTTAAATACAAAAAAATCTTTCATGCTTAAAAATTAGTTTTTGAAAAGCAGAATGGGATATGTATGAGTGGTCTTTTTTGAAAGATGTTAAAAAACTTAGGGCTGTCATAAGTGGGGAATGGGTAAAATGACAGAGAAGCTCCCTATAATAACATTGTTGCGAACACATTCTAGCGCCAATTAATTGATTTACTTGCAACAAATTAGTGTTTTACTTAAGCTTTTTTTCCATCAGAGAAGGCATATCCGTTAGAGCGCTGACTCTTAGCAGATTTTTAATACCGTTGTGCAAGGTAATTGGCGCACAGGTAAGCGAAGTTTCCAAGCCTAGTGATATGGTCAATTTTTCATATTGCACTCACGGTTCCATCTCCTAATACTTATCAGATTCATCACTGTGTTTAATATGTGTAAAATATAAAATCAAGCTTGCAGCAGGCAAAGGTCGACATGGTAATAAATAAAAACATTATGGAGTATGACGTTTGCCATCTAATAAATTTAAAATAAAATACAAATGCTTATATAAAATTCAAAAAAAAAACATATAGACAGTAGGACAACTCTAAATATCACCTAGGTGTTTCGTATATGAATTACTATGATTTTAGTTAGATAAAATGTTTAGCTCAATTTAATATTAAATTTTAAAAAAATGTAATTTAAAAAAAAGTATGTATGGTTTAAATTTTTTTAAGTATAAAAACCAATAATTTATATTGTCGGTAAAAATTAATAGCATAATTAGGGTGTCATAGAATTATGAAGTGTTTTGTAACAAAAATACTTATTTAATAAGTTTCAAAATATAAATATACAATATTTAAGATAAGTATCAGGCCCGATTCTAGCTTTTCCACTTGGGGGGGGGGGGGGGGGGGGGGGGGGGGGGGGGGGGGGAGGGGGGGATTCGTGGGGGGGGGGGGAGAAAAAAATTCGTGGGGGGCAGAACAAAATTTTTTTGGTCACGGCAAAAAATATACATGTACAACAATTGAATCCATGTTTAAAATTTATTTTTAACAAATTAATATTAATTTATTATATTCTTAAAATAAAAAAAATGATTGCGTTTACAAATTGGATATGTGAATTAAATTTAACTGTTTTCACTAAAATCTATTGCTTAAAAAGATATTTTGGATATTAATTGTAGGTAAAATTTTATCATTTGGTATCAATGCGCATGAAAAATAAAAATATGAAGCTTGATTATCATGAAAACAAATTGTAAAAGTATGCTAATTTGGAAGAATATATATGAAAAAACGTTGGTTATATGTAACTAGTAATTAATATTACGGTAAAAATTAAATAAAACATGAACATAAACGCGCATAAAAAAATTTGCAGCCATGTCTTAAAATAGTAAGCAATAATTAGCTGTCAGCAGTGTATTGTATTAATCTAACAATTTTATGCTTGAGGTTGTTCTGATTAAAGTATGAAATTCGTCAAAATTCAACGCCCCAGTTAATGATTCTTCGTGTTCTAGAAGAACCAAATCACTTTTACGCAGGTCAATACTTGCCAGCCTACTAGTAGAAAAAGTGGCCTCACAACTCGACGTTGAAGAGCCAAATTACAAACTTATAGAAAAAATGTTAAATAGATTAGGAAACGCATCTTTGTAATTATATAAAAATTTAACAAAATCATTAGTAACACATTTTTGTAATTATTAAGTTTTTTGTATTTAAAAACTTTTTGCTACTTTAATTTCTTTAGATAATAAATTTTTATCAATATTACTTATTTTTAAAAGAGGCTCTAATTTATTTATATCTAAAAAAAGGATAATAAAATTTATAAAGTAAATTCTAAATAAATATTATCGGTAAAAAATCTATTATCAAAAAAAATCATATTAAAATAAATATTTTTTTAATCATCATTAATATATAAATTATTCTCAAACTTATGAGTAGAAAATAAATAAAAATCAGAAAAAGTTTTAGGTTTAGTTTTTTTTTATCTATAAAGAAATTATTGTCATTTAAAAAAAGTATAATATATATATCAAAACAGTCTTTGAATAAATCTTCAAATGTATTTGTATTTCTTAATTGTTAAATTTCTAACAAACAATGGTGTAAATCAAAAGTTTTAGAAACATAAATCGTTTTGCATTATCATTAAATATTTTTAATAAATAAAATAATTTTTAAAATGATAAATACAAAAAAAATAAATTACTGATTATAAACATGGTCAAAAAACCTTGACGCTTCGCCTGTGACCTAAAGATATAAAAATTATTTTTATTTTTAATTTTCAAAAGAGTGTTTAATATTTTTATAAAATTTAAAAAAAAATGGCGTCGTAGTGACCACACCACCGATGGGGCAACAGCCGGGGTATGGTCCCGCATTCAATAACTTCCTTGATTGCATCATGTTGAAAAAATTTATGAAGGAAAGAAAAAATATCAAAAAAAAATTTCCCTTCAATTAAAATTTTAAGATAATCTACAACAAGATGCAATCTGTCGTTAAAGCAGTGAATATACGGAACATGTTGTCCAGCTATTTTGCTTAGAAACAAACATCACCTTTATCCCCGGGCCTTACGTTCGCCCCATCGTAGCATTGTGCGATCAGGTTCTTTGGTTCTAGATTATATTCTATCAAAAGATTATTGACAAGTGAGGAAATTTCTTAGGCATCAGATTTAAGCATTGCTTTCACAAATATAAAGCTTTCTGTAAAATCAAATTTTTCTATATATCTTATAACGACAGAAATAATTTCTGTGTTAGTTTGATTTCTCTAGCGGATGAGAAGTGTTGATGAATGAAAACACTTTTTAAAAAAGTATATAATTTTTAAATAATATTTTTTAGATATATATTTTTGGCGGAGTTTTAACTATATTATGTGAAAGAAAAAATAAAATTTAGTATTTTTGGGGGGGCAAATTTAATTTTTTTTGGGAGGGCAAACATAAAATTACTATGTATTTTTTTTTGGGGGGGGGGGCAAAGTCAGTTTTTTTTGGGGGGGGGGGGCAAATATAAAATTACTATGTATTTGGGGGGGGGGGCAAATTCAATTTTTTTAAGGAGGGGGGGGGGGCAATCAAAAAAAAAGGGGTCTAGAATCGTGCCTGATAAGTATACAAAAAAGAAACTCGGCATTTAATTGATAATTTTTAAAAATTTTGTGACTTTTAATATTTTAACTTATATAATTTGGGCCGACCGAGCCTAAAAACTCAAATTTCAGGCGGCATCGGGCCTAAGTAAAATATATCGAACGGGGATCGGATTACGGCCCAATTTTAACACTATTTGCATAAGTATTCGATATCAGGGTAAATATATACCCCATAACTTTTTTTAAACCCCTATAACAACGAGTTATAGTTCGGCAAAAATTAATTGTGAGTTAGAAAGATTAGTGAAGGGATCAAAAACCTACGTTAGGATTATTGTAATTTATTTATTTTTTATCTTACATTCCACTAAATATTATTTCAAAAGTTGCAAGCTTTATGTTTAAGAATAAGAGAAAAAATTTTTAATTTTTTTTTCTCAAATATCTATTAATTTTTTTTTAACTTAGAGCTATTGCTATTTTTTTATATACCCTTCTAAAAAATCCATTTATCTTCCCTTCTAAAAAAATATTCTAAATTCAATATTAAGACATATTTACGGATATAAAATTATATATATAACTGAAATTAATAAACATAAATGTAAACGAATGTGAAGAAAGAGTATGAATAAAATTTTATTAATATACATATAAAGACAAGTTTTAATATAGAAAATGCAATCCAAAATACATTTTTTTATTTAATCCTAAATCTGCTTTAAAATAGAAGAGGGAGATCAAAAACGATTACTTGACCAACCTTAGATTATTATTAAGGGAAAAACAAAACCATTAAATCTTTAAAAAACATTATCAGATCTATTATATTTGCAATTATATTCGATCACATTGCAAAGTTTTAATTTATATAACTTTTAAATTTAAGGTACTGCCAACTTTCAAAAAGCTAAGAGCAATATAACCTAGGTTTTAGAAATAAAGAATTACTTATTTGACTAGAGAAATGATTCTCTTAATTTTAGAAAAGGGTAAATTCAGTTTTGTTAAAGGCCTAAAGCAATTGGAAAATCAATAACTTGATACATACAGATAGATAGGCTGTTGGGCATTGTTGAGTTTTTTTTATCAAAGAACAAACCTAACCACCTCTTTTGCCCATTAATAAGGCACCTTCTAGATTTCCAGGAACTCGCGAGATGAAAATAAAAGGGTTCCTCAAATAGAATTATTTATATCATCCCTGATTATCAAAAATCCCTTATTAGGTGATGAGTGGAAGAACTAATTAAAGACAAATGGAGCGGTCAAAGGCGGCAGCGTTAATTTATAATTTCAATAAGGGCTAAAAGAAAAACCAAGCAGAATTAAATAAAGTGCACAAAAACCCGTTAAAATTAGAAATTAAACGAAAATTAAAATTGCAGATAAAAATTTGTAAGAATTGAATCCAATACATTTTGGCATGTGATAAAGCCATATTTAAAAATATAACTAACCTCAATAAATTTTTAAATAAAAAAAAAAATTTAGATTAAATTGTAATGCATTTTAATTTATCATAAAAACTTATTTTAAATTTTTGTTTTAAATAAATAACACAATCAAATTATAATAAGTTAAACTCACCTAGTTTTTGCGTTCAAAAACACAGTGTTAGTTAATTTAGGGAGTAAGCTTATGTAGAGTGTTTTACTGATAATTAAAGAATAGTCTATTAAAAATCTGTATTAACACAATTTTGGGTCTTTTTTGCGTTTAAATATACCAGAACAAAAATATCCTATATATAGCCTATTTGTCATTTGATGCAACAATTTTTCTTATACAATATCGCCTTTAAAAAATATTGACGGGGAAACAAATTGGCATTCTGTTTTATCTTTATTTGAAAAAAAACAGTTATGTCTAAAAAAGAATTTTATTACTTCTATACATATTCCGCAGTTTTGGCAACCACAAAAATATCAAAAATGCCAAAAGTTTTACTTCATATGGGCAAGACTCAGCATTACTATATAATTATTAATGTCCGTTTAAAATACAAAATAAATTTATACTAATGTTTTCACCCCACTAACCACCTCTCTGCACATTACTCTTCTTTACCCCACACTATTATTTATAACCATAAAAATTAGTTCAAATTTTTAGCAAATTTTGATAGCTTCAAACCTCTTGCTGATTTAAGTTCTATAGAACGGGAAGAAAAAATTTATAGACATTAACATTATATTTTCAAAGCTATATGTTAAATATGATTTTTTTGTAAAAATTAATCTAAAAAACCTTTTTCGAACAAAATATGATTTAAATTAGAAAAACTTCCAAAGTCACTACTATTCCATCCTTTTTCTAATCATCTTGGCCTGTTGATTTTAATATAGCCCCTTTACTATTAATTTATGAGTTAGGTGAGTGATCATTTGTAATACATAAAAATATAAATTTTAAAAATTTATTAAAAAAAATATAGTAAGCTTTGTGGCGTTTTCAAACGTTATTTATTAAATGTCAACTTTAAAAAACCATATGTTATGTGTTTGTTGCCTTATTATTTTTATAGGTTTTTTAGCCTCATTTAATTTAACTAACTTTTGCAGTTATCAACTGCGTAGGGGGTTGGCTAGATGCAGGAAGAATGGATCAATAAAAAAATAATTATAATTAAATTTAATGAGCTATATGCCTTTTTTTTGTTTTAAAAACGTAATAAATTTCGAGGTATAACATCGCATTTTTAAATTTTATAAAAAATATTACAAAACTAATATCTATTTTCTTTTTGTGATCCATTCCATAACAATTCCCGAAGTTTTGGTGATAAAATTCCTGGTTAAAAAAAAGTTGTTTTTTCCAATTTAAAATTGACCATGAAAAAATAAATGGAAAAATTTATCATCGAGGTAATTAAATTGTAAAACAACGAGTGTTTATAATTACATATGGATGCATAAAAACTTGTAGAAAAATTTAATGTCACAATTAATTAATTTTATTTTTTTCAAAAATAAAATACACATATCCTAAATAAATTTAGGGGCAAAAATAACTTCATTCTTGATTTATCTTTATACCAATAAAACAAAGGCCGAGGTATAATATTTATCAAATGTACATATACCATACTGTTTTACCAATAATTATTATTAAAAAATAACAGCCGAATTGCGTGTGCTTATAACTGTCCCATTAAAATGCGTTCCAATATAATTTTTCATACTAAACTAGCATATCTGAAATAAGTCAAGGCTTTAACTAATCTTAGTTGATCAAAATATGAATTAATCTTTTTCTTATATCGTCAAAGAGGGTTTATGATGGGGTTAAAGGGGGGAGGAGAAGGGGGGGGGGGGGGGAGGTATGATTGTTGTAATTCACCAAATTGATCGCCTATATTCAACATATATGAGACCGTCTAAATCTTCCTTTTGAATGCCCCTTTTTTTTGAACTATTTTCGATTTCATATTTTATTTGCAGGGTTGTGCCTCTGCATAAATTCCATTTATTAAATAAATTGTATTGCAAAAGATTTTTAGTATGTTAGAAAGCCCCAATGGTCTAAATCGTTGTACTATATATTAGTTCGAAAGGAGGAGCTTTTATTGTCAAAAAAAATAATGCTAAGGTTAGCTGGCAATAATTAATTAATTTTATAAAAACTTCAATAGCAATAAAAATGAATAAGAATGCATCTTATGAAACTTTTTTCCTTTACATCGCAAGTCAACCGTAAATGATGAATACACAAAAGAATATATTCCCATGCTGGCCTTATCGCATATATTTATTTCGTTTTTCTAAGTTTCTTCCGGCCTTGGCTCCTTACATCCGTCCATATCGAAAAAATGGCCTTTGTGACCAAATTGAGAGATTGAGAATACTTTAAAAAAAATAAGAATTTTTTCGTATAAATATCCCTTGTAACTTATGTTTATCACATCATATAATGAGAAATAAAATTATTTAGTATATCAACCTCTTACATCAGCATTTAGATCAAAATATTTCGCGTCCAAACTTTAATATAACACGTCGGTTTTTTATAAAAGTTTTATTTAAAATTAGAAAACATTTTAGCTATTGTTAATATGCAAAAAAAAATTCAATTTATTTTTGTTTTTGAATATTTTTTGTTTTTTGGCATTTTTTCTACAATTTGCAATGTTTATAGCTGACTAACTAAGTTTGATAAGAAAAACACTAAACGGATTTGAAAATCCCCAAAATGGCATTTTTAATATTCGTAGTTATCTCAAAACTCTCAAAAATTTGTTATTATATATTCTTAAATTATTCTTCTTAATTTTCAGAGGTGTTTTTATTATAAAAAATTGTTAAGGAAATATAAATAAAAAGGGTTATTTTGATGCAAGTCATACCCTTTTTATTGACATCTTTTTAGTTTTTTAATCATTAAAATTACCAAATGAAATTGTTTATTGACCCCAATATGAAAAAAAAATAACATTCAGTTATGAATACAATTCCTTCAATTTTTAGGAAATGTAATATGAAATTAATTTTAAAAATTTTTATAGCACAAAATACAACAATTTTTTAAAGTGTTCAAGGATGTTTTTGGATGAAGACAAATAGGGCGTAATTTAATATACAAAAAATTATTTTTTAGATTTAAAACAGCTTATTTTAAACTTCAAAGAAAATTTAAATAAAGCTGATTATCGTGTCCTATTAACGTTGGATTGCCAAATATTATTTATAACCTAAATGTAGATATAAATGCTTGATATAATCATTATCATATATTGTGATTAAGAAGTTACAAGTGATTTGTTTTATGTAATCTAGAAGTCATATAATTAGTCATTTCGTCAAATATGGTCATTCATTTTTCGATATATACAAGCCAAGGCGAAAAAAACTTCGAAAAACGGAAAATATATACGGGTTAAGGGCATGGGGTTTTTCCCATTGTTATAATTTTACTTTTTTCATACAGCGATATTTGTCGACCCATATAATTCTAGTTTTTTAAATGAAATTGATTAAGGCCCTATAATGTAAATTTGTTTAAAAATGAACAAAATACAGGAGTTAATGTAAAAATTAAACAATAACAAATGGAAATTTTTAATTACAAAAACAAAAATTCTAATTCCTATTCCAATCAACAATATATCCATAACCAAGTTTTTTTCAAAAAGTCCTATAAATTCCAATATAAAACACCACATATTTATTAGATAGCTTTAAACCCAGTAATAAATTAGCACTGTTTTTTTATATATGTTAATTCAAATATTTTTGGCTAAAAAAGTTCAACGTCCATCCCCTGTCCCATCTTGTGTAAGATCCCGAAATACAAAATATTTTACACTTCTCATATTTTATGTGTCAATTGAGTTTAGTACGAAACGAGACAAACTTTTATTGGCAATTTACATAACGTAATTTATGGGCGAATAGTGGATCACTTTAGGGAATTGTAGGTAGCCCATACCACGATCTATAGAATATAATGGCAATTTTGCAAAGTCGACATGCTTCGTTCAACAAAAAGTGATGTATCTAGAACGTTTGGGGGCATTTAAATTCGTGTTTTTTTTTAGCATAGGAATTATATACTTTACGATTCCATAACAGGGCGGTTCATTACATTGTAAAATAGTGATATTTTTACTGTATTTTTTTTAATTCCTAGAAAACAGTAAAATTAGCGCGGAGACGTTAATTTTGAATACATTAAAAAACCTTTAATCATGCCCAGAATTATTTCAAGCAAAATCTTTAACCAAAATTCAGTTATTGTCACTATCTTGTACGTTGTGCAGTTATAATATATGTATATGGAAATTTTGGACACTACCACATATTGAAGCATCTTAACTGATCAATAGAGCCTAAACAATTTCTATGGCCAACTAGATTTCATATTCGGTAGCCAAATGTCTATTTTAAATCACCAGCAAATTAAAAATGTGAGATGACCCTATACTAAATTAATTAAATCAAACTACAATTAAAATTTATAGGATTATCTAATAAAGTAACCCATTAAAAAATATTAATATAAAAAACACAAACAAGACTCAAAAAAATGTTAAAAATTTTTTTTTGTAAAATTACTAAAATTTACCTTGTTAACTAAAAATAACTTTTGATTAGCCTATCTAAAAATCGTGCCTTTAACGTTAGGACAAAGGATAACTATAGTGTAGATTGGAGCAAATTATATTCGAAAATATGATACTTCCTGATTTCGGAAAAAAAATTGAAGTTACACTAATAATTAATATAGAAAATCATTTAATTTTATTTCATATTTGTAATCTCAAGGTCGCAAAACAAAAATTTCACGTTTTTCATATTTTGTCATTTTTTCGACTGTTCAGATTTTCGAGGCCACTGCAGGTATAAATACGGGAAAAATATTGGAGATAAGGCCATATACTAGAAGTTTGCTTAAGTTTCATAAACTATAATGTGCTGACCTGTGTTTAATTAATTTTCTCTTAACTTTCATTTTGATTGGTGTGATTAACCGTCATGCAGGATTGCTACATCTGGTTAGATAAGCGCGCACCAAAGACTCAAAATTAGCCTTTTAACGACGCAGTTATAGTCGGTTACGGTGTATAATATATCAACTGATAATTTTGTTTGGGTAACATTTAAACTGATGGTTTAAAACAACAAAAGCTTAGTAATATTGTGCGTAATATATACTACTTTGACCTAGAAATTTACAATATTAAAAAAAAAGAAAAATTTTAAAATAATATATTACAATATAATTGTAAAATTCAAATTTATTCCATAAAAATAAATTTAGAGTCTAATGAGTACAATTAAGAAATTGGCCCGAAATACAATTAATTTTTGATAAATTTCAATTGAACAATTATATAAAGGAAATGTTAGTATATCAATGAATAAATAAGATAACATAAATAAAAACACATATATACCCAATACCTTCCCTAATAAATTAAATATTAGCAATTAAGTATTAATGTTTGCATAGCTAATAAATGGCACACTGTTTTTAAAATTCACAGGGTTGAAATAAGCATCTTTGTTATAATAAATAAAACAAGGCATATAAAAACTGCGTATAAATTTGTATAATTTTTAACAAAAAAAAATTTATTACACATTTTTATTATCAATTTTAAAAATCTTAAAAAAGTTTAATATTTAAAACTTATAAATAGTTATATCTTATGTTGCAAATAGGAAGTATATGTAAAAAAAATGTTTGCCCTTCAAAAATCTTTACACCGCAAATATTGAAACGTAGAAAATGCAATATTAAAATGTTTTGCAAGTAAAATGTAAAAAAAGCATATTTTGAATAAAGGAAGACGTCAATAGGAAGCAAAATTATGGAAAAAATAATATATTTTTTATTATTACAATAAAACTCATATATCAATAGTTATAAGGTGAAGTTACTTAGAATTTTTTTTTAAATTTTCCAAAAACATTTTTTTCAGGAAAAGTATGTTCTCCGATTATAATATAATTAGGCATTCTTAAACACGAATTTAGGCAGCGTTTAAAATGAAGTTCGGTTTTTTTGAAAAGAGTAAAACTTGATTTAGAGAATATGTTCAAAGCCATATTATATATTCAAGTCGTTTGTTAATTAATAAATATACATAAAAGCCTTATTAATAAATTATATTAATTTTCTTCTAACTATAAAATTTTTAAGATTTATAATATTAATGCATAAAAACAAAGGTAAGAGTTGTAAAAAAGTTATAGATCAAGATGCCATAAAATATAATTATTTGGTGCTTTTCATTGTGGCCTTATAATTTATTTAAATTACCCGAATAATTAATTTTAAAATCATCAAGATCATAATTGAAACAAAATTGAATTTAAAGTTTTACCAAAACAATTTTATACATTAATTCAGTCAAAAAACTTATTTATCTATGTAAAAATTATTTAATAAAACAATAAATTAAATAATATTTCTATTATTTGCCCGCCTTATTATAAAAATTGAAATTCAAAATAACATATTGTGGTTTTTAGAAGGTAGCTAAATATTAACAAAAGTTGTTAGGTAGTTAAATAGGAATCAATATCGGCCGCAGAATCCCATATAAATTTCGGTGGGGCTTCTTCGTCAATGGATGAATTTTCGGAATTATTGCGTAAACCCTTAGTTAGTTTATGTTCTAGAAATGTAAATGCAAACAAAATTGAACGAATTCAAGGTAAGTTTTATAAATCCGTATAAAATTAACTGCAAAGAATAGTGATTTGGGTCCATAAAGTATGAAAAAAACTTAACGTTTAGCTGTGTAATTTAAGCTAAAACATATAAAAATTGCCTAATTGGTTTATGTGATTAATTTATAATTTTGCAAACTGTAACATTTTTTTTAATTAAGGCACGTTTAAATAAATTTTTGTTTTCTGCAAAAAATTAACTCTTTCGCTATGTTATTCAGGAGAAGAAAAAAGATTTTAAACTAATTTATACCAGCATGACCATCATATATATCACGAAAAAGCCGTGAATAAATAGGGTTATTTGGGCTGGATACACAATCAAAACTTTCACATTCGGTGGTGTCAGAGATGTTATCGGCATTCACTTCCTTATCAAATTTATTATTTGTCGATTGAGAAGAGTTAGATCGAATAAATTGATGGTATAACTCGTCAGCTGCCATATTCTGAGCCCCATTTTCCGGATCTTTGTCATTGTTGTCAAACGGGTCTTCCAACAAAATTTCTCGTATCAACTCCTTTTCGAGTTCGGTCAAATCAGATGTTTTAAGGCAAGCTGCGTTATTATCGGTGTTCATTACGCGATCAAATATGTTGTATTCGGGTGTGTCTAAAAGAGGAAATACGCCTCCTGAAACTTGAAGTCTATTAAAACTGTCTTGAATACCGTTGGTGTTTGGTGTGAGACTTAGGCTCTTCAAAGAATTTTGAAGAGCGGACTCTGCGATAGGTGCTTTAGATGGCATGTTTCTATGTCGAGGACTTTCAGTCAATGGTAAATTTGGGAGTTGCTTTTCGTTTGTTAGATTGTTTGAACGGTCTTTATTATTATCACGTTTGGGCGTAGATTCACTCCGGGATGAAGTAGACGGAGTATTCTTAAATAAAAAGTAATCAAATATAAATATAGTGTCAATTTTTTAGACATAGATATAAATCTGTGATATAATAATGATTTTAATTTTTAAAATGGCAATTTAAAACACGAAAATCTGATATTAAATAACAAAATTTATGAGTAAAGGCCTAAAAAGTTCTCTTAAATAAATGTTAAATAAAATATTAGCTTTTCTTTTAATTTGTATTTTATGCGGATATACAACTGTGTAATTTTTAATAAATATACCTAAAAATATGAAATAAATTTGCTTATAAGCATAGAATCTTTTATTGCCCATTTTATATATGAATTTTAATGTATAATTTCAAAATTCATTATAAACTGCATAATAAATTGGAGAAATTTATAAATTAGATTAAAAAGTTTATTTTTCAATTAAATCGTTTAATAGTTAAAAATTATTCTACAATAATTATTGAACGTTTGACGAGGTTTTAAACTGCAGCGCTACACGATGGCCTTATCTCTAATAATTTTAACGTTTTTCAAATCAAAATAACCCGTCTCACTGATCGATGTGCGAAGAAAGCCAAAAATTAAATGTTAAGCAACCTCCTGACTAAAATAAAATTAAATTGATATTAACTGTAACTTCTATTTTTCACCTCAAATAATGAGATATAAAATTTTTAACTATATTAAGCTGATCATCATTTAGGCTAAATATATTTTGTACACCTTATCGTTTGAAATAAAAATATTATTTAAGCTTGAATTTAACTCAGCTGTTTTATATGTATAATTTTCAAATTATCTTTTTGTTTTTTAGCATTATTACATTTTTTTAATACTTAGAGCTGGCTTTTTAGTCTGATTAGGGAATATAACAAAAAGATTAAAAAAACCTATGACAGATGTCTGGTCTCTAGTTATCTCATCTCAATAATTTGCCGAGCTGCGTAATATTAACATATAAAAAATTATTATATTACAAATAACAATTTTCTTTTGATAATAATTTTTATCAGTAAATTTTGTTAAAAAAAAATTTACCGTTAAATCTTCGATACTGATGTAAGCCGTCCGAATTAGAAAATTCCGGTCGCCTTGGGCGGCGTGACGCGCTCTTCGGTGGCGTCGACATGACTTTTGGGGCTTATTAATTTGTGGTAGCTTGTTTAAGCTTTCATTATCATTGGGTGGGATAGAATTATCTTTTTTGGGGGAAGGTTTCTACAATGTATTCATACAAAGTAAATAACATGTATAAATATGATTTTAGATAAAAAATTATAGAACACAAACACAATCGTTTTATAGTTAAGGTTATGGAAAACTTTACTAATTATTATTATTGTTATATTCGATACAAATGTCTACAAAAATTTACTGTTATAAAATGATCTACATTATGGCCTTATCTCTAACGTTTTTTTCCGCTTTTCAAATCCTCAGAACAGCCTACAAACTTTGAGAAATCAAAAAAAGACAATTTTGGCCAAAAAACTGATTTTCCGACCTCGATCATAATATTGCACGCCGACTAATAATTGGCACCATTTTTAACGGGCTAAAATAAAAAACATTCTTTTAAGTTGTAAATTAAAAGTGGATTTATAAAAACTAAAATAAAATTTTACCTTATTTTTTGTTTTTGATTCTCAATAGTGTTTGTATAGCATTTTTCCTTTATTTGGGAATACAGAGTTTTATTATGAAAACACGGTACATGTACAGTATTTAATTTTTTGAAATCGCAGTTGACCTTTATTATCAATTTATGGGACCCAAAAATTTTTAGAGCATAATGTTTCATTAGTTAAACCCGTAGAAAGTTTAACTATAGTTATAGTTAATGGCAAAGCTAAATTTTTTACCTTTAATGAATTTTATAGTTACTTTAAGTTAATACATTTGTTAATTTATTTGCTTGATTTAATTCAGTTAATTATGCTTTCGAGCTTGCATACATAATTCCATTAATTAGAATTTTTGGATAAACTCAATGCTCAAAGATTATTTTGCAATAAAACACCAAAAAAACCATTTACATGTGCCGGCCAAAAAAAAATTAAATGACTTTTAAAAATAAATTAACTAAGTTAATCCATATTTAAATATAAAAACTTTATCAAATATATATTTAATAGTTGAAAAAAATTTTTACGCTCTAGTTAATTATTAAAAATTTTAACTATAACAAACTAAGTAAAGTCATTGATAGTTTTTGCCCATCCTATTCAACTAGCTAAGGGCACGTGCAAAGTGAGTTTTTATTTTCGTAAATTTTTGAAAATTTATCTTTTTTTTTCAAAATTTTTTTTTTAATTTTTTATTCCAGAAAAAGCATTTCATGTGCAGATATTTTAAATTTGGCAACTTTTTGAATATTTGCGTTTTATTACAAAATAAAATTTTTTAAAATTTTGAAAATTTTACGAAAATAAAAACTCACTTTGCACGTGCCCTAATAAACAAAATGTTTACATGCGTCATTGCAACCGGCTTAAGTTCAGTCGATGTTTTTGATCGCTTTTTGAAAAAACTATTTGCGGTTTGGTTATTGCCAGCAAAGCCTTGTGGGAATAAAGGTTTAATGCTGGCCTTTTTAATAGCAGTGTAATCAGCTAAATGATTTCTATTTTTGCTGACATCATAACTATTATTATTAGATTTATTCTGTAAATTATTAAATTTATCTCGCGTCAAATTTGGATGTCCTTGTTGGGAGTTGTTGGAAGACTTGTCGTGAGTTGTTTTTGACGTACATTTCCCATTATTGTTGTCAATAGTGTCGAGCGAATCATCGTAACGGTAATCGCGCAAAAAATTGTATTTGGGAGGACTGGGCGGGGGTGTTAGAGTTACTGGTTTTTTCTGATAAAAATACGATTATAAGGTTAAATTTAGGGAGAACAAAAGGTTTTAATCGAAGCATGGAATAAAGTAATGCGTTTCTCAATTTCTTTTATTAGTTTTAAGCGACAAAAATGAGAAAACTAAGCCGCAAAAATAAACGAATTATTTTTAAACATATTTTTATTTTATTTTTTTTTCTTCTCGTGCATGTGCCTAAGGCGCATGCGCGCGCACGACAAATATATTATTTATCTATCTAATAAATATAACCCTTAATCTTCGTCAAAACTTCAGGGCCTTATTGTCCTTATGTCGTAGCCGGTAATACTAATGGATCTTATTACTAGAATTGATTGATAGGCTAAGTTCAGCTTTGTCATCGCAACTTGCAAGAAATAGTTTTTTGTAATAAAATCAGATTAAATATAGAACATATAATATTATTTTTACTTAACTATTTTAATAAATAAATTATAAATTTAAACAGTTAGTTTTACAATTTATTAGTATAATCCTGGTGGACTAGCCACCAGGTTATAAATTCTTTAATATTAGACTATAACTCAATTAATATATTATTCCTTTTTTATTCAACTTAAACAATGGTGCCGTCAAACCCGAGGACGAACCAGGAAAAATTAAAAAAAACGTCGTAAAAAAAACATTGCTTACCCCTTAGATCATTGCCGATCTACGTCGGTAATATTAACGGTGATGAACATACATTGGAGGACAGCGTTAAACTCGACAGTGAGATAAATTCTATTCTAAACATATTTTGCGTAACTTGACAGTGAGATAAATTCTATTCTAAACATCCCTTGCGTAATTCTCTGTAGGCAACATAATATCGATACTCGTCATATAATTGCTTCTACACACCCCCCCCCCCCCCCTTCACTTTTTCACCACCCACGTTATTTTATACGAACTGATCATTGATTTCCCAATTACATCGGCAGTAACTAAATTTGTTTTAATATTTTTAACCGGTATGAACTATAAAGGTAACATTGATACTCAAATAATACACAATTAAATATCAGTCTACTCACCAACCTTACAAAAGTTCTCATAGACTTATAACAATCAAAAACATTTCTCAAACAGATCACACCTCAACAACAACGTAATTAAGGCTTTGCATACTGATGGAAAAGAAGGTGGTCGCGCAAAAGATACCGGTTCGTTTTTCTTTTAATGTTGTTCTATAACTCTCGAAAGTGTAAGACCTAGATTTACCCTTAATGGATGCTAACAGTACGGCAAAAGTTCCGTCTGATGCTAGGCACATCGTAGAGGAGCGTAAAAAAATAATATTAATAAATTTATTTATCTACAACGGATGGTAAACCACCTAAACACAGAAACCGACAAAAGCAAGCCGCACACGATGGTGACGAAACTTTAAAATAGTACAAGGTTAAAGAAAACAGATCAGCTAAACAAATTTTAACAGCTACCGTCATTTTATTGTCCTACACGAATCGATAAAAATGGATATGAAGATACGATTGAAGCTAATATAACACCCGCCAATCAACGTAACGGCTTAAAATTGATCAAAAATTAGTCTTTTTTTCTCTCTCATGTTTTTCAATACCGAATAAAAAGCATAGTTCTTTTCCCTTCCCCCTCACACGAAAAAAACAATGACTCATTACTATCAAGCCACGATAACAACCGAACGTTTTACATTTTAAAGAAACAGATAAAACAATAATTAGCAAACAATGATTTTTTAACATTAAAAATGTTTTTATTTGGATAGGATTCAACAATCCTTTAACTGCGAATGTTGTATGCCTCAGGACATACATTATTAAGCAGGAAGTTATTCTATTAAGTAGGAGGTATTTTAGGTTTGAAAATAGGTTTGAGGTTGAAGGACATAAAATTTTAGGCTCTATAGCTGGTTATAGATATGCAAGAAACATAGTTTTTCTTATAGGAAATAATTTTTAGGTATCTCAAAAGCTCATTTATTTAGTGAAAAATATAACAAAAAAAAATTTAATTGAAAGGAAATTTACTAAGGTATGAATAATGTGATAGCGGAGTTAGAAAACTGGTTTTTGTAAGTGTTATAAGGTCACCCTAAAAATAAGGTTCCCTTTTAAATCTCCTCCCCCCCCCCTCCCATTTAAATCCAGTTGACACATACATATATTAAAATGATTTTAAATTCCTGCTCTTGGCAAGGGGAGGGCGTAAAACCCATATAACATCTAATGGCTAAAAAAAAAGATTGGCACGAATTTCCGCTTAGTACAGGATATAAAAGATTAGTTGGCCTTTTTATAATTTTAAAAAACGGAACAAGAGATCAGATTCAACACCCGTACAACAGCAACCCACAATCTCGACGGTCTAACCAAGTCATTTACGATAGCCGAAATTTCAACACCTATTACTGGTTTTAACGCAAACACTTCCGCAATCATCAAATTATAAATCGACACTACGACAGGTACGATGCCCCCTGAAAAAGGGAGGTGTCGTAGCCCGTAATACTAATGGATCTTATTACTAGAAATTGATTGATTGATAGGCTAAGTTCAGCTTTGAAATTAGTTTTTAAATATAGAACATATAATATTATTTTTACTTAACTATTTTAATAAAAAAATTATAAATTTAAACAGCTAGTTGTAAAAATTATTCATATTATATCCTGCCACCAGGATATAAATTCCCCAAAATTAATCTATTATAACGCAATTCATTATTCCTTTTTTAATCCTAATAAACCTTATTACGTAATATGTGGTTCAGCTTCGAAAACTTCATAGATTTACTACAACTCAAATGTATAAAGAATTCTTTCACCCCTATATTTAAATTAATGTTAAATTCGATAATATATAGTTTAGATTAAAATTATGCCATCTATCGGATAATATTAATTCTTAACCATAATACGAGTATAAAAAGTGGCTTTTAATCGTTGTCACTATATTTTTATTTCTGGCCAATACGATCAAATAATTTAATTTAAATCGTATGCGTTTTTCCTAATAAATGGTGAAAATTGGAAATTCGAATTTTACACAGGTCGACATATATCGTCAGAAAAAAAAGTTTATGAAAATATAAGATTACTCCCACATAATGATCATCTCATATATATTTTCCGTTTATAGTAGTTTATTTCAACTTCGGCCCCTTAGATCCGTTTATTCGAATGGCCTTTTTGAACCAAATTGACAGATTTTGCGACCTCGAAAATACCCTTTAAAGAAAAATTTCAAGATTCATTTTTTCATGTAAATATTTCTTGTAACTTATAAATATCAAAATAAACAAGAAATAAAATTTCTAAATATATCAACATTATACAATAGCACCATAACCTAAATATCACCCAATTTATTACACTGGACAACAAAATTTGGACGACCCTAAGCATCATTTATGGCAACTATGGTTTTTGGTCAAGTTTTTGGCGCTGATCACGTATATGAAATTAGAATATTAGCCAATGCCTCAGATTTTTAGTTATTTAGTGTCAAAGTTGAGATTTTTCAATTTTTGGGGTATTTTGGGTTTCTATATCATAAAACCTATGGGTAGTAACAAAAGTTTTAAAATATATTTAGATAGCGAAAACATTCATTATCAACGTAAGGGGTTTGATTTTTTTTAAATATTTAATTTTTTTTTATTTTTTCATTTTTGTAAAATTAGTGGTTTTTGTCATAAAATCCGTTTTTTGATCCTAAATAACTTGAAATTAAATTGCAAATAATTTTAGGTAATAACCCTTTTTAGATTTGTTTTTTATAAGGAATCTGAATATGCCAATAGATTTTTTTGAAAATTAATAGTTAAAGATATTTTGTGAATTTTTTTCTGAACTTTAGGCGCGGTTTAAAAAAAATTGGAGGCATTGGAAAAAAAAAATAAACCCAGGATCATTATCGCAAGAAAATTCTCTAAAAAACCCTCAAAAAATCGTTGGTGTTGTTTTTTTTGTTGTCCAGTGTTATCAGTGTTTAATAAAAATATTATCTTTTAAATTTAAAAGATTAACAGTTTTAAATACAAAAATAAATTTTTCAATATTTTTTGTATTTGTATCTTTTTTGTCTTTTTTTTACATCTCTTAAATTTTCTATAGCTGACTTACTATGTTTAAATTAGAAAAAACGGTAAACGGATTTGAAAATCCATAAGATGAAAGGTTCTTTGTATTTAGCTGATAAATCTTAATTTATTGACCTGTTAAATAACACAGGTCAAAAAATGTCAATGGCACAATTGTGAATTTTATGAAAACGTAAAAGAATTTATCTCCATGATGGCCTTATCTCATATATGTATTTGGTTTTCCTTAGTTTCTTCCGGCCTTGGCTCCTTACATCCATCCATATCAAAAAACTGGCCTTTTTTGACCGATCAAGAATACCCTAAAAAGAATATTTAAGAATCTTTTTTTCATATAATCCCTTGTAACTTTTATTTATCATATCAAATAATGAATAAAATTTTTTTAGTATATCAAAACGCATTTAAATAACAAAAAAAATTTCGCGTCCAAACTTAAATATGACACGATGTATTATCGGTTTTCAATAAAGGTTTTATTTGAAGTTTGATTATAACAGTGTATCTGTTGTAAATATGCAAAAAAAATTTCAATTTATTATTGTTTTTAAATCTTCTTTGTATTTTTGCCATTTTATTTAACATATTCAATGTTTATAGCTGAAGTTTGATTAGAAAAAAAGGGTAAACGTTGAAAATCCCTAAGGTAGGTTTGATCTCCGTTAGCTCATAACACTCAAAAATTTGTTGACCTGTGTAATAAGCGATTAATGATTACCTCAGAGGGGAGAGAGGAAACAACAATTGTAAAAAAAACAATTGGGTCTAAGGTTTCGCCCCTACCTTCCCCACATAGGGCACCCGTTAAGGGCTTTGACTCCTTTTACCCGAGCAAAGCAATTAATATTGACGGCAAAGTAAATACTAAGGTTCGCTCGCAAGCCGACGATCTAGGTTTTTAATCTGGATACTTTAGGCATAATGTTTATAACTTATTGCATAATCAGGTCACTCAGCTTCAAATTGGTTGAACATATCTGCTTTCCGAAGAAAAAAGCAACCTGTGCACGAATTCGAACACAAACCTCCTGCGTATGAGACAGGGATAATGAGCGGATAGTTGAAGGCATGAAAAAATTAATATAGAAGTAAAGGTCAGACACATATGGTACATGCAAAAATCCAAAAGCTTCGTGTTTTTATAGCACAGGTCTTCAAAAAATAAAAATGCTGTTGGTAAAGGTTTATAAACTGTAGAATGTGACCTTATCGCTACTATTTCATCTTTGCGATATCCGTTAAACATGGAATTTAAGACCAGCGAAAAAGATCAAATCCCAAAATTGACTAAATTCGACCTCATAAATTCTTAAATAAAATCAACTGTACAATTTTTTAGAAGTAACGAGGTATTTAATTTTAACGTTATCAAGGTCCGATCCACGTTTAGAAAGGTACCCGAAAGCCCGTCCAGTAAAAAAAAGAATTACGGACCTAGTTAACTTTTGAAACATTATGTATATATTTTTACACTTTAACACATATTTTGCCGAAAATAAAAATTTACTTCTCCCAAACACGGAAAATAAAATTGCAACTTTTTTGCAAAAAAATAAAGGCCTATTTAAGGACGTGCCTAAATAAAAATTGCGAAAATTGCTACTTTCGAAACATCTTTATCATGCATATTATCCGACTTTCGATATTCGTACGCGGGTGCCGCATAGTAAATAACTTTGGCAAATTGACGATTAACGGAATCACCATGTTTTGAATTTATCATATCACTCTTATCCTTCTGATTGTCCTTTAAACTTCTTTCACAACGGTTATTCAACAAGTGTTTGGGGCCATTTTGAGGGGCAAATGTTTGATTGGTTTTCAATTGGTCCCACGCACCAAGGCCCGAAGTTTTTGATCGATTAAAATACCGGGGTAACTGTTTACCCCGCCTACTAGTATCCCTTGATTCGATATTATTTTCCCTACGATTGTTATTGTCATAGCGGTTATTGGTATTGTTATCTAAAATCCTTCCACGTGGCCATCTGTCTTCATTATTGGCCTCACGGGGGCCGGATTTTGCATTGTAGTGATTAGGATTTTGGGACTTTATATTGCTATTGCTGTGATCTTTATTGCCATTTAAATTATTATTATTTATATTATCTGGTCCTGGCCGGTAAGGTTTAAAAGACTTTTGACGGAAATTTCGATAGAGATTATCGTCCGTACGCCTATTTGGGTAACTGCTTGTGCTGCGTTGGGTGTTAGGGTGCCCATTTTCCGCTAAACGGTCATCAGCCATAATTTCCTTGTTTATAAAAAATCAATTACAATTTTAAATGAAATTCACATGTAAACAATAAAATTTGGTAGCCATTTCAAAAGTTAAATTTTTAAATATATTTTATTTAGTTTTAACAAATATTTAATCATGAAAAGCGGTTTTTGAGTTGAAAGAACAAATATTATAAAAAATTTAAAATTTATTAATACATAAACTCGTTAATAAATAATGTTACAATAGAATTAAAAATAATTAATAAATAAAAATATTTCGGTAACAAGTTGTTACCTTCTTCAGTTTAAAAAATATAAAATAATTGCATACATAAAATTATTATACTCAAAAGTTTAATATCTATTTGTTAATATTGTCAGGTGTTTACTGAGTGATCAAGTTGCGATATAGCTTGTTTTTAAGCTACCCATCTAACGTAACAATGTCCACTTATGAGTATTCACATCCAAAGTATAAACACTGTAACTTGTAGAGCCAAAAATATCTATAGCTCGGCGCGTAAGTCGAGATTAAGGTCTTAGCGCCAAACTGGGAATTTTTTTTCATTCTTATAATATCCTAAAATAAGCTTATATACGTATTAAAGATCAAAGTCGGGCCACGAAAGCGCCGCCCCGCCCCATAAACAAGCCGGGCCAATTTAGAACGGGCCGGGCCTGAATAAGGAAAATAGAATCGACTCTTAATTTTGATTTTTTTGTAACTATTAATAACAAGGCCTAAATATAAAACAATATATTTATAGCTTTTGAGATACAATTTTATTCGGGTCGGGCCAATATAAAAAACCAAATTCCAGGCCGGGCCTAAAATAAAAATCATATTCCGGGCCGGGCCTAAATTGAAATAAGCCGAGCGCCGGGTGGGAATATCACGGCCCGGTATAAACTCAAATGTATACAAATTATTTGCTTTAAATATGATAAATCAATCGTACGTGCTAAAAAATTTAATTGGCACCAATGGAATTTAAATTAAAAGGTAAAAAAAACCTCATTTCAGAACTTCAAATGTTGCTTATATTTTAGTAAGCGAGTCAAAATCACACAAAATCAGATAGATGAATGTGAATGATCGGCAACGAGTTTGAAGCGCACGATAAAAAAGTCAATTAAAAATAATGTCACTAAATTTAATGAGAGGTAAGTAAACTTGTGTAAAATTTAACTCTCTAAATTTTTTTTTCATTTCAACTTTAAATGAAAAACATAATAGGGGTGAACGTAGGCTGATCGCTTCGCGACGCATGCTTTTTCAGCGCATCTCGATCAAAGTCCCGTGATAGGCAGTCTAAAAACCTGGGAAAGAATTTTCCCCCAAACCTTAGGCCCTTTAAAACGTTAAAGTAGGTCCTCTAAAAACTTAAATAATTCCTTAAAATATTATGCAAAATCCCTCTTTCATACTCCACTACTTAATATACCAGCTTCAATGTTTTTTCCCCCAATTTAGGGTGATGTGGTAATGACATTTTTCATATTTTTAAAGGCATTTTAAAAAATATGCTATTAACATATATTAAAATTAAAAAAAAAAATATGAAAACGATCTTTTCAAACAAAACATAGTTAGCAAGGCCGATCTTTAGTTCCTTGGCAACCCCAAGCAAAATCTCTTATTTTGCTTTTATTAAACATTATACATTACTTCGTTTCCGTTAAATTCTATGCGAATATTTTACAATAAAAGGCATGAATAAAAGCGTTTAATATTAACGGCAAGGCGTTATGTCAAACTTTTAAATAATTGTCATATATTTTTGAACTTATTTTCGATATTGAATAATAAATATGCTATAAGACACGAATTTACATGCTGCCTTCGATTGATTTGTTCGTTGAGCTTCTCGATTAACGGCAACTTTCGAGCAAGTAGCCGATCCCGTTCTTCCCGGGTCAGGTCCATGATAGATTTTGAAATAAAATTTTTGGGTTAGTTTGAAAATGCAAATGCTTTGGATGGATATGTAAGTTCACTTGTTTTAAGCTCACAACTTTTCTAATCAAAGAGATAAAAATAAATTCTGATATAATATGTGGATTAGTGATTCAATAACCCGTGATCAGGCGGCCAGCACTGGCCGAAATGAAAAACAGGCAAAGTCGTGTCAGCCGAAATATAAAACAGGCAAGGCGGGTCTGTCCAAATGTAAACAAAGCGAATTTTAAATGTATTTAGTCTATTATGGTTCAAAAAAAACAGGTATAAAAAGCTATTAAGCTATATTAGTATGTAAAACGTGCAAAAAAACTATTTAAAAACTTGATATCTTTTAAATGAGAGATTGACCACCTCCTTAAGATAGTCGACCAGTTACTGTTCCATAATCGATAATGAACGTTGTTTTATTTCAATTTACTAATGTAAACTCACATGTTCAAAACCCGCAAGACTTATTGGTTTTAATTCACTCGATATGATTATTTATTAATAAGTAGGGGAGTGGTGGGTTAATATTGTATACTTTTGGCCAGGTCAAAAGATGTAAAAACCTAAACCTGCAATAAAGTATCCTGTTTTAACAAGTTTTTTAAATCATTATTGAAAAGATTTTATCTATATATAGATATATATATATATATATAAAGATAGATTTTTATAAATAAAAAAACTCAAATTAATTGGCACCTTGTGTTGAATTCATTAGTTTTGTGAAAAGTTATATGTATCTTAAAAAAATTGGATTATCTTAAATTCTAATAATACTAAATTAATAAAAATGCAAATTATATTCTAATTCAACAATTTAAAATGACTTGTAATTAATTCACCCTGCAGTCAAAAATTAAACATAATTTTTTAACAAATTAGACAAAAAATGTTAAATGTCTATGAACTCAATCTCTTGCAATTTTAATATTTAAAAGTAAAAGAGAAAGAAAAATAGTTTTCATAATTAAAAAGGTTAAAATTATTTCCAATTTAAAAAGGGCTTGAAATTTTACAAAGTAATTATTCCCATTAAAGCTATTATAAATTTTACCAAATTAAGAATTTCAATATTCATATAATTCCATAAAAAAAACTAATATCAATCAATTATTAACATTAAAAATAAATTTCAAATCAAAGAATTTTAAACCAGTTAAATCATACTTTAATTTTATAATTAAATACAAAGCAATGCGTTCTTGCAAATCAACTTACCATTTTTAAAAAAGAATATTACATGTAATCTAAGTCATTGATTCAACATTTAATGTGATATTTAGTAGAATTACATACCTCAAAATTCCAACGTTACCAAATTTCACACACATTCACCAAATCATGTGTATAAAAACACAAACCACAAAATAATGCCTTTACTTTTAGAACTTTTACAATTTAATTATTTTTCAGTATTCCTTTTAATTCTTGCAGTTATTGTTCTATTCTACAAGAATATAGACAGCAATATTGTAATTTATTATTATTTAAGTTTTAGAATGCCAAAGAACCACCTTTCATAGCATCTACTTTGCCCTTTTTTGGGCAAATGTTTAATTTTGGGAAGGACCCTGTAACCTTTTTAAATAATGCATACAAAAAAGTAATAAATGTTTTGAATATATTTTAGTATGGACCTGTATTTACATTTACAATGTTGGGAAAAAAATTTACCTACTTATGTGATGTTGAAGCTATATCTTGCTTTTTTAACAGCAAAAATGATGACTTAAATGCAGAGGAAGTTTATAGTAGCTTAGTTACACCGGTTTTTGGCTCTGGTGTTATATATGATGTGCCACATAATGTAATATCATATACAATATTAATAGCTCTTATAATTTTTTTTTAATGTGAAAATGTATTTTTAAACATTTTTCATAGATAACAATTGTGATAAGCCAAACAAAAATATTGTTTTTAATTAGGCAACATATGTAGCCTTTTACCTATTATGCTTACTTTTTATTGTTAATTTATTGTTTGTACTTTCAAAGCATTGAGAATTATTGCTAAACTAATTAATTTTACTAGATTTTTATGGAGCAAAAAAAAATGATCAAGAATGGTTTGATTCAGGCCCGATACAAAGTTCATGTGCCAATGATTGAAAAGGAAACTTTAGAATTTATATCAAGATCCATTTTTTCACATTCATCAAATGCCCATTTTTGGAAAATTAATGTTTTGGAAAAAATGGCAGAACTCATTATATTCACGTCTTCTGCATGTCTAATGGGTAAACTTTATTTTAGACAACATACTCTATTTTTTTTACCTTATTTGATAACAGAAAAGCTCAATTTTTGCTTAGACACCTTAGATTTGTTTATTGTGTGGTTGTTAAAAATTTATTAGGTAAAGAAGCTCGTGTAGCTTTGACAGAAGAAGTGGCACAATGGTACACAGACCTGGATGGTGGTTTTTGCATTGAAGCCTGGCTCTTTCCTGAATGGATACCCTTCCCCAATTTCAAGTTTATTTAGTTGGTGTAGTAATTTTTTAACTCATTTTTCTGACAACAAATTCTGCTTCCTATATTTTTTTGTATTTTTGGTGTATAATAATAAGCTCTTTTCAGAACATAGGTGCATGTATATTTTTTTTATTTTCGTTTTGCCAATCTATAAATTTGTAATTATTAATTTTTCTCATTTTTAGAAAAAGAGATGCAGCCCATCTGAAAATAAAAAACCTTTTTTTGGGTATCATTGCCAAACGCAGGCGTGAATTGTGTGAGGCAGGAAAAACAGTTGAAGATATTGATGAAGATGGTAACACAGATTTTTATTTTATATCTTCTCTAATAATATACTTATGGTCTTGAATTTTATTGTCGAGTTTTAAGAAAATATAATAATTACACTTTTTTAAATTTAAATGTTTTTTTTAATATCTGTTTGTTTAAAATGAAAAGTGAAAATTAAGAATTAAATGATAGGAGAAATTACATCATAAAATAGATAGGTGAAATTAGAATATACAAGGGAAAATATGCCTAAATATAAAGAATTAGCTATAAATTTATCTATTTATAATTAAGAAAAACAAAGATTGAGTAAAATATTTAAATAGCTTACAAAAATCTTATTAATGTCATACATATAAATATTTTTTTAGCAAAATTTATTGAAATATTTGGATAATATTTAAGACTACAAAACTGAAAATGTTAATACTACTCTCTAAGCACCTTATTGAAAATCTCTATTTTTAACCTATATAAAAATAGATGTTGAAGGTGATATGATTGGGACCTTTATGCGTTCCCGTTACAAAAGCGGCCGTTACACGACTGATGAAGAAGTTGCCAAGCTCATGATAAGCTTATTAATGGCCGGTCAACACACTTCCTCTACCACTACCAGTTTCCTTTTACTCTTCTTAGCTAAGCATCAGGACATTCAGGTTATGCATTTTTCAAATTATTTTATTAATCGTAAAATTATTAATTTTTTTTTTGGTATTTTAATGTCGTGGTTATTCTTTAGATATTTAAAGTTTTATCGAACGCAATTTGGTTAAACCTCATGTTTTTTTGTTTAACTGATGTGGTAAGCCATTTTATTTATGTGAATTTAACTTTTTCCTAAATTGCATCTTTATTATTTAATTTTCATTCTAGGAAAGGGTATATCAAGAGATAATAGAAAATTGTGATATTACTGAGACTGCCAAAGATGAACGTAATATGATTCTTTTTATTTCGTCTGTTGATAAAAATGTTTTGGTCTCTCTTACCAGGGTAATTATTTAATGGGAGTAAAAGATGATTTTTTTTGGAAGATATTAGCATTGTTTCTAATATTTATTGTGTTATATTTCTATTTAGTTCTTGCTCAATATTCTACATGTATTTTAGAATTAAATGAACTAAAGAAAACTAGTTTTATAATATTTTTGCAAATTAAACCTTTTTAGATTGTTCAATCACTCTACGGAAAGCAGATCTAGAGTTAGAAACCCTCAAAAAATTTGAAATCCTTGACCGCTGTCTCAAAGAAACGCTAAGACTTCGGCCGCCTCTCATAACCCTTATGAGACTTTGTAAAAAGGACATTCAAATCAATGTTACCACTGGTACTATTAAAACGTTGCCTTATACCTTATTATTTTATATTTGAAAATAAAATTATAATTTTAATTGCGTAGTTTAAAAAAAAATTATTTATTCAATTTTTTTGAAATAAGGCTTTTTAGGGATAGGGTTGATAAATAAATTAAGCTTTTTAGAGGAGGTAATATATTTTAAAAATTTGGCTAATGTACACCTCATATAAAATTTAATTAGCATTTTTGTAGTTAAAATTATTAAATTAGTTTAGTATTGGAAATAATAATTTATAAATAAGTTTGCAATTAAAATTTTGAATAATGAAAACTGTTGGTTAATTTTACTCATTTAATCATAATTGCCTTATATACTTAAAAATTATTCACTTAATAGTATACCTTTCAATGTTCCATATTCTTTCAAAAACTGTTTAATTATATGTATGTTGTTTTTTTATTTAACCTACTTGCCCTTTTAAATAGGTAAAAATGGGCATAAATGCAACTACATAATTCCGTCGGGGTATCAAGTATGCGTTTCACCTACTTTCACTCATCGACTTGAAGCTTACTGGCACACGGATACGACTAATTTTGATCCTGATAGGTTTTTATTTATTTGCAAATTTTGTAAAAAAAATAATTAATATATTTAAAATTTTATTTACTATTTTTTGCCTATATCTATCAATAGTTTTATTATAAAAATTAATTTCTAATTTGTATAATTATAATTTTATATTTTTAAAGGTACATTAACGATAAGTTACCTCAGATGAATAGCCAAGACGTTATTGACGATGATGCCGGTGAAAATGACCAAAGTGCAGTTCCCACCAAAGATTTAACTGAAAATATCCTGGTGGGTATTATACTTTTTTATCAGTTGGAAAATTAATTTTTAATATACATTTTTTAATTGGTATATTTTAACTTTTTCAACTTGTCGCCTTCTGGCAAATTTTATTAAATAGATATAATATTTAATGGTCTTATTTTGTTATATTTTGTGTGCGAAACAATAACTATTGATACAAAATTTAAATACAGGCCCCTAAGTGCTGATTTTATTTTAATATAACATTATTTTTATTCAGGAACAGTTTATAGGAAAATGTAATGAGTGTAAAAACTGATATTACGATAAAGCGTAAAAATAAATGTGTGGAAAAGTAAAATTTGCTAATAGTGATATTATGATATGATGATGATTAAATTCATGGTTTATATATAGGGGCAAAGTTGTAAAAGCACAAAATTTTAACATTTTATGATTTATTACAGTACATTTTAGTTGGTAAATTGGACAAAAGGTTAGCTAAAATGAACAACCGATAAAGAGTAAATGTCAAAAGTGAATGTGCCAAAAATATAAAAATATATGGTATATTTGGCGGCTAATCAATCAAAAACTTTTACTTTTTAAATTTATTACTAAGACACTAAATTTATTACTAAGACACCTTACCCTATACAAAAAGTATAGCGTAAGCTATTTGTTTCAATTATAGAAAATTAGTGTGAATGTGCGCAGTCGATTAAGTCTGTTCATGATTGTTTCTATCGTAGCCATAATCAGGTATTCCCATAGTCTTGAAGTCTAGATTTGTGGTTACCGTTTTGATTGAGCATCGATTAATAACTATCCATACGTGAGCATTGCAAGTTTTGTTTTAAGGTTTGAAATTTTTACATTAACATTAACTTTTAATTATCAAGAACTTTCTGATTATAATCATACAAAGGTGGTTTATGCTTTGCTTTCAGTTAAAACTTTTTAAATATTTTTATAATTTATGCTTCCAACGTAACCCTAGTTTTAAAATATATGCGGCTAATTTTTAATTATAATTATTTAATATGCCGACTTAATTCTTCCGACATAGCGGGTATATCACCGTCAAGCGGGAAATAAAAACTTTGGGCATAATGACGTTGGTTTAAATAAGCTACCTATAAAAGGAAAAATATCGTACCAAACACTCTGGACTGTCCACCTGCCAACTTCGGACAAAATGTCACGGTTCTTTATGCTTGATAATTAAGAAAAATTGAAAAATAAAGTTTTATGTTTAAACTACGTACAATTGGCGTTCACCTTTTAATCCGTAAGGAATCTATCTTATTAATGCATTTATTCTTCCCTGTCCACTGCTAAAAATTATTTTGACCTTATTAGAATTATTTTTTTCTAAAATGTAAATAAAATATATATATTGTGTATTGAGTTAGATTTAAATGTAGGTGTGTGGGTTAGGCCAATGTGGCCTAACCTAGGTTGAATTTGTGTTGTAGTTTGATTCTAGGTCTTTGCAGGAATTGTTAGGATAGATGGTTCAAAGATGGATGATTTATTTATTATGTCTAATTTAATATATATTCCAATTTGATTTAGGTGGTTAGGCCAACTTGGCCTAACCAGTTGTTATGTAATGGAGACTATGAGTTGAACTTGTAGGTTGAGTGGAAAATTGGATGATTTGTGCAAAAATGATTCAATTAAAAAAATTAAATTATGTCTTATTTACACACCTATCCCTCTAAGAAAATTTTTTTTGTCATAATTTGTTTGGGTGCACCAATAAGGTGCTAATGATTTACAATCAAACTAATTAAAGAGGGATAAGTTGATTTAAACTTTACAAAATTAAGTGATATAATTTATTTGGTAATATGATATCATTAGTTTGAAATTATATTTGGTAAGGGATATAATTAGTGTTATAATTTAATAAGGTGGTTGTGCTAAGTATTAATATTTAAGGATAATAAAAAGATAAGCACTATTTGTAAATTCTTAATAAATTTTAAAATTATAATAGGACCAACTAATCTTTTATATCCTGTACTAAGCGGGTATTCGTGCAAATCTTTTTTTTAAGCCATTAGATGTTATATGGGTTTTACCCCCTCCCCTTGCCAAGACCAGGAATTTTAAATCATTTTAATGTTTGTATGTGTCAACTGGATTTAAATGGGGGGGATTAAAAAGGGAACCTTATTTTCAGGGTGACCTTATAACACTTACAAAAACCAGTTTTTTAGTTCCGCTATCACATTTTTCATACATAAGTAAATCTCTTTTTAATTAAAAAAAATTTTTTTTTTATTAATATATGATGTATTTTTCACAGAATAATGAAAGGCTATTGAAATACTTAAAAATTATTTCCTATAAGAAAAATTATGTATCTTGCCTTTCTATGAACAGCTATTGAGCTTTTCCTACTTAATAAAATAACTAGATCATGCTTAATAATTTATGTCCTGCCATGTTTAAAACCTACTTACATAGGCATTTAGTATTCATGGTTAAAGAATTGTATAATAAACTACATATTGTCAAAAGGTTGCAAAATTGCAAATGGTGATTCAGATAACATTAAAACACATTTAGATATATTAAACTATTAAAAAAATACAGGTATATTTTGTTTACCAATATTTGCATTAGATTGTACATCTGGCTTGCAAGATGTGCCATGAAAAACCTGTCAATTTTTTCTAACAATATGGTAGATAGAAATGAAGTTATTAGAAATTATCTTTGATTGGTAATTAAAATCATAACTTAATGCTTTTTTATAATAAAAAATTATATTTTGTACCAACTATTAAAGTTTACAATATTAGGTAATTCCTATTTATGTACAAATTATACTATTGGAAGCCCATACAATTATATTGTCCAATTAAATTCTAGTTTTGCCGATGCACCATTATTTGAATTATTTTTTCTAAGATGTTAATATAATGTACATAGATTATTGATATTACATTGATTTATATTTAAATTTGCATGTAGGTGAAAGAGGCCAATGTGGCCTAACCTAGGTTGAATTTGTGTTGTAGTTTGATTCTAGGTCTTTGCAGGAATTGTTAGGATAGATGGTTCAAAGATGGGTGATTTATTTATTATGTCTAATTTAATATATATTCCAATTTGATTTAGGTGGTTAGGCCAACTTGGCCTAACCAGTTGTTATGTAATGGAGACTATGAGTTGAACTTGTAGGTTGAGTGGAAAATTGGATGATTTGTGCAAAAATGATTCAATTAAAAAAATTAAATTATGTCTTATTTACACAGACCTTATAAGGCATTTTATCAATATTGCAGTATTTGGATTGGGGAAATCTTTCTTATTATCATGCCATTACTTAAATAATTCTTTTGAATTTTTATATTGTACGTGAACCTTTTAAAATTTAAATTGTAAAACTTGGGTTTTAATATTATTTCCAAAAATCTTAGCGTATGACGCAACGCTTTAATAGCATGGCGAGCGTCATAGGCTGAAAAAAATTGGAAACTTGCCAAACATAATTGGGCGAATTTAATTGAATATGAAAAACTATTGTGAAAAATTGTCCATGTGGGTTGTATATCTTTATTAATAGTTTATACCATCACGAATATGTTCGAAAATTTCCGAAAAATATAATGGAAACTGAATAGTTATACTTACTGTAAACTTTTGCTAAAACTGACATTCTTTTACAGAGATTGTAAAGTAGTGCCGAAATTTTTGTACTCTAGGATACCTGTGGTAATAATCTTAAGTACCGAGTATTGAGAAAAGTTCTGCTTTATTGTTAGGATCTCTCATTTTCATCAACCCTTCGGTCTTTTGAGGTAAAGGTTTGATACCTTGTGCACTAATCTCATGTTCTAAATATATTTTTCCAAAAAAATGTGCATTTGTTTTGACCTAATCTCATCCCCTTTTCCTTGATGCGACCTAATGCGATAAAAAGTCTTGCATTGTGTTCCTGCATCATCTGGCCAATGATAATTATGTCATCTAGATAGGCAAAAACATCTTCTAGGACTACAAATATTAGCGACATTGCCCTATGGAATATTTGGGCCGATTCTGGGAGGCCATAGGGTAAACGTAAAATATTGAACTAAACCTATGTATGTATTTACGGTCAAAACATTGACACATTCTTCCGTTAATGCTAATAATTGATAGGCTTGCGAAAAATAAGGTTTGCTACAAATTTAGCACCTGAAAAAAAAATGATATTATTTCATCAAACTTTGGTAACGGGTAGTTACTTTTTCTAAAAATTTATTTACTTTTTACCGCGCCAATGCGTATTTTTTTTATTTTCTTTGCATGAGTACTATAAGAGGAGCACAACTATATATTCGACTAATTTAAGTATGCTTTAAAAATGACATTGAAAAATAACGTAAGAAAAGCAACGACTCTATAAACTTAAATATGTTTAAAATAATAAATTTTGTACTAAATATGTTAAAAATAAAAATTACAAATGTTACCTGTAATGAATAATAATTTTTTAACCGTAATCACCAGTCCAATATCTCCTTAAAAATTCCAACATCTTAATATCAATCACGCTAGTCTGTCTCATATAATTGTTCGATGGGTGCGAACACCAAATATTCAGGAACAGTTTATAGGAAAATGTAATGAGTGTAAAAACTGATATTACGATAAAGCGTAAAAATAAAAGTGTGGAAAAGTAAAATTTGCTAATAGTGATATTATGATATGATGATGATTAAATTCATGGTTTATAAACTTTAGGTATTGGCAAAGTTGTAAAAGCACAGAATTTTAACATTTTATGATTTATTACAGTACATTTTAGTTGGTAAATTGGACAAAAGGTTAGCTAAAATAAACAACCGATAAAGAGTAAATGTCAAAAGTGAATGTGCCAAAAATATAAAAATATATGGTATATTTGGCGGCTAATCAATAAAAATCTTTTACTTTTTAAATTTATTACTAAGACACTAAATTTATTACTAAGACAATTTTTATCATTGATAATATAAAAAGGGCAAAATTTTTGCAATTTGGTTATTCATTAAACGCGTGAAATATATATAATAATAAAAAAAATTGAATTTCATAATACCGAATTGTTTAATATCATAAATGTACCTTTTTATCGCCAAACCAGCGTGATCTGACCATTTTCAATATTGATTAATCCCAAACTTAACTTTTATTAATAATATGCAACACTTATTAGTAATACACAAGTACATATTATAGCCACATTTGAATGTCTATTTAGAGCAACGGCGATGAGGCAACCTTTACGGGTGAACGTGCTAAGAGCTTGCAAGTTGACGCCTTCCCACCTTCCGTATGCCCGTTCGGGAACCATCTAAGGAAACGTTGGAGTACCAGTTTGTTTGGAAGTTGTTCTCCTAAGCCAAATGGTATTAAGCCCTCTTCCGCAGTGCAGGATTTTGACAGCATTTCTAAAAATGTGAATTCACCGATAGAATATTCTGAAGCTCCGCCCAATAGCAGTGGTAGCCCTAATTCCCTCACCAAATACAGTTACATCCCATTCGGGGGTGGTAGGCATCGGTGTGTCGGTGAAGCTTTTGCCTACGTGCAAATCAAGACCCTAGTCGCAACTTTGCTCCTCAATTTCCGTGTTTCTCTCGTTCGAAGCCCTGAAGAGAATGTCTTTGAAGCTAAAACTGAGTTTAATAGTGAATTTAGTAATGGGTGTAAATCGAGCATTCAACCAAAAGATGATGGAGATGATCCGGCTCTAGCTATCAACTATAGAACTCTCATTAGTACCCCACTAAGGCCTTACATAAGGCTCGAAAGAAGAAAATTTTAATCTGTTTTATATATGTTGCTATAATTAATAAGGAACAAATGGATTTTATAGAGATTTAAAACTTCGCCTTAAAAAAATTTGGTTTATTTTACTTTGGTTTGTTTTTAAAGATTGATCATCGCAATATATACTTCCACGTAACTTTTTACCCATTCATTTATAAAATTTTTGTGATATTTTTATCATTTAACATTTTTTAATCTTTTTTATTTGAACATACTTAATGATTGTGCTAATGTCTTGTGTATCATTTTGCTCAATATTTGTAAACATTTTTTATAATTTGAATTTAGATGCCAATTTTATTTTACTTCGCATTTTTAGCTGATTTTCTTCCTCTTTTTAAAATTTTTGACAATTATTTACATATGATATTGACTATATATCTTTTACAGGTGAACCTGTTATTAATTTTTTTTATTTTTGTCATGTTTTTTTTCACGTTATTACTAATTAATCACATTCTTTAATATTATTATTATAATATGTATTTTAGCATGGTTATTATGTAATATTTTTCATATAAAATAATTTATAAACAAGTTTATCTATAATTTTATTATTAGGTTATATATACGTATAAGTGTAAAGTTGCTGACTTGGTGTAATTGACCTTACATTAAGAAAACTACTTTCAAAATAGTAGTAAAATATTTTATTAAGGCTATGTAAATTACAATGCACACAGTAAAACGATATATAAAATTTAGCACATATAAGTTGTGACTTCTTAAAACAGCATTCACTACGGCATCTCAATTGTTTACAAATAATTTTTTTAGGTTGAAATACGTTGAAAAATTTTGAATTTGTCGTTTGAGCAAAGTTTGGCTTTTTAATATCTCAATTTTGGCCAAAAAAAAATTTTGTATTTTACTCCTTAAGAGCTCAAATTGTCAAATTTGCCCCCATTGGCATATATTTTTTAACCTTTTTGATTTGCCAAAAGAACACACCCGATTCAATTCTTTTATATAAAAAAGTAGACAAATATTTAAGTTAAAAAAATAGATTTTGAGACTGGGGCGGTCGTATTAAGAACAAAGGCCTTGTTTGGTGATAAATATTGCTGTGGAAAAGATTGTTAGCCATACATGCTCTTCTTTTCGGAGCTGTGAGAATTGTGAGGGATTAATTCATCTACTTGGAAGAAGTTATCCTCAAGGATTTATGCTGTGACATATTTTCGGAGATGTTTCAACGGACCGAAATATATCCCAAGTGTTTGCCTCTTAAAAACTACAAGTAAGATGACCAGGAATTTTTATTTTCACTGGAGGCAGGGCGGCGGTACGAATACTTTTTTTTACGCCCAAACGCCATATATAACAATTGATTTTATAAATTTTTTCATTCTTTTCCCAAATTAAAAATTGCCACAACAATTAAAGTTTTGACTCTTGTTATTGCCCTCGGGTCACCAAATGTGTTCTTACGATCCTGGTCGTTAGCCTATTAACCTTTTATCATTTATGGCCAGCTGTCTAAATAGTCAACAGTTTTAAAGTTGGTTTACAGTTTTTGGTAGAAAAAATGGTCTATGTGTGACATCGAACACCTGTTCTGCGTGGAAGGCAGATATGTTAACATTGGGCTGATCGAACCGGCTCCACAATCCGGCCCTACTCTAAATTGCCCAAATGGGCTATATCAAATATGCCTGGGTAGGCGTTATAAAAATATAGACTATATTATTTGATTTAAAGTATTTTTTTGAACTTAGTTAACTAATTTATTATATTTAAAATAATTTAGATTTTAAGTTTCGTAGTCATAAAAAATATTTGCCATTTTTTGTTTGTAGGGGAGATGTCTGGCCGAAATAAGGAAAAAGATGATAAAGGCTAGAAATGGCATAATTCTTGCTTGGTTTTTTGATCTGAGAATTTAGGTTTGAATAGATCAAAGAAGACATGCCCCTTGTAATCAAAACCCTCTATTCGCTAATGATACCGTTATAGCTGCAAATTAGGAATACAAGACCTTAAATCTTATGCGTGAGGGTCATTTTTAAAAAAATTTAATTATTCAAAAGTTATGGTTTATGGAAAGAAAGAATATGACTTTTAAAAAAATTTCATGTTTAGTTAAACAAAACTAAAAATAAAATAGGTTAATTTTCCCGCTGCCTAAGTTACGACCTAAAGTCCCCAATACGTGGTAGCCACGTTTAATCAAAAGCCTTTAATCTACCTACGTTGCATAAATTTGACCAAAAGTGCTTAAGGGACACAGTGAATATACGATGCCGTAAATTAAGATATTTTAAGATCCTTTTTTTCGTTAACCGTTATTCTCCTTCCTCATTCATTAGGGAGATTTTTTTTGGTCCGAAGGCGTTTTTTCTTAATCTTGAAGTTGATTCCGCTAAATATGCAATTCGGTCCTTTTCACAGCCCATTCATTTCATGTGGTTTTAATGTATACATTATCATGATCATTATCACTTAATTTTTGTTAGCTGTATGCTTTTATGTGTATGCAAGGTAATAGGTGCTTTTTTTGGCTTAAAATTTATCGGGGAAAAGCAAGTATTTATGGTAGGGATTTGACAATATACACTTTTATATTATCATTATATGTTTTAATCCTGAATCAACATAATGCAAAGGCTTCAATTTGTTACTGGTCGTTTAGTCTGATTGATTAAAATAGCTGTTTGGTGGTGAAGGGAATCATTCCTTAAACATAAAACTTTGCAGCTAAAAAAACATATTTAACAACTTAATAATGATTACGATGAGACACTTCTGATTTTTTTTTGCTCGGTTCGAAAACTATGCAATGAAAAACGTTTTGTTTTTGTCGTCAATTTAATGTTAAGCAAAAAAAGGAGTTGATCCAATAAATCGAATAAATAACTGGTCATAAGCAGATTGATCAAGCTCCAACAATTTTTGCTTAATATGTCACTCACTGATCTCTTATATATTGTGGCTTCAATTAATCTTTCCCCAATTGCAAAATTTGCAACGAGCTATATCCTAAAGCAGGTCATCAATACAGGCTATATCATATCAAGTTTTGAACTAAACATGACTTTACTAGGCCTACTTATTACTTTACGTTTTTCCGCCAGACAAATTTTCTTTTAAAAAATTTAAAAAAACATTTTTGTGACTTCAAGACTCAAGAATTAAATAACATTTTTATTTTGACTGTCAATAATTTAAAAATTTAATTTTATAATAATTTATTATTAGTCTATAATTTATATTAGTGATAAATTTAATATTTTGAAGCTATTTCTTCCCCTACAATTAAAATTTTACAAAGAAAAAATTTACATTTTAAAATAATAACTAATCTTGAAAATTTTTAATTTTATATTAGGGGAGACTGGGGCATTGCGGCCAGGTAAAATTCAAAGTCTTCTAGAAAATGAACTATCATAGCTAGGACAAAAAATTTTATACCAAATTATAGATGCAGGGCACCTTTCTTTACAATAAAATTTTTTTTAAACAAAATTGAATCAGTTTGGAGTTATTTGAATTTTAATAAAAATAAAAAAATGGGGTAAATCGGCCATGCATGGGGCATTACGGCCATTAGGTAGGGGCAATTCGGCCACCTCTTCTTATTTCATTTAAAAGACAATAAAGGTTTTTTAAAATATCTTTGGCATTCTGCCACAAGATTTTGGGTCTTTATTTTTCAAAAATCTACGCAAATTTGTTCTAGGAATATCTAAAATCCTTGATATCATAGATACACACTTTCCCTAAAAATAAAATTTATATTACTTGATTTATCAGGTCCATGACTTTAGAATAATCACATACCTTTTTAGTCTTTTTTAATTTATAATTTCTCACCATGGAAATTTTTCAAATCACAAATATTAAATGAAAATTAAATGATAATGTGGCCGATTTGCCCCCGGCCGCAATGCCCCACTAGGAGTAAACTCTAAATTTTTAAAATTAAACATATTTAATTAAATTTTAATCATGTAAAACTTATATCATTGTAATGCTAGATGTTTTTTAAACCAAAAAATGTTAAGTTTTGTTATTTTATCTATAGTAAAAAAAATTTAGACGAAAATCAATGACCCTAAAAATATCGTTAAAAACTCCAAAAAAACAGTTTTTTTTTAATAATTTTTTTAAAATAAATTTTTTCTTAATAAAAATTTATTGTATGCTCACTAATTACTAAAAGGAATATTTGATGAAAATTTTAGATTTTTTGAATTATATTTGACTAAAATATAGCAAGTGGCCTATTTGCCCCATCGGCCGTAATGCCCCAGTCTCCCCTACATAGAGGCTGTTTATAAGAAATTTATTATGTTAAGTCGACTGAACTCACTCCTAATTTCTAAACGACATTTGTTATTAATATGCATTTATATTATACGTCCAAGAAAAAGGTAAAAAAATACGAATTAATATGGCACATTGTTGAAGACAAACTTGAGAGAAAAAAGAGCCAGCCTTTATAGGGAATTTTTTTGGGGCTTTTTTAAAAAACTACATTTTTATATCTGAGGGGTTTTGGGGCTTTTAAACAAGTAATGAACATTCCAACTTCAGAATAAAAAAGAAACAACTAAAAAGGGATTTTAGAAAGAGTTTTTTCCTCATTTTTGGGGCTTTAGCTTATTCAGCCTGAGAGAAAAAGCCCATTTTCCCCCCTTAGGCCCATATTTTTTATCATTGGTTGAAGATGTTAAAACATATTCGTGAGAAAAATGCGTCATAATATATTGACCATCTGAAATAATTTGACCAGCGTGTTGATTATAGTCGTCAGAAATAAATGCGACACTTATAGGTCATTAGTGAGGATGTTTTAGTTAAGTTTCATATCAAAATTAAAATTATATAATGGGTTGAATATATAAATATTAGAATTAAAGTGAGATGACACCACAGTATACTAGGCTAATCTGCTATGTTATAATTTAATTTTCAGGTCTAGCCAATAAATTAGGCTCACGCAACTATTTTTACGAGAAGCAGTTTTTTTATTAGTCCGAAATCTTAATAATTAAATTATAATTAACTAATTTAGTGAATTAGTTATTTTTGTTTAGATAATAATTTTACAAGTGGATTCGGAAAATAATGAAATCCCATGTTTATATAGCCAAGATGAAGCAAATTACTAATTTAATTAAGTCATTTTTGAAGTTAAGTGTTTTTCAAAACTAAATTCATAAAAATACATCACGAAGGCGCTCTTTATATTGTCTTTATTATTATAATAAGGTAATTAGTTCTTGTAGTTTATAACCATTAAATAACAGTCCTTGAATTTTTTTTTATTATTTTAGAATTTACTAATAACTACTAAAGCCTAATGTATTTTTGCGGTAATTTCATTTCCATAAAGGTAATAACATAGGAAAACTCTCACGAATCTTATAAAAGACTACCGCTTTATTGCAGTTCTTTAACTATAAATGTCGGAAATTTTTTTTTCAGACCTAAAAAGCCAAAAAACATTAGGATTTGTCGTATAGCTGAACCCAAAAATATTCATTTAAATGGAATGTTGCCAAAGAACACAGTCGCCTTGCATAAGGTTAATTGGGCCCCGCCCTTCCACTCTCAATAGGGTGGGATCAGTAGAGAGTTCCTTAGCTAAATATGAACTTGTGCAATTTATTAATTTAGATTATTTTTTGCCTTATACAGTAGTATCTAATGCATATAGGAAATTCCATTTCCTGTCTCAGGTAAGTTAATAGTTTAAAAAAATACCCTTACGAATATAGGCAAGTTTGGTTTTGGAGAAAATTAAGTGCACCCGTGGGGTATATAAATATTTTAATCGATTAAGAGTTAACTTATTTTATCGATTCCTTATCATGATTTGCATGTATATATATTAAAGGTAATAAGTATAACCATAAAGCATTTAGCTAAAAGTTCCCTAAGGAGTATTTAAGAGAAAATATAAGGGACATATTAGGTATTGTAATATATTTTATAGATTGTAGGTAGAGCAATTTTGCTTAAATGGCTGATTCGGACAACTTTATTTTAATAGTAATAGTAGTTATAAAAGTCAATCAAATGTAATTAATATATCAACAATTTAAAAAATATAATTTTCAAGTTTGTTTTTTTATTAAAAATTAAAATTTTAAAGATTCTAATGGCCGTAGACAATAAACGACAATTTTTGCTTTAGGCCGTGTCTTGTAATATTTTGGTTTTAGGTAAACTTAAAAAAGGATTTTACATCAATAATGCTTCTAAAGGCGTAGCAATAATAGGCTGAGGCAATATTCATTTATTTTTAAACGAAATATAAAATGTCTATATGAAAACGAGCCACATTATTGTATTCGACCAGTAGATCCGGCCGAAAAGGCGAGCAAAAAAAATTGAAGAAAAAAATACATTACTAATTAAACTATGAACTGTTTTTCTTTCCATTTTAAATGTATTAGCCATAAATTTGGCATTTTGTTAATCAATAGATTTTAAAAAGATGAAGATAAATTTTTGAAAATTACCCTATGTTATGCTATTAATAAATAAAAATTTTCAACCACAATCATGGCCAGGGCTTAAAACTCATTAAAAATGGTGTTACATATTTTGCGAAATACCAAAAGGCCAGAGTGAAAAAAGGTTACAAATATATTTGTCTCGTTCCAAAATATGACATTTGTTAGATAGCTGCAATACTGTTCTATGGTGGTAGCGTCCAAGAAAAAACACTACAAGTATAATACCCAAACTGTAAGTCTAAATCTCACGTCCTAACATTTATGTACATTTTACTATCACAAGTGATAATGAGTTTTTAATGTTTTGTCAAAATGCTAATATCCAAGCTACAAATAAACCTCCTTTCAAGTTCTAAGACAGACAAAAAAATAAAATATTTGAGTTGTCAATTTTAAGCTCATACTCATATTTTGCTTCCAAAATATTGTCCTCTGCCCTACATGGACTGTAAACTTATTCAATAAATCAAGCTAAAATCCTGTAATGCAAATAGCCAAAATACCCCCCCCCCCCATTTTTGATATAGGAATAAATTAATTCTTTTATGCTGGCCGAAAAAAATAGAAACTCTCTTTGGTTTTGGTGGGTTGGCGACAAATAATATCCTTAGCATATTTATAGAATTTTACATGATTTTATTTTTTTACAAGGAAGTTTTTTGTTTTTGATGTTGGAATCATAAAAAAGTTGGAAAAAAAAAACAATAAAAGAGCACATTTATATTTTTATATAAATAAAATTTAAAATTTAACGGACAGTTATTGCCCCAACCCTATCTTATCCAGATTTTAAAAAAAATTGGTCCAGATAAACAAAAAAAAATTTTTTTTGGAAAATTTGAAAAATCCTTTACAGCTTAAGACAATAAAATAGTTTTCTTTATACAAAAATGAGAAATTTGCGAATCGTGGTATCAAGCCTATGGATTGGGTTTATCTTTGTCGGCATTTGGGACATTCCCGCAGTTTCAAGTATGAATTTTTTTTTCTTTGACAAATTTTTGAATTACTTTAGCCCCTAATATATAAGTATATCGGTCTTTAGTAAATGATATTCCGTGTATATCAGAGCTAACAAAAAGCCCATTTTTAAGCTAAACCCATTATTTTGTTTTTTTTAAATTTAAAATACAAAAGTTTTAGGTTTTAAGAGAAAAAAAATTTATTAAATTATTTGGGTTCCCTATTTATATCACTAAACAATAAATGAGCCCTTCAATAGACCCCAGCTCTGGTATGCGCTCAAGTTGCATTAGCAAATTTAGTGTAATTGCTGCCTATTAACAAGCAATAATTCGCAAACGTCTGTAAGTTTGTTACAAGACCGGCCTATTGGAGCCTAGTCTAGTTTCTAGGTTCACTATCTAATACTTAATTTACTGCTAAATTTAGGTTAGGCTCCCGGAAAAACATTATTTACAGCTCGATGTCCATAGGCGCATAAACCCAGTTATTTAAAATATTTTTGATTAACAAAAAACTTTTAAACATGTTAACCTTAAAAATTTTTATTATTATAAGCCCTTTTTGATAAATGAATCTAAATTATGTCAATAGACGCATATTCTTCACTTATATTTTACCAACATTTTAGATAAATAAATTTTATATAATTAATACCTCATTGGTTTTTAAAATTTTTGCATATATAAAGAGCGATGTGATAGTTTTCTATAAAATTTAAAAAAGCTATGTCGCTATGATGGGTATAAACGATTTCTCCATAGATTACGATTTTCATTAGAAAGTTGCGCCTTTAAATTTAATGAAGGCAAAAAAGTCATAATTTTAAAAATCCTATTTTTTTATTTACATTAGGTCGATAGAAAATACAGGCCTGAAAAATATTTGAAAATTGGAAAATACTAGACATGTTTGCTTTTACTTGATTGGAGACATTTGAAAAATTTAAAAAATTCTAGTAACATTATAATGATTTTGACACGAATGCAGTTTGGTCATAGATTCGTATAAATGAGGTTAAAGCCAGTAATCTACAATAGTTAAAATCTAATACAGCACATTTTTCAGTATTTTTAGTTTAGTTGTATATCATAAAAAAACTAGTACATTTTGAATTAATAGTGAATGTTTACTATTTGATAAAACTACGTGCTCATAGAGGTTAAATCTGATCAACTTAAGGACTTTTTAAACGAATAAAATATAAAGTAAATTTATTTTAATTTTTATATTTTAAAGAGCTCGAACTTTTTATTTTTTTTCAAAAATCTCTATTCAGGAAGCCTAGCAAAGATCATCCGAGCCATTTTTACAAAAAAATAATTTTTTAGCTCGGGCGACATTTTGTTAAATTAAGCTAGCTTAAGTAATGTAAGGCAGGAATGAATTTTTACAATGCTGTATTAAAAACCTTTCATAGCTAATCTATTTAAACGTTGAATTATATAAATTTAAACTTTAATAAATAATAATGACACCTCAATGTCACTTTAATATGGCAAATAAATCGCTAATGTCAGAAAGCTACATTGACCTTAACCTGAACCTGAGGCTATTCTGTATTATTTTATGAAAGCTTTACACGCAAATTATCTATATCATACATTTTTCTTATAGCTAATCCAAGAAGAGTCGAAGATTTTGATTTAGATATGACACGTGCCCTAATGAAAAAAGGTAAATAATCTTTACTTAAGGACAAGATTATTAATTTTTTCATGGGTAAACTTTTTTTCAGAAAATATTTTTAGTTTAAATAAATCAGAATTAACAACTTTTTGTAATAAATGTGTTTTAAGATGAACATGGCCTAATACACAGGTCAACAAATTTTTGAGATCTATGAGCTAACTAGGAAGATCAAACCTGCCATTTTAGGGATTTTCAAATTTTTTTTATAATCAAACTTAGTTAGTCACCAACATTAAAAATTTTAGAAAAAATGCCAAAAAAACAAAAAATATTTAAAAACAAAAATAAATTGAATTTTTTTGCATATTTACAACATCTAAACTGTTTATTTTAAATCCATAATTAAAAACCGATAATATATCGTGTCGTTTTAAGTTTGGACGCGAAATTTATTTTTTTTTATTATTTATGATGAATACAAGTTACAAGAAATTTTATAAAAAAAATCTTTTTTTCTCTTTTTAGGGTATTCTCGATCTTGGTCAAAATAGGCCATTTTTTCTATATGGACGGATGTAAGAAGCCAAGGCCGGAATTTAAGAAAAACGGAATACATATATGAGATAAGGCCATCAAGGGAATAAATTCTTTAATGTTTTCATAAAATTCACGGTTGTGCCATTGATATTTGCTGACCTGTGATACCTTACATTTTACATACCCAATGGCCAAAAAACAGTATGTCGTCTAGAGTTTAAAGGCGTAATATTCAGGGGCCCGATTACATATTTACACCCCGGCGCTTGAAACTCATAAATGGCCCGACAAATTTTAATTTATTTTTGGCCCGGTCCAGAATTGCTAATAGCGGCCCGGAATAATTGCTAACAAATCAAACATTTAGTATATAACTTTGTAATGTGAGAGGAAAATTGTTGTGGGAAAATTTATAATTTGGAGATGGCTCACGAATGTATTTTGGGAATTTAGTTTCTAATATTTGAATTTATTTTGCCTTTTTCTAATTTTCTATACGCGTAGGAAAAAAAAATGTCAAAGCCCCTACCTCGCAGGGCCAATTTTGACGTGCTCATATATGTCGGATGGGGTTTTCTACTTTATTTAGCTTTTAAAATATATATAAATATAAAATAAACAAAAATATTCAACGGTAACTTAAATTTATGTGATGCATTGTTTCTTCTTCCCCCCCCCCTTACCCCCAACAATTCGTATCGAATTTTTACGGTCGGGATAATAATAACATCTGCGATTTGCAAAAGAGACATGTATCCTCTCTTAAAATTTATTGTGCTTTAAAAAACGCGTCTATTGTTTTACATGGCTATTCTATTTAAAAGTTGAAGTGACCAAACTTATAAAAATGTTTTGAAAGATGATCTTGGCCCCTATATATTGTGTTACATGTCCGGATTTTCAGTTTGCATACAGATTTGATTATTAAAAATTGTTTGATGCTTATTATTATTTCTAATTTTTAAGGTTTTATTTGTTAATTTTTGTCGTAACAATATGAGTGAATTAAAATTTAAATTGCAATATAAAATGTGGAACACTTTATTTTTGACAAAAAATGAAAATTTAAAAAATCGCCGATTTAGGTCTTAAATAAAGTTTTTTCCCCATATCTGAAACTTTAACGTAAGATATAACGGATGTTGGACGAGATTACGGTAGGGGCTTTAATATTACAAAAGGTACTATTATAAACTAAAAATTTTGTGAAATTTTTTGTCGATATGTGTTATCAGCATATTATAGTTATCATATTCAATAACTCTCGTGTTTTAGTAATCACGACACTGATCACTGAACGAATAACAAATTTAAATTAAGAAAAAGATCAAAGTGTAAGAATTAGCCTCATGTAATATATAACAAATAAATTAAATAAGACATCGAGGAATTTACAAAATATTTTTAAAAGTCTATATGTCAGTTTTTATTCCTAATTAATTTTTATAAAATTAAACGCCATCTTTTAACTTTAAATAACTTTTTTTGAGGGTAAATTGTATGATTTAATAAAAATTGTAACGTAATTAAAAATAAAAACTATAAAATTGTAAGTGTTTATCTATATAGTGGAACGGTGTGGGAGGGAGGAATATTATTTTTAAATCTATTTTTTAGACATATAAAATGGTTATTTCTAAAGCCTACCATCAGGATTTTACATACACATGGGTTTTTATGGTCAAATTTTGCAAACCTGCCAAATTAAAATTTAGAAAAATGTTAAAAATATAATCGAGACTAGACTTAAGGTATAAATATAAACTAACAAATTAAATGTCCGTTAGACTTAACAACAAACTGGTCTTAACTACTGAAAAGTGGCCTTTACTACAATAATCGTTTTTTCATTTAAACTCATCTCTGATTTCATAAGACAACAAATATATAACCTTAAAGTTGACAAATTAATAAATAAATATTTATTATGCGCATACTTTCTTTTATGCGATTTTTTTGTATCTTTTTTAGCAATGACTTTTATAAACTATAGAGCAAAAGGTGTGATTTAAGTTAAATTTATTACGAACAAAGACCAGATTGCCTTACAATATTTTACAAACCACCTAATAGTCAATTTTAATTCCATTTAAGACGTTTTTAAAATTAATTTTTTTTAATAAAGCAGCCCTTTGTTTAAATAAAAAAACATAATTAAGACGTGAAACTTACTAAAGAGTGTTTTAAACCTTATAAGCTTATTCGTTTTGTCTGATTACGAGATTAGTAAAGCACGTTAAAAATTTTCAAAAATTTTCTGACGAACAATAAAAAAATTTGACTTAATTTAAATAAATTTAATTAACGAAATGTTAACCCCAAAAAATATAAATAAAATTTTTGTCGGCTTCTTTTAAAAATAATTAATTCCATGTTTTTCAATACATATTTAGGTCGTGCCTTATAAATGATTTGGTTATTTTTTTAAAATTTTAAACGAACATTTAACAGAGGCGTTTTTAACGCATTTTATAAATGGGGCCAAGGCAATAATGCAAAAGAGTAAATTTAGAAATTGATTAATCACAATTAAATCTATATAAACATATATGTAAATTGTTCAACAATGGACCAATATTTTTTTCAGAAAGATTTTAATATATTAAAACTTTGAATGAAGTCTGAACGCGACCCAATGTGCCTATATAATCATTTTTTAGAAAATTGAAAATGAAATTAGACATGGTTTTATAACATCAAGTGAAAAAATATCAAATCCTCTTAACATGCCTTTTAAAATGCATTAACTTTCATGACACCAGCGATAAATATGAAAAAATTATTTTTTATAACCTCAAAAAAAATTTTTTTAAATAAAAATGACGGATAACTTTAGCACCTTATTTCTTTTCGTCTTAGTATATCTAATTAAAAATAATGAGTAATTTCAGTTTTGTGGCATGATGTTAATTGTATTTAATCTTTCTTTTTTTGCACTAAAAAAAATCTTAGAATTTTTATCTTTTGGGAAGCTTATTTCCTCAAAATTGTTTCAAGGTTGATTATATTGAGTTTTATTTGATATTAATATATGAATAACTAAAATTTATGTTTAATATGGAATGTTGACGAAATAAACATTTTAACAACTCCAAAGAGTTAATAGAAGTTTACGGAAAAAACAAATAGTGATACATTTAAATATGACCAAACATGAATAAGGACATAACAAAATTTAGCTAAAACTGTTTAAAAACGAGCCTGTACCATAAAATCCATTATATGGCATAGGTGTCAAATTTTTTGCTACGTAATTCCATTGTAATTTTCTAATCTAGCACAATGAAGTATTCAAAAAGTAACTTTGTAACGTTATGGTTGAAGCCTTTGAAAGGCTTGCTTTGTTAGCGCTTTGATGAATAATTCATCGAAACATGCAAAAAAAATTTCAAGTTCTAATTCGATAATTGCGTTATAATTTGGGGGACTGTGTGTGAGCATGAATATTCCACTTGTCATAAATCTAAAGGTAGGACCGAACGCTGGGGGGAGGGGGTCTTATTTCTACTCTCTATTGGTGCCTGCTTAAAATCAAACCATATTATGTTACTTCAAAGAAAAACTAATAAATCTAAGCTAATTTAAACCTTAATAAAATACATATAAAAACAAAATCACATATGAGCTCGACTGTCAAAAAGATGAAAAGAAAAATTATTGATTGACTAATTTGAATATTTTTGATGTGAGTAGTTTTTTGAGAAGTTGAGTCTAATTGAGATTCAGTTCACACAAAAAATAGCAATTTTGTTGTTTTAACAGCCTAAAGAGCTCATAAACTTTTTTGTTGGTTAGGGGGTGGAGCTTGTTGTGGGGGCAAAGCTTGAGTTATATTTAATTTTAGGGCACGTGCAAAGTGAGTTTTAATTTTCGTAAAATTTTAAAGATTCTGAAAATTTTAATCAAAATTTTTTTTTTAATTTTTATATCAGAAATAGCATTTTATGCGCATAAACTAAGTTTGGCAACTTTTTAAAAATTTGCGTTTAATTACAAAATAAATTTCAAAATTTTGTAAATTTCGCCAAAATAAAAACTCACTTTGCACGTGCAATCATAAATTTTTTTTTTTGCAATTTTTACAAAAAGTTGCTATTATTTTTAACACTAAATACTTTTTCTAAAAAAATGTTTTAAAAAAAAAATAAAAGAAAACAATTTTTTTTTAAAAATCAAATTAACCTTTAGACTCGCATTAAATATACTTTTTGCCTTCATTTGTATATAACTGTTTTCTAGGTCGCAATGCATGTCTCGGGTTTGGACATTCGTGCTTAGGAGGTAATACCTATTTTGTATTTAGATTACACCTATTTCTAAAATAGATCAAAAACCAACAATGGCTCTAACAAAAAATTAAAAATTTAAAAGCCTTATTCATATTTTATTAAACTCTAAAAAGTGCGTCAGAAAAAAAATTAAATTCTACCAATATTACACAGGTCAACAAATATTAATGTCAAAAACCTAAATTTTATGAATATAAGAATGCATCCCCATGATGGCCTAATCTCATATATATTTTTCGTTTTTCTTAGTTTCTTCCCTTGGCTACTTAGATCCGTCTGTAACAAAAAATGGCCTTTTTGATCAAATTAACAGATCTAAATATACCCTAAAAAGAAAAAATTTAAAAATCTTTTTTGTATATTAAAATCCCTTGTAACTTATATTTATAATCACAAATAATAAAAAATAAATTTTATTAATATATCAAGCTCTTACATCGGCATTTACATAATACAAAATATTTCGCGTCCAAATTTAAATAGGAAACGATATATTATCGGAAAAATTATTTGAAGTTTAAAAAATTCAATTTATTTATGTTTGTAATCTTTTTTGTTTTTTTGACCTTTTTTCTTTATTTTTTGTATACCTTAACTAAATTTGATTAGGAAAAACGGTAAACGGATTTGTTATTCTCTAAGATGGAAGGTTTGATCTCTGTATTTAACTTATAACTCTCAAAAAAATGTTGACCTGTGTTATTAATAATTTATTTTACATTATAAAAACAGTTTATAATTGCTAATATTAGGACTGGCAACCTGTTGCAGAAATGTGTTTCATTGCAAGCAAAAAATTTTTTTTTATATTTTTGTAAAAAAAATTAATTAAGATCGAACGCGCCTTTCATAGATTGTCACCTTCTTACTTTGGGTTATAATTTTATTTTCGAAAAAAAAATAAATTACAAAAATAATTAATTATATATATAGAATTATAATTAAACGTTGAAAATTTTTGTGGATATAAATTTAAAAATAAATATTTGTTTTTGTTGTTCAAAAACAAATTATGACTTAAATAATAAATTACGGATTACGAAAGAATAAACGCAAGTATAATTCTAACTAAAAACCATTGTTTTGTAAAAAACTTTTGAAAATATATGATAAAAAAAAACATATTTTAGCTGAAAAAGTGCCTATAAATAAAACTTTGACATAAATATATTGGTTTCACCGGGCCATCAAAAAAATTTTAGGTTTTGGCAGGAAGCGATCTTCTTCGGGGGCTCTAAGTTACAAAGACGGATCGGAACTTGAAAACTATCCTATGGTTGTTGCGCCCAGCGATGTCGACTTGGGAGAATACATGATGGAAGATACCAGCAATCCGTTCCCTTATAAAGATAGTCGGGTACATTTAGCCTTTTCTTGAAAGCATTTTTTTTTAATTTGAAACACGTGATTCAATGTCAATGAAATGGCATTTTAATATAACGTCTTTGCCCTACATTAAAATGTCGTTGGATCTTAGTTTTACCATATAATTATTAATATCTCCTTAAAAAAGTAACCCTAATTAAAGATTAGATTCGAACCTCATGGCCGTTTCTAGTAAAAACGTTGAAAAAAGAATTTAAAATAAAAAAGTTGTTGTCGAATAATTACAAATTTCGTTGTCTCCAATTAAAGTAAGTTTGCGCCGAATTTAACAGATTGTTTTTTAATTAACTGGCTATCTTTAATGTCGACAAATGACTTATATAGGTTTTTTTTTTCATTATATAATTGAATTTTAATAATTTCTTCGTTTTTTTATATCTTAATCATTTGTTTTGCAGATTAATATTAAATAACCATATAGCAACGGGTAAAATAATGTGGGGTAGTGAACCAATATATTGTCGGCATTACAAAGAAAAGTGGCTCTTGCTCTTTAATGATTTCACAAAAAGTTCAAATTTTTGCAATTTAGCATAAATTAAAACCAAATTTTGATTATAGGTCCTTTTGCAAACTCTTTGAATTAGAATTAAGTAAAATGATAGAATTTTTATTATTTAAAAAATAAAGAAACGTAACAATTTTACATTGCCCTTTTAAGAAATTTTAAACTTTTTAATAAATTTTAATTAAATAATAATTTGTTTTACATTAGGCAGCTACAATTTATTATCTAATAATTTGTCTCTTTTGGTGATAAGCCGCAATTTCCATCCATTAATATTCCATTAAAACTTTTAAAATTTGTAAATCCAAACTCGATGGTTAGCATTACATGGCTATTGTCACTTCCCAGTTTACAAGCAGGTTAGCTTGGAGTAACCTTTTTTGATGCTGAATCTTGAAAGTCATACGGTGACCGCCCACTGGGTTTTTTCAAGTCCTATGAGGAATTAGCCACTTGTTAAAAATCTTTCATTTCGAGTATTGATGGTTTTCGGAAGTTAAATAATTCAATTGACTTTTGAAGAATCTAATTGACCCAAAGTTAACATTCCCAAATCGCAGTAATATACTGTTTTTGTTTAATAATTTAATAAGATTTGGGGTCGTAGGACCAATTGAGCTAAACGTTTGGTATATACGCTTGATTCCTGCACTTTAACTAAACCTGATCAAGCCAAATTATGCTAAGGGTTTATAAAAAATCATATTGCGAACGGGTTTAATTTTTTATACTTTAAAAAAACTAGTTGGGTACAATCTTTTAATTTTTTATGTCCAATATAGTTCAGAAAAAAAAGATAGAAGAGTTGTCTTCAACCCTAATTGTTAATATGCATTCAAAAATAGATATAGACAAATTCTAAAATCGATTGTGATTTGAGACCTCGGCAGTTTAAAATACGTGAGTTTGCAAAACTGAGACGTATTAACAGATGTAATACAAGAAAAATAAAACTTCTAAATTTGTATCACTTTCTCACCTTACAAAAATTTTACATTTATATGTAACCTCATGATTATAGATTTTGTTGGAAAACTAAAAAAAACTTATTTTGATTTATTCAATAGCCTGCCTGGTTAGCTACCCAGCTTTGCATGAAATTTAAAATCTATTTTACGAATGATTTAATATTGGAATTAGGTTATTTGTATTCTAAAGTAGTTTCATTCGACATAGCTAATATGATGATGACCGCAATTGTCTATAACAAAATAAAACCAAAGTATTCGATTTAACACAAGATCAGCTTAGTTTGACATAGTTACACAAATCAAGATCTGCTGACTAAGTTGAAAATTACATTTAAAAATTTTCATTTAATAAGGAGGAAGTTTATCCACTGTAGGCCGTGCCTTTAGTGGCAAACATAACCCGACTTTCCAAAATTAAAAGGAAAAAATTAGTAAAAGTTTTTTTGTCGGGTCGATTAAGATATAATTTTTTTTTTCAAACAGTGAGTTTATCTAAATTATAACTAAATTTTAAATTACCTTTTTTTATGAGGGTGCAATTTACGGCTCAGATAGCTTATTGGCAAACATCCCTGTATGCAGGACATTTGGGTTCAATCACACGTGCATAGGCGGTTTTTTTATTCGGAAAATAGTGTACAAACACTTTGAAGCTGCTGAGTTAGGCAGTAGGTCTTAAACGAAATTCCATCAGTGAGAGCCTAGGCTAAAATCTAGGTCTGGCTTGTGAGCAAATATGGCAATATTAGTATCTTTGCTTGGGTTAAAAGAGACAAAGCCCTGACGCATGGGAAAAGCTATGGGGAAAACTTCAACCCCTGTTTTTCAGCATCAATCTTTAAATCTAAAATAAGATGCTTTTTAAGTAAAGGTATTATGCAGAGTGCAGTTTTTTTTAAGAGTTTATCGATATTGAATTAATATCTTAAATGATTAACGATATTTCATATATTTGTTAAGATATGTTTTTTTGTGGATAAAAGACCTAATATTATTTTAATTTGCCAGAAAGGGCCTGGCCAAACATAAAGTCAGCTGAGGATTGATTTTTAATTGGCGGACCGCGCTAAAAAAACTTTAAGCCCACGGGCGAGTTGAGCCCGAAATTAACTTTAATATCGCTAATTTATTATGTATTATATCCATGATTTATTCGTATAGATGATATCGGACAAAAATAAATTGTTCAAATTTTTTGCGCACCTCATGAACGATCGGAATAACGGCGAAATAATTCAATCCCTACCAGGAAATCAGCGCAGAGCGGCTGCTCGAAGGAGAAGGAAGTAAAGATGACATCGGGGAAATTCAAATAGATCGCGTGTCCTATTTCAATTAATTAAAAAATAAGTAAAATTTATAAAAAAAAAATTAAAAAAATTGGACGTATTAATATTAAAATCTTCTATAAACCATTCTTTAATGGAAAAATTATCGATAAGATTATTGCAACTTGACACATGACATGAGCAAGAGCCTTCCATCACCATCCGTATGCAGTGTGAAATATAAACAACTTTGTAGCTGGATTTAGGAGACATTTTTCAATTTTTGCAAACCCTTGTATGACGGCAACAAACTGTGTCTAACCTATGTAGATTAAAAGATCTTCTTATAAAATAATTTAAATAATAATTAAATTAAGAATTTTAGCTGTATGATAAATTTGGCCCAAATACCCCAGTTTCCTTTTTTTAACTTTATTGACGCTATATATTTTGACTAAAATTTATTCAATTATTTAATGTTATGACATAATAACATATTTTTATTCTAAAACTATACTTTTGACGCGTTGATTTTGTTTAAACAATGCTGGACTATTTAATATATTTATTTTATTGATTCGCTAAAAATTTTGTTTAATATATACATTTAATATTTTAATAAATTTGAAAGTATATTACAATACAAAAAAATGTGAATATGTATTATCTAAATATTGTAATATAAAACACGTCTTTATTATTATAATTTCAATATGTTAACTACAAAAATTTATGGGAAAGTTATTAAAATATCGGTTTTTTAAATTAATATTTCTACAAAAATTAATTTTAAAATAAATATTTTTAGGCCGGAAAAAAAATGAAAAAAAAGTTTCCCGTCTTTACGGTCATGTTTTTCGATTTGTTAAATAAAGAAATAAAAATTAATAACATACAAAATTTTCAAGGAATATTAAAATTTTATAGTTTAATTATTATTTAGTATATGTTAAAACGAATATAAAAATTTGTAAAATATCCAGAATATTATCTCAAAACATAGAAAATGCCCAAGTGTAAGATTTATTGATTTGTACCATTAGCCTTATTAATCTTTTTTAAATAATTTGTGTTGGACCCTAAGCTACCAATTGACGCGGTTACCGTGAAATTTTAATTGCATCTAAACGAAGAAAATATAAATTAAGGGTTGTATATTATTTTCAGACTCCTCTATAGGTGCGACAGGCAGGACATCAAGTTTAAACTACCAATTCAATATGCCATCAATTTTAATGCATTAGAATATTTAAATAATCATGTCTTTGAGTAGAGCTACAACAATAAATACTTTGCCGACAAACGAAATAATGATATTATCGTCAACAGTATATTGATAGGTACAATTCATCTTAAACGCAATGCTATTAAATTTCGCATTATTTAACTAATAAATGTTACAAGTAAAGGGTAATTAGCCTAAACGATTAATGGACTATTAAATATAAATATTTTAGCCAAGATACAAAACATTTGAATGGTAGAAGTGTTCAAGAAAATGTATCTCACAAAAAATATAAAGGATACAGTGTGCCATTAAGATAAAAAAATTTATCATATTAAATTAACTATCGACAAAAGTCTAGTCATTTTTAAAAATCGTTATCTTCGTTATTAATCTTGCTAAATACTAACAGAATAGTTTAAACGAATTTTGCAAAACTATTCTAATGCGAACTATAGCAACTTTTTTTTAAATAAATACATATTATGCTAACATCAATTTATTTAATATGCATATAAAAAGAATATTTAAAGTCTAAAAACATTGTTATAGTATATACTAAAGCATGGTTAAAATAAGGTATTAATTTCATAAATTATATTTTCCACTAATCTTGCACTTTTTTATAAAAAACAAAAAAAAATTAGTTTAATTTTAATTTATGCTTCAAAAGTTTAATATGACACTTTAGTTATAACTATTACAAAATTCAAAAAGACTTTTTTAATTTTTTTTAAATGCATATTATCGTAAAGATTGATTTGTAAAATTAACAAAAAACGGTAGGAAAACGTCAAATATTTATAAATAGACTTTATACGTTATTCAACATTTTTTGCTTATAAATAAAAATATAAAATATAATAGTTTAAATTTTAGATAATTTTATTGTGTTTCAAATATATTTTAAAGTAGGCAAAAAAATCAATATCTGTTTCCTTGTAAAAAATTAAAAAACATTTAAAAAACATTTTAAAAAAATTATTTAAATTTTATCTCAGGAGTATTAAATTTTAATTAGTTAAAACCGACCTCTGTTTTTTTAACATCGATTTCGAATTGACTAGTTAATGCGAAACTTTATATTCTTTAATTAACCTAAATAGTTCAATCAACAAGTTTGGTTTTTTATATTTTAAAAATATATTATATTGGAGGTACGAAAAAATGGCCAAATAAATATCAAACAATTTTCCATTTTATTGAAATATAAATAAATTTTTATTAAGGGAATAATTAGACTGGGGGCATTGTTAAAAAAATTATATTAATCCAATTTTAGTTAAATCAAAATTTTATCGTTAGGAAAGATTGCAATACATAAATTAAACTAATTTAGTCAAACTAAAATCAAAAACTAATTTAATTTCCTTTTTCATATTCGTTAAATATATATGTGGAGGGAAGGGGAGGCACAATTTTGGCTTAAAACGACGTTATTTTTTTAAATTAAAGAATAGTCTTTTGTTAAAAGAAAAATAGGAACTATATAAAGGCTAATCATTTATAAGAAAAAATTGAAAATCTGTTAGCTGAGTGCACATTTATTAACAAGTAGATCGGTCCAATTTGACATCGCGGAAGAGAGTTCTCTGGGAAAATCCAAAATCAGCAAATTTCCACCGAGGAACCAGCAAGCCTTGCTCAGTTTCTTCCAAGTGTGGCTGTTATGCATGAAATAAATTCACATTACTTCAGATTTGAGATATAATTAACAAAAAACCTTAGAAATGTATAATACCAGTAAAAACAAAGAATGATATAAAGTGGGGTCTTAAGCTTGACGTCATTATATATTCAAAAAAATAACAGGCTTGGCCCAAAATCATTTAGGAATTAAATTTTTAGATTGCAACACCAATAATAAATTGCTGCAACGATTGTAAAGACAAATAAACGCAAAAATATTGAAAAAAAAATATTAAAAAAATTATTTGAATGGCTGCGGCTAATACAAATTTCAAAATTGTAAAAAAAAAATAAAAAAAAATTCAACGGCTAATATCAAAAAATGAGAATTAATGTTTTTGGTCGTTTAAGGATATGCCTAACAAAAAATTTGAAAAATTCTTAATTTCTTAATTTTTTTTACACTAGCCACCTTAGTTAATCAAATGCGTTAAATTTTTTTCTTCAAACCTTATTTTTTCATTAGCCGCAGCCAATGTACCGAAAATAAATTAAGTCCATAAAAATTTTTGAAAAAAAAAATTACATGAAAAATAAAAGGTGATTAAAAAACTCACCAAATTGAGATATATAATATATTAAAAAGATTTAATTATTTTCTTATTTCATCAAAGAACATTAAACAGTTGCGCCAAAAATTTAAACCACAAAAAAATTGAATTTGAACACATTTTAAGTTAATATAACTAATTCAAACGTTCCCATTTTGATAATTCTGTGAAAAAAAAATATAAATGAACCTTGTAAATTGGAAATTTATTGTGCATCATGAATGGGCCTGATGCCGATTCCCACGTCTATAAATGCAAAAGAAAAGGTTATAGCCATATTTGAAATACATTAAATTTAAGTAAACAACTATTAAAAAAAATAAAAAAAATTATATATATGATAAGAATTTCACGGACATTTTTGTTTTTTACAAAAGTTTGACTATTAGTTTTTTTTTAATTTTCTAAATTTTTAATGTATAATTACCATATGTACGTTTTCATTTTAATATTTTTAGATTGATAAAGACCATGTTAATTAAACGTTCTAAAATTTACATATATTTTTAATTGCTAAATAAAATTTTAAATTGTTGTAGAAATTATAGGTATATACCAGGCTTGGGCATAGATCACCAAAAAATGATCCAGATAATAGATATAGATCAATTGACTTTATAAAAATAGATCAAGGATCAAAGATCGTTTTTCAAAAACTTAAAAGGATCATAGATAATAGATAGTATCTATTTTGCCTTAAAAAAATGATCTAGATCACAGATCATTTATAAAATTTCAAACAATAAAGTAATTCATGAATATATTATTAGCATGTACTTGTAATATAAGAAAATTATAAATTATACAATAAGGTTGATATAAAAAAATATATGATAGGCATTTAAAAATAGAAAAAAATATTTTTTAGAATAACTAGTCTCTTCAACATTTAAGTAAGTCTTCGCCTATTCGGGGTAAAAACTAAATTAGTAAAACTAAACAGTCGTTGAGCAGGAGCTGATGATGGCAGAATAGAATTGTATTTAATAAATATGGGTTATATTAGGATACAAATTTAGTGATTTTATTTCACTTAAAGGATCTTTTAGATAATTTTAAACCTCCAATTCAACCGTGTTGGATGCATTAATATTGTTATGATTACCATAACCAAAAAAATTATCACCCGTGGAGATATAGGTGCAACTTTGGTCTCAATAGGTTCTGTAAAGTGGCGTTTTTGTGGCTTCAAGCAACAATTTAATTAAAATATTCTTTTTCTCGTCATCATAAACCCATCGCGCTTTGTGTCGGGGATGCGAGGCTGCTGCCAATAGAATATATGTGTCAGAAAAATCAAACATTGTTTTAAAACGTTCAAAGAGAGAGTTGGCAATTGAATTTGAAAGAATGAGCCCATGGCCATCCAGCATGCTTTCATTTTTTATTTTGATAATAGAAAATAAGGCTGCGGCTAAATAAAAATCTAATTGATCTATGATCTATTTTATGTCAAAATTTCATAGATACAGATAATTTGCAAAAAAAACTATTTAGATCAAAGATCATAGATAGTTTTCCAAAACTGCAAAAGATCATAGATAATAGATACTATCTATGATCTATGATCTGTATCTAGATCGTTTTCTATCTAGATCGTGCCCAAGCCTAGTATATACCAATATAAAGGTTAAAATAAATATTAATTAAGTTTAAAATTTTAATAACAATTAAAAATAAATTTTAAAATCCGTTTACAGCTCATTTATGATTATACGTGATCTAATTAAGGCTAATACAAATTCTTTTAGGAAAAGAGGAAAAAAGATTTGTTAAAAATAATTATCTCGTCAAAAACACTCTACAACATTTGCTGCGTTTTTATCGTTAATACAAATATTAAGCTTTTAGAGCAGTAGTAGAATTCATATCAAAAAGGTTAAATAATATATAATTTCCTAATATAAATTTAATTTTTAATAAATAAAATAACACATATTGACAAAATATATAAATATATATTGCAATCTACACATCTCTTAATCCAAAATTGACTTTAAAAAAATAATTGTTAAATAAGATTCTAAACTTTGTCAATTATTGCAAAAACGTAAAAAAACATTTTTACAAAATTTTGATAAGTTTAATGATATTTTAAGGAAGAGGTTATATTAAACAGCTTGACAAATGAGATATGGAGACCAGACCGATGATCTAAGGGGTTTTCGAATCCGTGTAGTGATTTTTAATCAAACCTTCTAAGCTAGCTATTTAAAAATTTAAAAAAAAATGTAAAAAAAAAACAAAAAAAATTTAAAAACAAGTATTAAAAAAAATAATTTATATATATGTGAAACAGCAAAACTGTAGTTTAAACTTCAAATATTATAAAACCGATTATATCAAGTTAGGTTGAGCAGCCATATATATAGTATAACCTAAATGTTGATGTAAGAGCTTCCTAAAATATTTATTCTCTTATATAAGATAATATATAATACATGGAATTTCAAGGAATTCAATAGTTTTTGATTTTTTTTCATAAAATATTCTTGAGGTCACAAAATCAGTCAATATTGACAAATTCGGTAATTGCCAAGATTAGATTATAAAAACAGAATAATTTATGAGATAAAGCCTATTTAGCTAAAGTATCATTATTTTCAATAATAAATTCATTGATTTTTGTTGAATTGAGTTGTAAATTAACATAATTTTATTTATTTCATATTTGCCCATAAATAATAAATTTGGACAGAGCCGTTGTTCGATTAATTTTTTATTTTTAATAACATAAATTAATAATTAAAACAAAATTAATATACTTTAATTTTTGAGCTTTTTTTTTATTACAAAAATACAATAATAAAAAGGATTATTCGATTAACATAATTTTATTAAATGTGAAAAAAATAAAAATAAATTCAATAACCATGAAAAAAAAATTTATTTTTAATTAAATAATTTATTAATTATTATAATTTATGGGCTAAATTGTAGATTTTAATACTCTAGTCATGTTTTTAGTTATCATTAATTTAATATTTTAATAATAATAAATAAATTAATTTTATTTCAACTATCATAATTACAAAGTCATATATCAATAACAAAAAAAAATATTTTAAATTATATATAAAGTTAAATGATAAATTTATTTTAAAAACAATTTACCTTTTCTGTTTGCAAGCCCCAGACAAATAGAAAGAAGATAATCAAATAGTACAAAACAATACGCGGTATCAAATATCGCATGACTTCTGTTGCCTTAGGCCCCTAAATACATAATTAATGTGATGTATGAAAGCAAGTTATATGATGTCATACAATGTAATGTGTAGATGCTTAATTAAATTTAAAAATAGAACACCTTTAATTTTTAAAATATATACAAAAAAAATTTTTTCTATCACAGTTTTAAAATAAAATGTAGGTAAAATTTTTATATATTGATTAAAATTAAGAAAGCAAAATTTAATATTTTGACTAAAATTAGATGATCATAATTAACATAAAACAAAAAAAGCATGTTAAGAAAATTTTTATATTAATTACACAGGTCAACAAATTTTAATTGCACAACCGTGAATTATATATAAATATAAAAGAATTTATCCCCATAATGGCCCTATCTCAGATAAATGTTTTGTTTTTCTTTTTCTTCCAGCTTTGGCTCCTTACATCCATCCATATTGATGGCCAGACCAAATTGACAGATTGAGAATACCCTATAAAGAAGAATTTAATATTTTTTTTCATATAAAAATCCCTTGTATATTATGTTTATCATCTCAAATAATGAGAAATAAAGTTTATTAGTATATCGAGCTCTTACAGCATTTTAATAATGCAAAATCATGTTCAAACTTATATAAGACATAATATATTATCAGTTTTAATACAAGTTTTATTTAAAGTTTGAATTTAACAGTTTAGCTGTTGTTATGCAAAAAAATTAAATTTTTGTTTTTGAATCTATTTTGTTTTTTTTGGCATTTTTTCTAACATTTTCATTGTTTATTATAGCTGACTAACTAAGTTTGATTGAAAACAATAAACGGATTTGAAAATCCCTAAGCAGTTAATCTCTGTAATCAATCCATAACTCTCAAAAATTTGTTTACCTGTGTTATAAAATGTTTTAAAAAAGACAAAAAAATATAGATGATTAAAATTTACAAAAATTGGCAATATTAAATGCTTAAATAAGAAATCCAAAGGAAAATGCCAGGCTCTTCTAAAAGCATTAGTTAGGAAAGGTTTTAGTTCAGGAACATGAACTGGCTCTTGGCTTAGTTCTTGATCCTTTAACCATTTAGCTCTCCAATTACGTTCAGCATCTGTCATACCTAAAAATTATGTTAGGTAAATACTAAAATTATATAATTAAATTTTATTTGTCTATAAAATACCTTGTAATCTTTCTCTTTCAAATCTCAATCTACCTTGTAAACCTAATGGTAAGTCTGTCCTGTAACTTGGCAACCTTTTATATAAAGGATCAAGATAATTTTTTATTTCCATAGTTTTGTCAGGATTAATTTTTATGTTAGGATGGTCTTTCCATTTTTCGATATCGTCACAATCTGGATCTCCGATTTTAGGATAATCGTTGGGATCATCCTTATGGTGGGATATTCCTAGGTGGACATCTTTAATTTCTTTCTATAAAAATCAGTACTAAACAAAAACTTTTTGAATGGGTATGACTTCAACAGGTTCATAATCTTGGTCTTTTTTACTGCAAAAATATCTATAGATTACACCACATTTTCCTAAAGAATTCAAGTGAGGCTTAAATTTTAAGTGTTTAAAATTGCGAACATATATTGAGCTATAAAAAAGCATGTTTTTAGATCATATGAAAAAAGTAAATTAAATGAGCTTCAATTATTTTAGGCTGGTGATATTTGTTCTGGGTATCTTATCGTCGTCACAACTAGAGAATTTTAACCAAATAAAATTCTCAGGATATCTTATTGTTTTTACTACTAGTGAATTTTTAACCAAATAAAATTCTCAGAATTTTACAAGTAAGAATACTAGAGAATTTTTAACCAAATAAAGTTCTTTACAAAATAAATTTTATTTATTTTTTTTTAACAAAATGTTGTTAGAAGTAAATTTTTAAATTTTTATTTAGGTTGAAAAAACATTTGAATCCTACGATCAATTAGGTAACATGGATTTAGAAGTAAATTTATAAATTTTTATTATTTAGGTTGGAAAAACATTTGAATCTTACGCTCAATTGGAAACCTTTATAAAAAATTATGAAAGATCAAGTTTTACAAACTTCTACAAATACAATACCGTATTAATGAGGCCACCTTCAATTTTCAAATATGACAAAGTAATTTTTATAATAAATGATTAGTTATTTTTCACATATTAACAATATTATTAACTTGAATATTGTTATTATATCAACCTTAAAACTCTCTAGGCTTATCCAAATATATCGATTGAGGATTGATTTTTTAATTGTATTTCTATTTTAAAATGTATAAGTTATTTTTCACATATTAACAAATTACCACAAATTTGGTTATCACATCTACATACTCTTTGAGCTGATACAGTCAATAAATCCCTATCTAAATAGATAGATAGAGGAATGGTTTAATGATTTTACTATAATCAAAAAATTATATTGTTCAGATTGTCTTCTGGTGCCGTTATGGAGGAAATAGGAAGGTTAAAAGTACAGCCCAAGTTCGTTCATCTAAAACCATACGTAGAGGCTGTCCTAGTCATATAAAAATTGCATTTGATTTCAAAAACATGAATCTTCGAATTATGGAAACAAATTTGGACCACAACCACGAGCTAGGTATAAACACTAAATGATGGAATATTTAATGATATATTAATTATTCATTAAATTATATATTTTCAAATTTGTCTCTATGATAATTTTATTTATTTGGACTAAGCACTTTCTTATTATAAAAATGTAAATGTCTTAATTACTGGGTTTAGATGAGGCAATATATAAATCCCTTGCACCACAAAGATTCATTCCTGAATATTGTATGCAAGAGGTAACAGACTTACTTGACACTGGCGGTTCTATAATTAAAGTAAAAGTATCATCTTACCTCTAAAGGTATCAATGTCCAGCTCAGAGACATATACAATCTAAGAAAACCCAATGTAAAAAGTGATCTTCAACAAATTTATGAAAAATTCAAAAATGACACACTATTTTTTGATACTGATAAGATGGGGTGTTTAAATTTTATATTTTACCAGAACCAAAGGATGAAAAAATTATACAGTCAATTTCCTAAAATTGTATTGGCAGATACAACCCATTCGTTAAACAATAGATCTATGCCCGTTTTTATTTTGTTAATTATTGATGGAAATTATGTGGGTCATGTGGTTGCAATAGGTACTATAGTTACATAATATATTTATAGGTGTTTTAAAAACTGAGGCTGAACACATTTTCTCAGCATTTTTGAGAATTTTTACAACTCAAAACAAGTCCTCTGAAACCAAGGTTGTTCTTACAGACAAATGTCAAGCTGAAAGGTTAAATATTTTTTATATTTTTAATTTTTCTATCTTTTTATGACATAAAACATTATTATTTTAAAATTTTTTAATTTTAAGAAATGCATTTGAAGAACATTTTCCTCAAGCCAGATTACAACTTTGTCAATTCCACGTTCTTCAGTCATTTCAACGTGAAATATCAACACAGAAAAGGCAATGCACTCAAAATGAAAGAAAAGGGTAATTTACTAATTATATTTGTGTAATTTTGTAAATAACTTAAAAACAATTATATTTTAGAACTTTAGAGCATCTTAAAACCATGATTTTTACAATGAGCCGTAATAAATTTGATGTGGCTCTGGATTCAATATATGCTTTAAACAATGAATATATTAACGACTATCTTTTAAAAAATTGGCTTAATATTAAAGAACAATGGGCAACGGCATATATGGATTCCCAAAATTTATTAACAAAAACCACCAACAAACTTGAAAGCCTAAATGGAAAATTCAAAAAAAATATTAATAGAAGGTCGTCTCTAGCCAAGATGTTTAGCGATTTGGTCAGAATAGTAAACTCTTTGTCTAACGACAAAGTGTTTAAAACTATCAATGAAAATGAAAAAAGTGAGTTTGAGCTTAATAGTGAGTCTAATTTAAATTGTGGCTGTGCTATACGCACAGCCTTAAATTTACCCTGTTCACATTTGTTTAGTTACTTTAGAGAAAATAGTCTTAATTTATATCAACCTACTTTTTGTGACAAAACTTGGTTGAAAACTTCTTTTGCAAGTTTACAAACGCAAATTGAAGTTATTCAACCAAGTTGTCATATTACAAAATCAAAAAGAAAAGCATTTAAATCGCACATTTCTACATATAAACATTTTAAAAACAATGATGTTCTTTTCAATAAAATTGCAAGCTTACCCCTTAATGTTAAAAACGATTTTTCCGAACACTTTGATAATTTAGGTGAGTATGCCGATGTAGGTTTTTGCCCGGTTGTGCCATCATTAAAAAATAAAAGCTCCATAAAATCTAACAAATCCACACAAACACAAAAAGAGGGTTTAGATTGTTCCACACAAACACAACAAGAGGATTTAGATTGGTCAACACAAACTCAACAAGAGGGTTTAGATTGTTTGACAATGACAGCTATTGAATTCATGGAGCAAAGTCTCAATGAGACTGTGCATTATGAAAACATTACTAATGATGTTGAAGGGATAGATAATGATTCCAATGTCTTGAGAGACTTGGAAAATATTATATTGCCACCCCCAGGCAGGGAAAAAAGGATCAAAAACATTTACCACAAAAGTAATACATAATACATCAATTTAATATATATTGGTTCATCTTTATTTTCATATTTTTAGGTGCAAAATAAGAAGAAAACTAATTATGTTTATTTATAAAATATATTTACACATTTTTGATTATAAATTTTGTCCATTTTATCAATTGTTGTTATAAATTATGTTTTTTACATATTAAATAAATAAATCAATAATTTTATAATAATTATGTATGTGTGGCATTATTTTATACCAAGTTATCAAGCGCTATTTTTTAGAATACTAAATTTAACAATCATGAGTATGGCATATTAATATTATAATGAGTACTTGATATATTTATTCAAAAAAAGTTTATCCAAATCAATTAAGTTAAGCTTTTGTCTTAAACTATTAAAAAAAACTAAAAATGTAAAAAATTGTCTTTCTTATCAATTGTCCTTAAATACTTTATGTCTATGGTACATCGCCGTGAAAATTTGTTAAAATATTTTTGTTAAGGAGGTTCAACCAAGTAAATAAATTTTAAAAAGGCGATGAATTTCCGTTATATTTGCACTTTTTATAAGTTGCAAAATACGCCCATGTTTTAAGGTGATTCCCTGTGTTGAAGTCAATTTCATAATAAAGTCGGAAAAATGTCTGCTATGACCGGAAGTTAACTTTAACGATAACTTACACTTGCCTAATCCTAATTAAATCCTGATTTAATATTTCCAACCCAACATTAACCTAGCTTAAACTCATTTTAATCGTAGCCTACCGATTAAATGAAATATATTGCTAAACTTAATTTCCATATATGTTATTAAGATGGCTAAAACACGTATTTTTTAATGTTTCAGCTTCAAAAACTCAGTAATAAAAATTGCCTAGCGCCCCAGAACAAACCAGCCCTGGCTAAACACTCCTCAAAATTATTTACTTTGGCACATTTTTTTAAAAATGGATTATAAGTTATTTTTTAAAATGAATAAGGTAACTTGTAAGTTTTTTCCACAAAAAATTTTATGTTAAAATAAAAAAATAAATTATTTGAAAAAAATATGAATATTATCATCTTTAAGTACATTAAAATATTTTGAGAATTTTACTTGGTTAAAAATTCTCTAGTATTTTTGCTTGTAGAATTCTGAGAGTTTTATTTGGTTAAAAATCCTCTAGTATTCTTGCATGTAGAATTCTGAGAATTTTATTTGGTTAAAAATTCTCTAGTATTCTTACTTGTAGAATTCTGAGAATTTTTTTTGGTTAAAAATTCACTAGTAGTAAAAACGATAAGATATCCCGAGAATTTTATTTGGTTAAAATTCTCTAGTTGTGACGACAATAAGATACCCAGAACAAATATCACCAGCCATTATTTTATATAATATCAGATGTTTTTAAAGCAGATGTGATGCCCCCAGCTAATAAAGGAGCTATCAAAGTTCCATATGATTATCTATTTAAAATACTATTAATTGGTGATTCTGGTGTGGGAAAAACATGTTTATTGTTTAGGTTTTCGGAAGATGCTTTTAATACAACTTTCATAGCAACTATAGGTATTATTTATGTAATATAATTTTCCTAGGCATTGATTTTAAAATTAAAACTATAGATATTGAAGGAAAAAGGGTAAAACTTCAAATATGGTATCTTTATAATATTATTTTTATATATTAGGGATACTGCTGGTCATGAGAGATTTAGAACTATAACTACTGCATATTACCGTGGTGCCATGGTATTTTTTTTTGATATTATACCTTTTTTTTAATCACAAATAATTATGTTTATATAAATAGGGTATATTATTAGTATATGATGTTACAAATATAAAGTCTTTTGATAATATTAAAAATTGGATAAGAAATATAGAGGAACATACAGCTACTTACCCTAATTCACCTAATAATCATACAACAAATGTTGAAAAGCTTTTATGTGGCAATAAATGTGATGTACCTTCTCCACTTAGACAAGTCACAAAAGATATGGGGCTAAATGTAAAAAATTATATTTATATTTTTAGTGACTTTATTACTTGATAATCTGATTTTTTTAGCTAGCCTTAGAACAAGAAATTCCTTTTATTGAGACCAGTGCAAAATCAGGAATAAACGTTGAACAAGCCTTTTTTATATTGGCAAAAAACATTAAGATCAAAACTGAAGAAAAAATGGTATTTGTTATTTGTATGAAATGATTTTACTTAAACATAAAATATTATTAAGGGTGCATTCAAAGTTCATTTATTTTTTTTAAAAATAACAATTTTTGAGATATTCGTCTTATATCAAAAATGATTAACTCTTGTTTTTTTACAATATTTTCTTATATCTTGTGAAATTGCTCTAAGTATATTTGAAAACTTTATTAAATTTGTATCTGCTATCCAGATAAACATATCTTCATTTGAAAATCACTCCTCTAGTATATTCTAGATCTTAAACTATTTTTCAACATTGAACTTATTCATAGGAAGATCATATAATTTATAAAATTACCTAAAAACGAACTTTGAACGAGTTTTATATTAGCCTTTAAACCAATATTTATTTAGACTTATATCTTATATCTAAAGAACATATTGTTTAAAAATATTAAAACATGTTTATTTAATTCTGTTTTTGACAAAAAATTGTATTTTTCCCAATTAAATTTTTACATTACATTACATGTGATTTGTTGATAACTAATAAATCATTTTATTATTTTTTGTCTTTTTTATATTTAATTATTTTTTGCTTTTTTTTAATTTAGCTTCTCACTAAAAATCGCACTGCAACTTCTCAACTATCAAATAATAATAGTGGCGCATATAAAGTATCAAACATAAAGACCCTTAAGGAATCTGCCAAAAATGGCTCAACATTATTTTCATCGATTTGGAAATGCTAACTACCATTATGCTATATTTTGGAAATTTTTTTTTTTAATTTATCTATTTTTTAGGGAAATTAAGCACATTAATTATAGGATTTAACAAACTCAGGATAATGGCGAATTACCAGTAACTAGATCGGCCATATATATATTGTTTTTTTTATATGGTTACAATGATGATAATTATAAAAATTTGATAGTCTTTCATTAGATCAACTTTCATTTACCGTAAAATTTTTGTCTTCTTAAAAACATGATTTAACCTTTATATTATTACATCGTTAATAATATGTAATATAATAAAATATCTAATAGAGAATCTTTCAAATTTATATAAAATAATTTGTTTTCTTAGGTATTAGCAAAATATGGCTGATGAATACTTTTAGCCTTGCATTTTGTCATTTCCCTAGATTTGCCTGTTGTTATATAGATAGAAATAATCAACAATAACTAAAATAATTAAATACGTGCTTTACGTTATTTTTATTTTTTTAAAATCGATTTTTTAATCATTGTATTTGTTTATGTAGGAACAAAAAAATATAATTATTTGCATTTTTGATATGCTATAAAAATCAAAGCCATCGGAAAAAGACTATCAACAACATACTTTTCTTCAAATTCTTTTCGTATATAAATGTTTTTTCATAAATAAAAGCAGGAGAAATACTATTTATATAGTTGAAAGCAACCTTAGATGTAAAAGTGTGTAAGTGAAGCATTTTAAATAGAACATTTAAAACTTTGCTCATCAATTTTTACAATATACGAAATTTTTAGACCTATTAAGCTTTAATACACCGTCCGTATATATAATTCTTTTATCTAAGGGGCACACATTATAACACATTGATTTTTTTTAGTATGCAAGTTTTTATAAATGTCACAATATATTAATTACATTATTTTCATTTTATTTATTAAAAATGAACAAAATTATTTCTATCCTTTATTATATATATTTTTGCAAATAAATTATGGAAATTTTTATGCAATGACTTTTCACTTATGGGCGCTTTTAATGTTCGTTCATTTATTAATGTAAGTTTTTTTATTTATAGCACAGGTCAACAAATTCATAAGAGTTAGCGAACTACAGAGATCAAACCTGCCATCTTAGGGATTTTCTAGTCCGTTTACCATTTTTATAATTAAATGTAGACATTAAAATTTAACAAAAAATTGAATTTTTTTGCCATTTTAGAAATTTTCTCTTCAGTTTACCGTTTTTATAATTAAATGTAGCAAGTCAGCTACAAACATTAAAATTTAAAAAAAAAACAAAAAAGATTCAAAAACAAAAAATTGAATTTTTTTTTAATTCTCAACAGCTAAACTGTTAAATCCAAGCTTTAATTAATATTTTTATTTAAACCCAATAATATATTGTGTCGTAATTAAGTTTAGGCGGGAAATATTTTGTATTATCTAAATGATGATGTAAGAGGTTGATATACTAAAAAATTTTATTTTTCATTATTTGAGATGATAAAATTAGCTACAAGAGATTTTTATATGAAAAAAAGTTCTTTTATTTTTTCTTTTTAGGGTATTTTCAAGGTCGCAAAATCTGTCAATTTGGTCAAAAAAGGCCATTTTTTCGATTTGGGCAGATCTAAGGAGCCCAAGACGGATAAATTGCGAAAATTGAAAAAATATATATGAGAAAATACCATCATGTAGATATATGATTTATGTTTTCATAAATATTTTTCCCGACTGTACATGCACACAAAGTCAACTGACCATAAAAAAAATACCTAATTTAAAAGGTGAGTATTAGCAATAAATAAAATTTTAATTTTATAATATTTTTTAAAGAATGTGTCCAATTTATTCAGATATTGATATAAATTTTTTCTGAGAAGGTATGTGTCCTAATACTCAATATTTAAAATCTTATTTCTGCCTTTATTTATTTAGTTTTCACAAATTATTAAATACCAAAATATTTATTCGTAAATAAAAATTTCAAAATTCATATATAAAAATAATAATATTATTGTAATCAGATTTTCGGCTTTTTGGCTTTTCTCTCTCATTCTTCCCTTCTTTATTTGGTGCCCTAGTTACGTGAAAATATAAAAAGATACATATGACAATATGTATATAGAAAAAATTCTCAATTTTCACATTATTCTTCGGGAAAATAAAATTTTAAGTATTTATTAACAATAACTCCAACTAGTTAAAATAATAACGCACGTATTCTTTTAAATATTCATTAAAATCTAAAGCTTAATAACTCTAGAAGTTATAAAGTCCGTAAAAACCTGCATGTCACAAATTTCTCACCCTAGCATTTGCGGGTTAGGTTTTTTAAATTTCAGGTTTCTTTGGGTTTAAATATCTACATTTTAAAATATATGAAGTTATTGGACTGATTATAGTGTAATATTGTAGCATTTATATAGTAATCATTTAAGACTATAAAAACAGATGCAAATTATTTAAGATTCAAGGAAAGTTAACAGTTCAGGTTTTAGGTGAGATGTACGGTAAGTTGCAAGTTAACATTAGGTATTCAAAGAGGTAAGATTTGCATGATTAATCACGTTCCTCCTGGTTTAAAGGGCTCAGGCGGCTATCGCTGGCTTGACGGGTACCTTTCAGCTGTTTAAAGTTCTGAGTTATTCGGAGGGGGATTATTGGCTGGCCTGCAGTTTTGAGATTGTGATGTTACGGTTTTTGACCGCTCCCTGATTTAGTCCTAGTGTTTTCGTAATTCGCGGTAAGCATTGCGAACTTCATATGATTGTAGACCAGTGCGAGTCTCCGGGCCTCCAACCAGGTGTCACTTCATTTTTTATCCATATGCCTCTCTCTTCATACTCTTTAGGAGCTGCGGGTTCGTCTATATCAAGATAGTCTGCCGGTTTAAATTGAGCCAGTTTATTGGAGATAATAAGTTACGTTTTAAAAACAATATCGCAGGTGTGTCTTTGAGACCTAAGTGAATGGTTGGCTTGTAACCCCATAATCTTTGTTTAGGCAGTCCTGTGGGTGCATAGTTGGAAGTTTAGTCACTCGGTAACCATTTTTAAGAGTTCCAATGGCCCTTTCTGCCAAACTATTTCAGAGGGTGGTATGGTGAGATGGTTACTTGTTTGGGATCAAAAACCCTTTTGTTAATTCAGAAAAAAATTTACCTATCATATTAAAAGTCAAACTAATAGATTTGAAAGCTGATCAAGAGGCTAAAATATATTATGAAACAATTTATCTAATTTTTGGATTAGAATAAGATGCTCATTTTCAGAATTATCTGATTTAGCCATAAACAAACTCCTTCTCTTTAGCTCGACCTATTTATGTGAATCTGGTTTTTCTGCATTCAATTTAATTAAAAATAAACAAAGATATTGCGTATTAATATTTCAACCTTTACATTTGCATTAAATTCATTAACCCAAGATTTGGAAAACTCATCAATGTGAAGCAACCTCAACCGGGCCACTAAAAATATTGAAAGTATATGTATGGCATGTTAGCAATAAATAAATTAATAAACGTAATTATGTAGCAAAATTAATTTTGTCAGATGTTATCATGCTAATAAAAAATATACAATTTAATGTAATTCAGTAAAACGTTATTTTAAAGAAAGTGTAGGGCCAGGGGTCCGCGACGTTTTTTTCTGCGTTTTAGAGGTCCGCCATGGCCAAATGGTTGAATAGCACTTGTATAACATCCCAAATTGTCTTCAAACAAACCCAAAAACTCGTGGTAGATCTGACTTTGGAGAGTATATACTTGACGAATGCAAACATCACCTGGAATATTATATCCTAATGGCCGAATCCTTGTGATTCCGAAAATTTGGGGTAATGATTTACGCGTTACATAGCACTTCAATTCCTTTTAAATGAGATTTAGTGCTTGGACGTTGGCCGTTGTTTCACCAATGATGTCGATATGATTTTTACCATAAGCCATAAGCGGTTTTGCTATGGGAATTTAAGGACGTCCTATTTTGTTCTAATTTAGTTGCAAGATAAGGGTTCGTCGGCCCTGGTATCGTAAATTAACGAATCACGTATGCCGTTGATCCTGACATCTATCTGATGGAGATTTCGGTTTGACACATTCATGAATATTTAACCTGTACTGACGAAGAACCCATACGACAAGCTTTTGAATAGTGGATTCATTTATTACATTTAAAACCCCGTTTGCCATAAGCGGGCAAGATTTTGGCTCAAGTTTAAGTAAACAGTTTCCACAAGTTTTGCCTGTTGATTCGTTTGTTGTTTTTGGGTTTTTGGTTTGTAACCTTTGAATGAGGTTTTTTTTTTCAAAGTTTCTTCTCTTGTAACAATAACTGGCTGATCTCATTAGATTTACTGGGAATTCATTGCTTGTTTTTGTAGCTATCTGAGCTAATTCGTATAAGATTGCCATTTCCGTGACCATTTCTAAACTCACAGGTTTACCATCGTGTTTGGCGTCTGTATATTTAACGTAAAGATCCATCACCATTTGTGGCAAATTTAAACCCGCAATGATTTGGTCCGGATACGCTCCCGGATGTCAGAGGTTGAATCACAGCCTTCCACCAGCTCTTTGACACGGCTAACGAGTGTTTGTGTCTCCGTTGGTTGACGTTGGAGACTGACAAAATTAAACCTTAAGCAGAAAGCGTTTTTTGGCGGAGCAAATATTTGTTGTCCGGCCTCCATAATTTTTTTTCCAGGGGCACTCATCGATGGGCCTAAGAAACAAAAGATTTTTAATTTTGTTGATGCTACAAATTCCTGCATACGTCAAGAAGATCAATTTGAGATTGGCTTTTGATACCGTGATCTGTTTAGTGCCTATCAGGCGTTTGAGGTGACTTATATACTCGTCAAATTTTATGTTATCCGTGTAGGGCTCAATTGTTATTTTGGATATGTTGTCCCTCTCTTGAGTGGTCCTTGCAGGGTCGTTTCCTCGTTCCATTCAAGTGAGATTTGTATTCGTCGTCGCCATTACATTAAGGGGTTTGAAATATATGAATACATTGGACTGTAGATTGTAGCATTTATATAAAGACTAGAACAGACCATGCAAATTAAGATTCAAGGATAACAGGTCAGTTATTCGTTGAGATGTACGGTAAGTTGCACGTTAACATTAGGTATTTAAAGAGGTAAGATTTGCACATAAATAATAATTAAGTGTAATTAGCAAATTAATTTCTCATATAACAATAGATCAAAAAACGAATTGCTATAAAATATATTGATAACTTAACCTTTTAATTTCAATTTTAAAGTTGATTAGTATTATATTTAGCACATTCGACCATATTGGTTATATTAATATAGCTTATATTTAGGCGTTAAATTTACTATTCAGAAAAAATAATAATAATTAAATACGATGTCCCCTTATCAACCGTTATACTTATATAGACATATTTACTTTTTTTTGATCAGAAGAACCTATATCAGATTGTTATAAAGACATCAAAATGCACATACCTTACATTTTTACTGTTGCATGTATCTATTATAGTTAGGGTGAGATATGTGTGAATGTGAGAAGTTAGATTTAGGGATGTTAGGCTGAGGTTATTTTAAAATTAGGGTAGGTTTAAATTAGGTTGGGTTAAGATTAGTATTAAAACAAATAATTTATTTTTAGTTAGACGAATTAATTATACATACGTGTAATAAAAAAGGCGGTTGTAGATTTGACTTTGGTCATACGAATAAATATAATAAAAACATAAATTATGGCAATATAGATTTTTATTGATAACATCAATTATGGCAATGTAAGGCATTTTGCATTATTGCCTTAAAGCTTTTAATATCCTATTAAAATTTTGTTTTTTTTTATAAAAACTTTATTTTGCTATAAAACATAACTATAAATAGCCCATTCAATATTCTCAATCATCTATCCCACCCTAAAATAGTGGGTGTAAATTTGAATCAGCTGTTTTTATACGACGCAATATTCCGCCCAAGTTTGAATTTCTAAATTTTACATTAATACATATGTTTAATATTAATGCAAATTTTTCTCAAATTTGTTAAGTATATTGTTTTTGTAATATAATAGATTTCCTCCCAAATTACTAGCCCAAAGAATTTTAAATATGGTTATAACTGTCGACAATCATTTTGTAAATGGGGCATCCTCTACGTCAAATGTTCTTAATAGGCCAATAGGGGAAATTGATCCTGAAATACTAGGGTTAATACACGAGGAAAAGGAGAGGCAAAGGAATGGAATTGAATTGATTGCCTCTGAAAATTTTGCATCAAGAGCTGTTTTGGAAGCCCTTAGTAGCTGTCCCCATAATAAATATTCAGAAGGCTATCCTTACAACAGGTATCTTAATCAAATCAATTATAATTTAAATTTACTTAATTTGTAATTTCATGTTTTTTAATGTATAAAAAATATAAATTTTTTGCCACTAAAAATTTGTTTTTTAGGGTTATTGGTTATAAACTAATTTTAATGAATAAAATTGTTAATAATATAATTATTATAATTATACAAATTATTAAATGCCTTACAATCTTGTGCCAGGAAGGAAAAATATAAATATCAGTATTCAGTTAAAGATTAATTGCATATAGTTTTTATTCTTAATTGATTTTTTTTAAAACTCATCTAACATATATTATAATTTATGGTTACACAATAAAAACTTTATTATTTCTTTATTAATATCTTGCTTAAAATGTCTTTTTTGATTTAACAATACCTTGTTTCCATATGAATAAAGTCATTAATCAAAAAAATTTATTTAAAAATTAGAATAAGCAATTATCATTTAAGTGGCATGTTTAATTTTAAAAATTTAGTATTTCCAAATTTTTCATGTAAATTATATTAATGTATTTTTTTTATTAGTTTAGTTTTTTATAAAAAAAAATTTTTTTTTCTAAATGTTTAACAACTTATATACCTATCAAAACCAAAAATTAATTTTGAACCTTGGAAATTTTTGTGGAAACATTTATAATATATAAATTGAACAAATACATAACCATGCAACACTAATTGCTTATAATTTATTGAGTTTATGGCATTTTTAAATTGCAAGTAAGTTGAGATCCATAAATATTTCTGCACATTTTAAATTTAGTATACTCCTCACATATTTCACAAGTTATATTTTTAAATTTTACCACCAATACTAAATTTGTTTAATAACACAAGTCAACAAATATTTATGTCAGAAACGCGAATTTATGAAAACATAAAAGAATGTATCCTTATTATGGTCTAATCTCATGTGTATTTTTCGTTTTTCTTAGTTTCTTCTGTCTTTGGCTCCTTTGATCCATCTCTAACGAAAAATGGCCTTTTTTGACCAAATTAACAGATTTAAATATACCCTAGAAAGAAAAAATTTAAAATTCTTTTTTGCATTTAATTCCTTGTAACTTATATTTATAATCACAAATAATAAGAAATAAATTTTATTAATATATCAAGCTCTAACATTGGCATTTAGGTAATACAAAATATTTTGCAGCCAAACTAAATTACGACATGATATATAATTGGTTTTTAATGATAATACTATTTGAAGTTTGTAACAGTTTAACTATTGTAAATATGCAAAATTAAAATTTCAATTTATTTTTGCTTTTGAATCTTTTTCGTTTTTATAACCTTTTTCTCTAAAATTTTCAATGTTGATACCTGACTAACTAAGTTTGATAAGGAAAACGGTAAACGGATTTGATATTCCATAAGATGGCAGGTTTGATCTTTGTTGTTAACTCATAACTCTCAAAAAATTGTTTACCTGTGTAATAAACAAGTTTAATATTTTGTGAGGTTTAAAATAACTGCAAAATAATTTATATTAAGGCCCATATATTTGCATTTATTGTAACCTGGTTCAATTTTTTAAGTTCACTATAAAATGATTATAAGCAAAAATGTTGAATAAAATAAAAATATAAAATATTGTTTTTATATTTAAATAATTATTTGAGGTAACTACAGAGATCAAACCTGCCATCTTATTGAATATCAAATCCGTTTACCGTTTTCCTCATCAAGTCAGGAATAAACATTGAAAATTTTAGAAAAAAAGGTCAAAAAAACATAAAAAAATCAAAAACAAAAACAAAAATAAATTGAAATTTTATTTTTGCATTTTTACAATAGTTAAACTGTTAAATATAAACTTAAAATAATATTTTTATTAAAACCCGATAATATATCGTGTCGTCTTTAAGTTTGGACGCGAAATGTTTTGTATTATCTAAATGCCGATGTAAGAGCTTGATATATTAATAAAATTTATTTCTCATTATTTAATAAGTTACAAAGAATTTTTATATGCGTAAAAATTTTTTAATTCTATTTTTAGGGTATTTTTAGATCTGTCAATTTGGTCAAAAAAGGACATTTTTTGTTATAGACGAATTTAAGGAGCGACAGAAGAAATTAAGAAAACGAAAAATATATCTGAGATTAGGCCATCATGAGGATACATTTTATGTTTTACAAAATTCACGTTTCTGACATTGAAATTTGTTGACCTGGGTTATATTAGTTTTGACTTGATTTTATTTTTATCAAAAAATTGTGGCATTTGGATGTAGAATGCATTAAGTGGTGGCTCAGTACACTTATATTTAATATTTATTTTATATAAAAAATGCTCTGTCATTTATATTGTTAAATATAACGTTTTTATGTCAAGGTAGCAAAAAATTAAACATTCGACGTGTTTTGTTTTTCAGATATGTATTGTTAAGACCTGATTAAAATGTAAATACCATTAGAAATAAGGCCAGTTTGTGAATAAGTTTAATGAAATTTCATAATTTTATAGAGCCTTTTTGTAGACTTGTGTAATCTCAATGGTGAATATATAACTAAAATCTATTTTTACATTTTATTTTTTTCTCACTGATTATTTTAATGGAAAGTTTAACGATAAGGGCAAAAATGCATATTCTTTACTTTAGTTGTGTTTTGTATATTTAATAATGTCCGTATGGACCCCATTATACCGTTGTAATTCTTTGTAGAGTTATTTCTTCTTAACCTTTAAATTTGTAGTAATAAGTTGTGAAATTTATTATTCTAAATTTGCTAAAATGTAAATAACAATATTTAATATAATACATATTTGTTATTTACATTTTAATTGGTTTCATTGAAGTATGAATTTTAAAATTTTCTATTTTCCTTTTGGAAATTATTTTATGTCGCTTTTTGAAAATAAAGGTATTACGGTGGTAACGAAGTCATCGATAAAATTGAATTGCTCTGTCAAAAACGCGCACTCGAGCTTTACAAGTTGGATCCATCGCAATGGGGCGTTAATGTCCAAGTGTTTTCGGGCTCGCCTGCCAATTTTGCCGTCTATACAGGTAAACTTGCATTAATTTTGCGCTTGTTATTTTATTTTTAGTTATTTGTTATCGAAAAAAATTTTTATATGTTTTAAGATTGATTTTTTGGGAGAAAAATTTTAAATTGACCACATAAAAGAGGCAAAAACTAATAAAATAAATCAGGTATTAATGGCAGCTTTCATTCTCAACGGTGCAGTATGTGTGCAAATTTGCATAAGTTTTGACAAAACCTAAAGAGCATTCTATTTTAAACCTTATAATTTATTCAAAAATAATAATTTATTATGACATTTTTTTTAGCATTTCAATTAAGTTGTGATATAATATATAAATTTGTGTATATAAACTAATTCACTTAAAATTTTAGGTTTTACGTTTATTTAAAATTTTAAAGGTCATCGTTTTATTAACGTCTAACTGGCTTTTAAAACAATCATATACTTTCTATTTTAACATACTTTTTTGTAAACCAGCTAATAAATTTATTGTAAAAATTCAAATTTACACATTTTAGCATTAGTTGGACCACATAACAGGATAATGGGACTCGATTTGACCGACGGGGGCCATTTGACTCATGGTTTCTTCACTGAAAAGAAACGTGTTTCCGCCACTTCAATCTTTTTTGAATCCATGCCTTACAAAGTTCCTAATTCACAAATACCTAAATCAATTATTTTTTGTCTTGAGAAGAATAATTGCCCGTTATTACTAACTTTTACCCAGGCAAAAAATACTTAAATTATAGCTTTGAAGATGTTTGCGTAAATTTTGTATTTATAAAAATTTTAGAGGTTGTTAGTCCTCCGCATCAGACAACTGTTGGATAATAACTGTTTTCCCAGCTGCATTAATCTTAAACGTTAATTAATTAACTGGCCAATAATATATAATTCATAAAACATTTAGGATTATTAAAATTAAAATTATTTTATTTGTATGGGTTATTACTGTTGTTGTTTATTATTTAGTATTTTATATATTTAATTTTGATACGTTTTTCCTATGTTTGTTTAATCTACATTATTAATTTATAATTGTTGTACAGGTTGACCCACAAACTGGTCTGATAGATTACGATGCACTCGAACGAAATGCTAAACTTTTTAAACCGAAACTCATAATAGCAGGTCATTTGTTCCATCTATTTAATAAATTAGTGATTTCCAACAGAAATTAAAAGATTATAAAGAATCTGTTGTTTAAATTTAAAGATTAGTAGCTTAAAATGCGAGTTTTTTTATATTGTTTCGTTATTCTTTAACATTTTAATATTTTTGCAATTCGAAGAATACAAATCTTAATTGAATATTATATGTAAATAGTTGCCTTTTATTGTTTATTATTTATTGAGGCATTTTTTCATATAAAAAGGGCTATTGAAATTTTTTTTGCCACTATAATATATTTTTCAATGTTTTTTAAGCATAAATTATATATCTTATTAGATAAATGGTTATTTGAAAATGAAAAATTTTGCGTTGACAAGCCAAGTTTAAACAGTTCCTTCCACCTCTATTTACCCCAAAATTCGTTTCCTATAACATTTAGGTATAACCTGTTACTCGCGCGATCTGGATTACGCCCGTTTCCGTGCGATTTGCGACAGCGTGGGCGCTATTTTGATGGCCGACATGGCGCACATATCGGGCCTCGTCGCCGGCCAGCAAGTACCCGTCTCTCCTTTCGCCTTAGCCGACGTTGTGACCACCACGACCCACAAATCGCTTAGGGGCCCGCGGGCGGCCCTTATATTCTACCGGAAAGGTTTTAATTTTTTTTTTCATTTTTTTAAAAGGACCAGAGCTGAAAATTTACCCCGTTTTGTTAGGCTATGTTCAAGATGAGTTTACATTTTCAAAAAAATTTTAAAATTCATTAAAAGTTTCTGTGTGCCTGGTTATGATTAAATTTGGCAACATTTGGTAAAAATGCGTTTTTTTACAAAATAAATTTTGGAAGTTTTGATTAAAAAAGTTTATTTCGAACGTAATCTTATTTAGAAAACACGGGGTGACAAAATTTTGAAAGCATAAAAATGCGGTAGACACCATTAAACCATATTTGCTCTATTTTGGATTTGATAAGTGTTCATAGCTATTTTCGGAATAAACCATAAAATTTTGAATAGAAAAATTAATTTTTTTTAGGCAATCAAAATTATTTATGTAAGCTATATACATTTTTTTAATTTTTAAATCACAACCTCTTTAATTGTTAATTTTTGCCTAATTAAAATACTCTATCAATGGTTTGTTTATTCTAGGTGTGAAATCTGTCAAACCAAACGGCGAAAAAGTGCTTTACGATTATGAGAAACTCATAAACGAGGCTGTGTTTCCTGGATTGCAAGGGGGTCCCCATAACAACTCTATCGCAAGTCTTCCATTTTATTATTTAAAATATTTATATCCTCAAATTTTTATTTTTCTTCCTAATTTAAGGGTTAGCCCAAATTATATATTTTTAAAATTGAAACGTATAATACAACGTTTTATAAATAAAATTATATTTACCTTAACCATTTCAATATGTTAAATTTTTTTTAGTTTTATTTTTGTAGGAAAAAATTAATTTATTTTTTAGTTGAAACTGATTAAAACAGCCACTGGTGACTTCCATATATTAGATTTTATATATATTTGATTGATTGTGTTTTAGGTATTGCAGTTGCCTTGAAGATGGCTAACACACCCGAGTTTAAAACTTACGCTAAAAAGATTATTGAGAATTCTCGCGCTCTATGCAAAGCTTTGCAAGATCTAGGTCTTATCATTGTTACCGGTGAGTTATTCTTATATCAAAATTATTCTTTTGCGAAACGCAAAATATATGAATACAAATTTTTTCCCAAATTGTAGTTAATTCTATTAATATTATGTCTGTTCACATATTGTAATGATTTAATCGAGGACATTTGACCTGGCCTACTCTTTAATTTTACAGCCTATCCCCTCAACTCAAATTCTCGCCATACCTATCTTCTTTCACAATAAAATTTTTAATGCCCGTGCCTGAGTCATAGCATATATTTCGTAAATTAATAAGAATATATCAATGAAAGTATATGACTTAATTAAAACATTAAAGAGATATACAAGTTAAAACAAAAAAGGGTTTAAATTACGGTAAATACATGTTGAGAGTATAAATTTAATTGAGGAAAAAATCATTTCAAGCCCGATCCGTATTTTTTTAAATGTTTTTCTCGACTGGCTATTAGCTGGTGGGATTTTTTGACTTTAATAAACAATGAAAATAATTTAGGTTACAGATAATTATAGGTTTAAAAATTTTTTATATAGTTTTCTTATTTCTTTTCCCTTTTTATATATTTTAATAATAAATAGGTGGGACAGACAACCATATGGTTTTGGTTGACTTAACGACCTTAGGTTTTGCAGGTAATAAGGCCGAAAAAGTTTTGGAGTACATTGGGATAGCTTGTAACAAAAATACCGTTCCAGGTGATAAAAGCGCTCTAAACCCATCTGGCATAAGGTTTTTTACATTTAATTTTTGTAATTTTTATGTGCATTTTTGTTTAATTATAATGCTTTATTTGCGTTACTTAATAAGAAGAGAAAACGTTTCGTACTTAAAAGGCGTTTTTAAATAAATTTTTTTTCTTTTTTAACTATTTTTTTATTCATTTTTTATTTTTAAGGTTAGGCACGCCTGCTGTCACCTCTCGTGATATGGATGCTGAAGATATGACCACGATTGCAAATTTTATTGCTAGAGGTTTTTTTGCGATCTCTATATATAATTGGCCCATGATATATCAAACCCTAGTTTTGTTAATTTTTAATTAATTAAAAGTTCGTTAAGATAATTTACTTTTTATAGTAATTGTGTATTTAACAATCCTAACATCGCAAAATATTTCTTTTATTCAAGTCCGAAGACATGGTGAATAAATTAATATATAAATGATTTTAAATAAAACGAAAAAACTAAAAATATATTAAGCGTTTACTATTATGTGAACTATACACAAAGAATTGCTGTTATATATTAATAGTCCTTTGCCTAATGCTAGACATATATCAACTTTGCAAATTTTAATAGAAAGACATAATTTTAATTATCATTTATCCAAATTCTATTTATTATTTAAATTATATCATATTTGTGTAAACAGAGTTAAGTTAACAACTTTGTTGGCCATTAAATTTTGCCCAAGGATTCTTGAGAATAAGTTTATATAAATAATTTGTTAAATTGTTTAAACTTATTTTTATGTCCAAATGAATATATTTTTGGAAATATTGAAATTTTTGAGTTTTGTTGTTTTTAATTCGCAGCAAGATTAGTTTAGTCAGATTGGAAATATATACTAGAAATTATTTAGTTAGCACTTACTTAAGTTTTTTAATTTTAAAGTTAGAGCTTTGACAAAAATGATAATTTAGGGTTGGAATGATTACGAAAAGGAAGGGAGATTCAATAAAGCAAATATAAATTTTTTATTTAACCACAAATGTTGTCGCGTGTTATTATAGCTATTGGGTTGGGCAAAGAAATTCAAGCCATTTATCTTGGACAACAGCAAAAAATTCCTCCGGCAGGTGACGCCAAGGTTAAAAAGCCCGGAGTCCCGCACATGATTCTTAAAGATTTTGCCGCCGTGATTAACGCGATCGAACCAGAACATTGCCCTAAACCCATCGAAGGTGCAACGACCGAGTCACAAAAGATGCAAGAAATTGATACTGCCCCATATAAAATTATCTTTGGAGCTTTGAAAGACCTCAAACGTGATGTCAAAGAATTTGCACGCAAATTCCCTCTTCCCGGTTACGAAAACTTCTAAGCTAATTCATCCTTTGTTTTGGAGTTTAACTCCTATAATTATGCATATTATGATATTTTTGACCTTTTTAATTTAATTAGCACCAATCGTTCTAACTTACAATTTGGTATTTATAATTTTTTTTCTTTAGATAGTAGAATATGTTATCACCATTAATATTTGTAATTTAGAAAATTATAATCAATTTAATACTATATTTGATTAGTTACATACAGTATATGCATTTTTTTTGATCTACTTTTTTAATATAATTTTTAGTTTGGTTTTGACAAATATTAACTGATTTAAAATATATTGTATTATTAAAAAAAATGCAGTATAATTAAGGTTTTAGATATTTTTGTTATCATTTGGATATTATAATTAATAATGAGATTATTTTTATACTAAATAGTTGTATAATCTAGTAGTTGTTTTAAATTGATTTAACTAGTTATTAATTTAGTTCTTAAATATAATTATAAATAAATGAATGATCATCCTAATTAATGAATAATATTTTTGTCTTCACCACCTAAAATGGTGTAATTCTTTTTTACCTCAATTTTGGATAACTAGAGTTCCTAAGCAATTCATTTTCAGCTTTAATAGTTATGTCAAACATTTTATGCATATGTAAGGTGTTTTAACGCTCTTTCAAAAACTAAGATAAAGTGGCTAGCTGGCAAACATTCCTGTCACACGCAGGATTTGTGAGTTCGATTCCGTGCATAGGCTGCAGCTAATACTATTTTGTAAAAAAAAATTTTGTTAAAAATTTTAACGGCTAATATTAAAAAATGAGATATGTTTTTTGATCGTTTCAGGATATGCCAAACAAAAAATTTTTGAAAAAAAATTTTTTTTTAAATTTTTACATTAGCTTGATGTTAATTAAATGCGATCAATTTTTTTTCTAAAACTTTTTTTTACTCGCAGCCATATACGGTTTTTTTTAGAAAAATAGCACACCTTAACAACTACGTTGAAGCTACTTAGGCAGTAGGCCCTAAACGACATGCCTAAAGTAAGAGACTAGGCTAAAAACCTAGGTGGCTGGCGTGCGAGCAATTTCTCTATATTTACTTTGTTGGCAAAATTAATTGTTTTGCTCGGTCTAGTCAAAGCACAGGTATGGCGCCTCTATATAGGGTAAACCTCAAACCCTTTTTTTAGCGTTCAATATTTATAAAACAAGGCGATGCCTTTACTCAATACAAAAAAAAGTTTTGGTCTTTTAATAGAGCGTATTTTTTTCTCCATAATTTTATGTTAATTAATACCCAAATAAATGACATAGTTGATGAATATCTTACATGATTAACGTTACTTTAAATGCTAAGATAAGGTGGAAAATAATCAAAGGAAATAATTTTTTAATAATGCCAGATTCATATAATAACGGGCCGGGCTAAACATTAAGGAATCAGCTGACGACTCAAAATTTAAAATTGGCGGTCGCGCAAAGACCCTTTTTAGCCTATCGACGAAGTGGGCCTGAAATTATGGCCTTACAAAAATTGCTAATGTATTATAATAAAAATAATTTACATATAAATGATATCGGATAAAAATAAATTGTTCAAATTTGCGCACTTCCAATTTTTGCCATTGCTTTTTAAAGAATCGTTTTTTTGTTGACAACAGCCAATTTTTTGAAATTAAGAGTGTCCAAGGTCAAATTGTAATATAGTATAGTTAAGCGAAAGTTTACTAGGGGACGTGCAAAGTGAGTTTTTATTTTTGTGAAAATTTCAAAATTTCGAGAAATTTTATTTTGAGAATACGCAAATTTTTTAAGAGTTGTCAAATTTAGTTTATGCACATAAAATGCTTTTTCAGAAACAAAAAAAAATTTTGAAAAAATAAAATTTAAAAATTTCAGAATTTTTTAAATTTTACGAAAATAAAAACTCACTTTGTACGTCCCCTTTCGTGAAATTTTGAATTCTGATAATTTTTGAAATCTTATTTTTTTAAAATTTTATAAAAAAAATTTTATTTCAGAAAAAGGATTTTATGCGCATGTACTAAATTTGGCAATTTTTTCAAAATTTGCGTTTTATTTCAAAATAAATTTTTTAAAAATTTTACAAAAATAAAAGCTCACTCTCCACGTGCCCTTAGGAAAACATCGATGTAGATAAGCTTAATGGAATCGCAAAGCTGTATTTTTAAAAAATTTACAAACTAACATTCCTGGTTTATATAGTACCTAAGGTACTACCAAAATCTCGTTTGTCTTTTCCAAAATTTTCAAACTTCCTTCAAATTTTGCGTTGTTCGAGTCTTTGTTTGGTCATTTTCTCCGAATTTAATTTTTTTAGTTGCATTGTATTTTTGATTTTACCTATCTAGTTTTTACAAAAATTAACAAAAAAATTTTCTATAAATTAAGGAAAAAACAATTTTTTGATATTTATGACCCTCAAAATATGTATAGGACATGTTAACATAACATATAGGGCCAATATTATCCGCAATTATTATATATTTTTTTGCATTATTTATAATAACCCTGGTTTGGAAAAAAAATGGTAAAGGGCATGCCTTTATTGCGAATTCGTATAGAAAAAAAAAAAAAAACAACCCAAACAACCCAAACACATTAGCATCTTTGTTAATTTTTGGGATCACCACCAAAAAAAAAAAAAATTACACCAATTCCCCCAATTTTTTAATTTTTTAATGTTAAAGTTTAAATTTTTGAATTTTTAGTTTTTTTTGGTTTTTTAACCACAAAACCAAAAAACAAAAAAAAAAAAAAATTAAAATAAATATAAAAAACAAAAACATTATAAAAAGAAGGGGGTGTTTTTATATTTTTTTAAATTTTTTATTTTTTTTAATTTAATAATTGTTGTTTGTGTAAAACAATTTTTTTTTTTCTTAAAAAAAATGAAATAAAATTTATTATTTTTTTTTGTAAAATCCTTTTAGATATGTTTTTTTTTAAGAAAGAGGATAATCAATAAATTTTGTTTGAATAGGAAAAAAAAAATTTTAATTTTTTTTTTAAAATTTTGGGGGGGGGTAAAAAATTGGTGGAGGAGGGAAAAAAAACAACCCCGGGGGTGTCGCAAAAAAAATTTTTCAAAACCCCCCACAAAAAATTTTTATGGTTTTTTTTTTGTTGTCCAGTGTAATCATTATCTCGACCGAAATATTAATATATCAACATATGATTTATATAGAGCTGAAGCCTATTTGTTAATAAAATTGAGACCAATCTCTATGCATTTGACTACCCTCTTGTTAGAAAATTTTTAAATAAATAACACAGGTCAACAAATTTTTGAGAGTTATGTGCTAACTACGCTTAAACCTGCCATCTTAGGATTTACAAATTTGTTTACCGTTTTTTCTAACACTTAGTTAGTCAGCTATAAACATTGAAAATTTTAGAAAAAATGCCAAAAAACAAATAAGATTCAAAAAAAATAAACTGAAGTTTTTTTTTGCATATTTACAACAGTTAAACTATAATATAAACTTCAAATAACACTTTAATTAAAAACTGATAAAATGTCGTCTCATATTTAGGTGGACGCGAAATGTTGAGCTTCATATACTAACAAATTTTAATTTTTAATATTTGAGATGATAAATATAAGTTACAAGTTTTTAATAATTTTTTACTTTTGGGATTCTCGATCTGTCAATTTGGTCAAAAAACGCCTTTTTTTCGATATGGATGGATGTAAGGAGTCTAAGGTTGAAGAAAATAAGAAAGCGAAATATATATATGAGAAAACAACATGGGGATAAATTCTTGTTATCAAAAAATTCATTTTCTTACCAATTATATTTGTTGACCTGTGTAATCTACCAACAATATCCCTAACATAACGACGACAAATTAGCCAAATTTTTGGTAAAAAATTTTTTTTTCGAGTTAATCAAGCATATAAATCATTAGTTGATGACCCAACTGTTCATTTTATTCTCAATGTCCAGCTTTTCATTCCTTGTATATGCATTAAATACTAGCATTTTCTACCAATAATAAATTGCCATTTTGGATCTATCTAATCAATAAACTCTATTTTTTATGTTAAAAAACTACTAATTGTAGGAATATTAAACGTTGCCTCAAAATTTCCAATAAACTATTTCATATATATTAAAAAATTATATTAGTTGCTATATTTTTAAAATTTAGTAAGTTATTTTTTTTTTAAATATTTACGAAATGGATGGTTTATAACTATATATACAAAAATAATTTTATTCTTATAAAAAAAACTCGGTTATATCAAGTTAATACAGATTTTGATCATACACCTTCCTTAATATACAATTTGAAAAACCGAATTAATTTTAAAAGCCGTGGAAATTTAAAAAAAATGACAGCTATAAAAACTTGTTTGCAAAAAACGCATTATGAACTTTCCTACTACACCTAAGTCCCGGCTCTACTATATAATATACATTTTTTGAATCTATGCCATAACATTCATCTCTTTGTCTATTATTTTGCCTTAAAAAAAGGTCTAATCATTTGCAAGCTACTGGGTGATTATTATGGTGATGTGTTAACCAAATGGCCCAAATATAGAGTCTAGGCTTAATTTAGAATTGCTGAGAACCCTCATTAGGCGGACAAACAAGTCTCACAAACTGACAAATATTCTTGAAACTCGAGCAGAACGGAGAGAAAAAGCTGAAACAAATTCAACTATTGTCGAGAGCTTGCCATATGTTCTAAGGTTTAAAATAAACTAATGTAAAGGCTGAGATAAACAATGTAAGGCATTTATGGTTTTGAAAATAAATGACTACGTGGGGCAGTACGAAGCATGTTATCTCTATAACTTATTGTTTTAAATATAGTTTAAATTTTTAGTTTCTAGCTGTTTATTGCATATGTTTAGCAAATGTTCTTCGGATAATCTAGACTGCAAAGTGGCTAGAATGGGCGTGCCGGGCCTAAATTAGAAAATAAAATTACGGGCCAGGCCTGTCTTATTTTGCCTTATTTTTAACTAACACTGGTCAACAAATATCAATGTCACAAAAAATAGGTAAAAATATAAAAGAATACATTCCCATGATAACGTTATCTTAAAAATATTTTCCGTTTTTCTTAGTTTCTTCCGCCTTCGGCTCCTTAGATCCGTCCATAACGAAAAATGGCCTTTTTTGACCAAATTGACAGATCATATTACATAAATTTAAGTCCGGAATTATATATTAATTTAAGAATGGTGTTTTCCGGTAATAAACATATAAAAAATTATATATAAAATTTAAACATATTCAAATTTTCGAGAATATAAATCTCTTCTTGATGTAAAGAAAATAAAAATTAGAATGAACCTAAAAAATTTAAGAATCTTTTTTCCCTTGTAACTTAAAATTATCATCACAAATAATGAAAAATAAATTTTACTGATATATCAAGCTCTTACATCAGCATTTATTAATACAAAGTATTTCGCGTCCAAAATTAAATACCACTATATTATCGGTTTTTAATAAAAGTTTTATTTAAAGTTTGAATTTAACAGTCTAGTTGTTGTTTTGAAAAAAATTTCTATTTATTTTTGTTTTTGAATCTTTTTTGTTTTTTGGCTTTTTTTTTAATTTATAGTTTATAGCTGACTAACTAAGTTTGATTAGAGAAAACGGTGGATTTGAAAATCCTTAAGATGGCAAGATTGATCTCTGTTACCTCATAACTCTCAATTTGTTGACCTGTCTATATTAACAAGAACTTAAGATGTTAAATTTATTTTCATACCATAAAGAGTATCACTTCAACACTCTTATCTTTTTTTGACAATTTTTAGCAAAATAATTTTTAGCTTGTAATAAAATTTTCGCGCTGTGTTTTGAATGACGGGTTGGGCCGAATGCAAAAACTGGCCAGACCTCTACTTTAAAAAATATGTTGGGCGGTGGGGCCGGAATATTACGGCCCGGTTTGTCGTGATTGACTCAGGAGAAAAATTATATTAAAAAGAAAAAAGTTAATAAAAAGAAATAATAAAAGAAAAGAAAATATTGATTTTTTTAGTCTTTTAAATTCGTGAGTAAAAGTTTTGTATTCGGTAATTTAATATAATTATATTCTAACCTACAAACATATTATTTAAAAATGGCGCCGGACGTCGGCGCCACATATGGAAAATTATGATGTTTTATAATAAATAAAGTTAAATGTTTTATAATAAATGAAATGTGGCCACGATATATTTATAATTAATATTGGACATTATCATTTGCCTTATGATGGGACACGATATTAAACATTTTCACCCCATGCAATTAGGCAGCGTCTTCGGTGTTAGGGATGCATGATCAGTTAAAGTATTTTTTGGTCTTATCATTGAACTGTGAAAATATTCTTCTGGATAAAATACTGTAATGCGCAAATTTTTAAAATTTGTTAAATTTGAATATAGCGAAATTGTGATGAACATATATGACTCAGGGCACGTCGCTTAATATTTCAATAAGCTTATTTTAGGCTGGGGGAAATTTTAACTGATAGAAAAAATTTATTAGGGCTATTCAACTCTCTTTTTATTCATTTTCCTTTTTTCGATAGATAAAATCTATTTAAAAGCTTTCTACATGTTGGGCCCTATTACCATTAAAACACAATTTGGTGGATGTCAAAATCAATTGTGTATAAAAAATTTCGAAAAAACCAAAACATTACAAGACACGGCCTAACTTGAAAATTTTGGCTGGAACTAATTAAAATAAATTTAATAATTTTCCGACTAATTTTAAGTTGTAGATAGTCAGTTTGATGCAATATATTTTTTAATTGCTTAAAAAGAATTTTGCATTTAATGTAAGCTAACTTTAATTTAACAAATTTAAGTTTTATTATAAATTGCTCTAAAAAAACTTACAATCATTTAATACATTAAAATTTTCATATGTTGTATTTCAAGAATAGACGCCATCTATCGAAAAAGACAAAGAATTTTGTCCAATTACATATACTGCAAAGGATATGTCACTTATCCACTTGCCCACAATCAATACTTTTATTATTTTTTAGAAACAAAGTAATAATAATAATCTAAAATTATAAACCAAATAGTTGTATGTCTTATATGTAAAATGGTGTTTAGAAATTACAGGTTAAGTCTCTATTATGTGCCCACAAATGCTCTGTACCCACAAATCAATTGCTCCACACGCAATAATTGAGTGTCAGGCAACTATTAATTACTTTATGCGCAAAAAATAATTGCTCAATATGCAAAATTAGCTAGAGGCCAATTGATTGCTACAGGCTCGTTAGCATATTATTCGTCTTAATCAATATTTTTTCAGTAAAATTTAAGGAATTAAGTTTAATCTTACTTTCAAAAAAGGATTTAACATACGAATACTATATTTTACTAGTTAGTTTTGTAAAAATTTCTAGTCGTGCTCTCAACTGCGCGTAGTCATTTTTGTCCTAGCCTAGTATTGTAAAAATTTTAGCACATTTGGTTCGTTTTTCAAAAATATTGTAACTCATAACAAAAAAGTGCTAGCTGTTGGGTTAAAAGCAAAAATGCTTCCTGAAAAAAATAACAATTGCACGGTCGATAATCATGGTCTGGCACAGGACTACCACTTAAGAATGCACAATTTATAGGGCGGATTGGGTTGACAGGCTTATCTAGTCTGCCACTAGCAGTCATATTTTTAAACAAACCAAAAATTGAAATATTAAATGTCTTGCGGGCCGGGCCATAACGTTAGGGTATGCTCTTCATCTAAAAACCAAGAACCGAATAATGGCCTGTTATAGACTTTAATAAATTGACTAGGCCGAAAATAAATAACAAAGATATGGGCCGGACTGGACCGACTATTTAGGGCGAATAAGGGTCCGGTCGGGCGCGGGTCTTTGTTCATATGTCTGGCCAGGCCTTAGCCGCCTGGCTTGTGTTTAAAATCTTAAATGCAAAGTTAGGCCTAATTATAGTAATTTTGTTGTGACAGGCCCTTACAATAATAATAATAATAAAGATTTGCTCCAGTCCACTATGGGCAGATACGCATAAATGAGCAGGCCTTGCATATGCATGTTACCGTTACTAAATTTTTAATCTTGTGACATGAAATGAATTTGCGCCAAAGCTTAATCTCCAATTTGAATTTGGCTTACTGAATCAAAGTCGCCCCGTTCGACATGGTTGTCGGACTTAATATAGGCGGGCCAAAAAACATCAAATTCGGTCAAAAAGGCAAAAGAAAATTTGGGCCTGGCGTTTAAAACTTGGGCGGGCCTGGCCTAACGGTTTACTTTAAATTTTGTAACAGATATAACTTTAATAAATTTATGATATTAATATTCAGTAACGGTTAGTCATCTGACATATTAACCTCAGTCGAGTCCCCTTCATACGCATTTGCCTAAAATTACAAATTATCGGGCGGGCCCGACAGGACTCGAGAGAAATTTAAAGCTTCCACCGCCCTTTTTGCGACTAATTTTTCTTACGGCTTAGGCGCGTCTAGCCAGATATGTCATTTAACCCGTTATTAGAATTGTAGGGTCCATAAAGACCTCAGCACATGGGTCAAATTTTTGTGACTTTTTTCTCAAATAGTAATTAAAATTTGATATAATGCTTTAAAATTTGTTTTAAAATTAGATATATTTTGTTAAAAACATAATATTGTCTTAATGTATATTTAAACTAAAAAAATTGCAACCTTTTTTTATAAGTATTTTTTTGAAAAGTTTTACATATTAAATATATAACATGTACGTATTATATAATAATGATAAGTTATTTTTTTTCTTTATAGAATGGTGAGTAATAGACAAAAATAATTTTTTACATAATATTTTTTTTTTCATAATTCTTCAATATTCCACAAACATAGGAATACAATTTAATCAATAATGTTGATATAGTGAATTGACCAGATTTATTTAACATAAAATAGAAAAACGAAAAATTTTCATATTCAGATTATTTTCTTGTGTTAAAAATTTGCAATATACATTATTGACTTAATTTAGATTATAATTAAAGAGCACGTATTTTTCTTCACGTATTATTCTTTAAAATAATAAAAAAAAATAGCGTTAAAACTATTGAAGATAAAGAAGTTTTAAACCCCACTGTCTCATTTGCGTTACACATCCTAGCATTTGCGGGTTAAGCTCCTTTCACCCACACACTTATTTGCTGTAAAAAATTGGTTTGGACAAGCTCAGATTTTAATTAAATCCAGCATATAAATTATTTTAATGACCTTCAATACGTCCCTTAATCGGGTTTTGTTAATCTTTATGAGGCCAATTTTGAACTCTACAGCCCAGCCCGTCAGATATAATTTTTAACATAAGACTGACTAGTTTTTTTTAAACATTTTTGACCGGTTTTAATTATTCGCTGTTTTAGGTTAGATCCTATGTACCCGGTCAAGCCAGGTTATTTAAAGTATAGGGTTAAAATTTAGCTTAAGTTAGAGTTGAAGTAATAAAAAAAATACTAATATTTGCCTTTGAGCCAGATGCTTCTAAAAGGCGGCTAGTGGAAAAAAAAATTGCACGCATTTGAATAACATTGAGCCAGCTAGTGTAAATTTTTTTAAAAATTTTTTTTTAAAATTTTTTGTTAGGCATATCCTAAAACGCCTAAAAACAAAAATTCTTATTTTTTAATACTAGCCGTTAAATTTTTTTTATTTTAAACATATTTTTTTTACAATTTTGAAAAGAATATTAGCCGCAGCCAAATTTCCTTGTAGGGATTAGTGAATGTACGTATATTTGTAAGATGTAAACATATGTCTTTTTCAAAAATATCAAATTCACCACCACCACGGTGGATTAACTGCCCAAGAAAAGGACAAATTATTGCTGGTAAATATTATATAATAACATTTAAGATATTTTTTTGCCATTTAAAACGCCATTAGATTTTTCTTACAACACAAATATTCCAGAGGAAAAATTATTTCATCCTAGCACAGTTATTAAGTTTGCAAAGCTTAGAAAGGTTTAAACCTCTATATTATATTTTAAGTTAAAATTAGGATTATGGGTTGATCTTACTAACACAAATAGATATTATAAATCTACTGAAATTTCTAGCAATAATATTGAATATTTTAAATTGGCATGTAGAGGGTAAATACTTATATTGTGTTAATGCCTATCTTACATACCCTTTTTTAACTGTATATTTTTTTAGATTGGGACAGGCACCTTCTGAAGATCAAACCCAAAAATTTATAGAAAAGGTGTCATATTTTGTTGCTAAGCATCCTGGAGAACTAATTGGTTTTTTATAATTGAGTTTATCAATTAGCTGTTCATTGCACACATGGATTCAATAGAACTGGTTTTTTGATATGCGCATATATGATTGACCAATTAGATTGGAGGTTATTTATATTTTGATGTCTAGCAATAATTTTAGCACAAACTACATTTTATTTGTTTGCTTAACATGTTATTCATAGTTCAACATTTTGAGAGTTATGAGTTAACTACAGAGATCAAACCTGCCATCTTAGGTAATATCAAATCCATTTACTGTTTTTCCTAATCAAACTTAGTTAGTCAGGTACAAACATTGAAAATTGTAGAAAAAAAGGTCAAAATAATGAAAAAGATTCAAAAACAAAAATAAATTGAAATTTTATTTTTGCATATTCACAATAGTTAAACAGTTAAATTCAAACTTCAAATAATATTTTTATTAAAAACCGATAAATATTTTGTGTCGTATTTAAGTTTGGACGCGAAATATTTTGTATTATCTAAATGCTGATGTAAGAGCTTGATACATTAATAAAATTTATTTCTCAATATTTGTGATTATAAATATAAGTTACAAGGGATTTTTATATGCAAAAAAAATTTTTAAATTTTCTCTTTTTAAAGTATATTTAAATCTGTCAATTTGGTCAAAAAAGGCCATTTTTTGTTATACGAAAAACATATATGAGATTAGGCCATCATGAAGATGCATTCTTTTATGTTTTCATAAAATTCACATTTCTGACATTGATATTTGTTGACCTGTGTTATTTGTGTTTTGACAATTGTTTTTTTGCGTAAACATTTATTGTGTGATTACAATGATCTAAAACTTATTTTGATTTTAATTACTATATTTTGTATATACAGCCCTAATGCTGCAATAATGGCTTTTGCTCAGGTATTTGTGAATTTTGTATTAAAGGCTTTTTATTGAATAAGGTTTAATTGCTTTAACATTTATATCAAATTTTTTCTACTTACATGGAATTATAATTATATAAGCTGAAAATGTTTTTAAAATTTAAATTATTTAAAAATTGTATTTACATTAATAGTTCAATTATCATTGCTGTTTTAGGCAAGACCTCCAGGGATATACAAACAAGAATATTTAAATGAACTTTTTGCAAGGTGTAATTTGGTAACAGACACCCCTGAAGCTCCTGATCGTCCAGATTGGGGTTTAGTATTATTTTTATAATTCTAAATCATTTGCAATTTTGTTAAGATAAGTTTGAAATGGTTTTTTAAAGGTAGTTGAAAAAGTCAAAAAGCATTATATTTGAAATAACACCAACACTGTTACAGTGGGTCTATGTAGACTTGAGCATTTTTAAATTTTAAAGATTTGCAAATAAAATTCATATTTTGAATTAGAAAAACATGTAAATTACAATTTATAGATGCACTCATTATGAACTATATGATGTTAAAAGTATCTTTATATTTAACCTAAATTTGTTCTTATTTTAAATATGAATAAAATTTAAAAATTTAAGCATGAATTTTTTAACAAAATAATTTTTTATATTAGTTCAAGATTTTTCTATAACATCGCAAAATCTTTAATTTTTAGGGGCGATAATAGCTAAAAAAATTTTATATAATTTTAAAAATTTTCAAAAAATATTTACTAAAAGGGTCAGATCTTTCATATTGTATGTTGAAATGATTTAATAATGAAATGTAAAGGTTCGCCATTTTTTAAACTCTGCTTTTAGTCAAGAGTTTACATATTATACGTTTTTAGATCTACAAGACGGACCTGAGATGAATGAACAAGATGAAAGTGGTAAAACAAATTCTCACATTGACTTTGATAATCCGACTGGAATTGAGCCACTGGCTTCAAGCAAATCTAATGATGCTAGTTACGATGTATTTATAAATACCAATATTTTATTTTTCAAAATTGTTTAAATGTTTTTATACATTTAAAGAATCTTTATTAAATATAAGTTTTAGCGTTTTCCTATTTAGCTTAGTGGTAAACATACTTGTTCTGCAAAAAATTCGGGGTTTTATTTCATGCATAGAAGACTATAGCTTGCGTGTATAATTTTGACTGCTTAGGAATAAGCTTTAAACAGTATTCAGCCTAAAAACTAGATCCCTGGCGTGCGAGTGAATCTCACTATTTAAACTAGGGCAAGCTATGCTCTGCACATAAAAAGCTTCAGAGCCTTTAACGGGTATGGCGCCCCTATATGGAGAAAACCTCAATTCTAATCTTGGATGCTGTGTTTGAGGTCCCATTAAATACGATTTAAATAAATTTAGTAAAATTATGTTAGTATATGATTATAATTATTTTATAAATAAGCCTAGTTTGTAAGATTATCATAAACTATTTGTATTGATTAAATAATATTTGTTTAATTATGAGTTTAATTTTTAGACATATTTTTCTTAATTTTAACTATTCCCCCAGTCTTCTTCACATGCCAAGTTTGTAATGGTCGAGGGATGTAAAATTGAGGGCATTGAACAAGTGACTGATAATCACGAGCTTGCCTCCATACGTGCCATCACCAAAGAACTTGCAGATTTTCAAGGGTACCCCTTTCTATATTTTTATTTTACTTTTTTTATTACTATTGTTATCGGCTTCATTACATGGTCAAATTATTTTTACAAAACAAGATAAAACCTCATGTAATAAGATTATTTTTTATATCAAACTTGTGTTTTTGCCAGACAAACTGCCTTTATTTCTTAAAGTGAACTTGCAAATAATTTTTGAATGTAATTTTTAATCAAACAGGGATATAGTGGGAGAATTTCCTGCTTGTCCCTTGTAAAATCTAAGCGTGAATCTACCTACATAATGCTAAACTTTTCAGTTACAAGTGTCTTTGCCTTTTGTTTTTGTGCGGTTGTTGCATATTGAGTCAAATTTTTGGCAGATTTTGTCGGCATGGTGTGGAATAATATTATTAAAATTTCACAATTATGAGAAAACTGTACGAACAGCAGAAAACTTCTGAGACAATTTGCAGGAATATTAGAGAAAAATATTATAAGAAATTTATGTATTTTAGGTGTCAAATTATAATCTACTTATAGAGTTAAGGCCACTAGGCGCTAAAAGTTAGCAACTACGTTGCTGCTAAATGCCTTTGGCAGGGAAAATAACAAATAATAAAAAAAAGCAAAAAGAGATACTTGACCTAGCCTGCGTCTATATGTATGTCATTTAGCTTATATCAAGCCTCAAATACACAACATTTATTTATTAGAAATAAATTTAAAAAAAATTATTTCAGTTTTGTAGCATGTGTAATAACTAATTTTTTTATTTAGCAAATCCTTTCCTGGAAGTCAACCCGTTTCCATGACAATACAAAATTTAGCTTACCTTTCACTCAAACCTTACAAAGTTAGTTGGAAAGCTGATGGCCAAAGGTTTTTTTTATAGAGTTTTTACTTTTTTATTAAATTTTAGTTTTTAAATGGTAATTAGAATATATGATTTAAGAAGGCACTCCATTTTGAGATAATTTTATAGGTTGGTCAAAAATTTGTTTTTGTATCAAATTATATTTTACATAATCACAAAATTATAGGACTTATTTTTTTTAATTTATCTTTAGCCTACATTCCATATTTTTCTTACAAAAAGAATACAATTTCTAATTTTATTGATAAATCATTTTCTATTAAATATTATTGTTTCTTGTTAAATAGGTATATGATGTTAATTCATGGAAATCTTGTTTGCCTGATAGACCGCGATAACAGGTTATTATAAATTTAATTTTTAGCATTTTGAATTTATGTGGCCTCATAAAATTTTTACTTAGATTTTTTTTTACTCATTTTCTTTTTTTAATTTTTAATACGCTTATGAATTAAAAAAAATATCAGTGTCCTAGTAACATCTTTTTTTATTTTAACAAAGGTATTACAAAGTTCATAATCTCAACTTCCCGAAGCGAAAGGATCCTGATAATTGTTTAGAGCATACTCTGTTAGATGGCGTATATATTTTGTTCATTTTTTTTGTTTTAACAAATTATACTTTACAAAATAATTAAAAGTTTTTTCGATATTACACAGATTAACAAATTTTTTAGACGTATGAGCTATTCAGAGATCACACCTGCCATTTTAGAAATTTTTAAATCCGTTCTTAATCAAACTTTGTAAGCCAGCCATAAACAACGAAAATGTTTGAAAAAAGTTATTTTTATATTTAAAACAGTTAAACTGTTAAATTCAAACTTTAAATAAATTTTTTTAAACCATTAATATATCGTGTCCTTAAGTTGGGGGACAAATCTTCTGTACAACCTAAATGTTGGTGTAAAGGTTTGATATAATTAAAAAAATCCTTATTTGCGATAAAAAATATAATTTACAAGTGATTATAATATGCAAAGAAATTTTGTTTACGTTTAGTTGCAAAATTAGTCAACTTTAAAATAGGCATTATTACAATATACCTAAAGAAAAAACCTTAGTCAAGAGAATTTGAGTAACCGAAAATGTATATGAGTGGCCTTATATTTCGCCCCATTGTCAAAATTTTTGATTACACAGGTCAACAATTTTTTGAGAATTATGAGTTAACTACAGAGATCAAACCTGCCATCTTAGGGAATATTAAATCCGTTTACAGTTTTTCCTAATCAAACTCATTTGGTCAGGTATAAACATTGTAAATTCTAGAAAAAGAGTTCAAAAAAACAAAAGAGATTTAAAAACAAAAATAAATTGAAATTTTATTTTTGCATATTCACACAAGGTAAACTGATAAATTAAAACTTCAAATAATATCTCCATTAAAAACCGATAATATATCGTGTCATATTGCCGATGTAAAAGTTTGATATATTAATAAAATTTATTTTCCATTATATGTGATTAAAAATATAAGTGACAATATTTTATACATGCAATGTAGATTTTTATATTTTTTTCTTCTTAGGGTATATTTAGATCTGTCAATTTGGTCAAAAAAGGCCATTTTTCGTTATAGACGGATCTAAGGAGCCAAAGACGGAAGAAACTAAGAAAAACGAAAAGTATATATGAGATTGCCATTATCAGGTTGCACTCTTTTATGTTCTCATAATAATCTCGTTTCTGACATTGATAATTGTTGACTTGTGTTATTAGACTTTGTTCGATATTTGTCAATCTGGGTTATATTAACTTCATGATTTTAAATAAATTATTATTTTTTATATTAAATTTAGCCATGAACCTTTAGTTAAAAATATTTTTTATTCCGCTGACTTTTGTAATAATTTTAGAGCATGGTTATGAAATTTTATATGTTCATTATTCGATGTAAATTATTAAGATCATTCAAAAAAAGGTTACATTTTTTTTTTGTTTTGAAGACACTTTTTTAAATTTAATGACTTTTTTGATATAAGATTTAATAAATAAAAACTTAGCCAATAATATTAGTGACTATTATTGTTGAATTTTTGTATATAGTTTTAAAAACTAATAATTTACTCTTATTTTTCAGGAAATGGTGATAGATACGGTGGATGAAAAACAAATTCCTAGATACCTTATATACGACATTATATCAATTGATGTTAAAATTTTGAATATTTAATTTGTAAATTAGGTAATTTAAATTTATTAACAGCAGATGATTTGTAAAACGCGAAATCAACTAAAATTTAGTGTTAATATTTTCAAGGGACATAAGGAAATAGAATGTTGGTAATAGTTTTTTAAGTACCTTTTATTTTACCTCAAATAAAAAGATTTTAAGCAAAATTATTTCTAAAAAAATAAAATTTTTATTGGAAAAATATTAAATAAACTTTTATTCTTTGTATAGGATTTTTTTTATTTTTAATTTGTTTGTTTAATTAAGAACCAGATTAGATATGCAATTAAGCTTCTACTCCATCATATTTAAATTTATCAAATTTCCCTATTTACCATGCCAACGTTGTTATATTTTATTAGAAAATTTTCACAATTCTTACAAAAAGGTGTTATTTTTACGACATTGTACGCTTTCATTTAACAAAGGTAAAAATCATTGCGGAAAATCAAAAGTTGTTAATTTTACATGCAAATTGAATTATAATTTTTCTTAATTTTTATATATAAGTCTCAAAAAGTCGGTCAGATGTCGTTTGATACCAGGCTTATATGTATCGAGAAGGAAATCATGCAAGCTCGGCATACGGCGCTCCAGTCTGGCCGCTTTGACAAATCTACTGAACCTTTTGGTATTCGGGCCAAAACGTTTTGGCCATTGTTGGAAGCACAAAAAGTTTGAAATTATTTTATTGGATTTCATTATTAACATTTCTCTTTAATTTTAGGATTTGGTTTTTTTTTTCATATATGCCATTTCAGGCTTAATTTTGGAAATTAAAATTTTAGCAAGTAACAGGAATGGCTATTTGAATCTACGTGTAATTTTTTTTTGAAGGACGAAAATTGCTTGAGTTATAGAAAAAATATAAATCTTTGTAATTTAATACAACACATGTTTTTAGATTAAAATAATCCTATTTTTTTACTTTCGATCTATTTCTAAAATACCTTTTATGCATCTTTCCCGTTTTCGTAGTTGGATTTTGCAATTTGAATGATCAGCCATTTTAGATGAAGATATTTTTTGACTTTTGTCTTATTAAACTTCAATAATTTTTATGTTAATAGTATAATTTTGCTTATAAAATAATTAAATTTTATTAGCTTTGGTGTGGTAACTTCAGTAAACAATTAAGCCATGCTATGGATGGCCTCGTGTTTCAGCCCGTCAATGAAGTTTAATAATATTATTCACTTAATTATGCCATCCTTTTCTATTTTGTAATGTGTATATTCAATATATATTGGTTTTTAATATAAAATGTTAATAGATTTTAAGATAAACTTCATTATATTTTTATGTGCATCTCTTCAACTATATAATCGCTTTTTTAGACTTAAATTAATTGATTTATTAGGCCTACAAAAATGGTCGTTGGGATGAGTTATTAAAATGGAAACCTCCTGATCTCAATTCAGTCGATTTTAAACTCAAAATTGTCACAGAAACTAGTCTGGGGTAATGTTTCTCAAATTCGACTGCTGAATTCTACTACATATCGTTCATTTTTTAGCATTATAATATTAAATTTCAAAGGAAACATTAATATATGAAACATTTTTTATGTTAAACTTTAACTTTTTACTAAAATGTTTTTTATATTAGTATAAAATTTTGTCATTTTTTATAGCGGAACGTTTTAACAATCAAAAGTAGCAATTTTAATTAACTTAAAATTTATTTTTTAAGATAATTAAAGTTTTAATTAAATTATTAAAAAAAATCTTTTTTATTTATTTGGGTTAGGAGCAATGAAATGAATCGTGAAAACGTCTTTTTAGGCCTTTTTTCCGACTTTCTCGGGTGCGCAGGGCCAAGCCCTGAATATTGAAAAATAGATTGTAGATTAGTAAATGAAGTTTCATTGTAAACTTCATTTTACCTGCATATTATTTTGTTTGACCTATGTGATTACTAGTAATTTTACTTTAGAGACACCGGGAAAAATAGTAAAAAATGTTCAAAATTATTTTAATTTAATATTATTACACCTTCTGTTAATTAATTATATTTTTAAAGTTAATTAGAATAAATAGTAGCTATGCTTTCTTTATAGATATTAGTATGATTCAGATTGCCAATGTCATATAACACATCGATAAGTGAAATATTATAAAATTTTATACAACTTTTTACATTTTCAAAAATGAAATTTTGTATACTTTTATATATATATTTCATTTTTTGCATTTTTAATCAAAAAATATATCATATTTTTATAAATTATGTTTGGCTACAATTTATAAATAATTTTGATATCGTTTTTTTTATTTGAGCTAATCTTTATTATATATAATAGATGTTTTTTATTGATAGATAGCAAATTGTTTATTAAAATTTAGACCTTTTTTTGCCGAATAAAACCTTTTTTACTTAATTAATAGTTAATTATTTTACTTCGGTTATAGTGATATATGATATTTGATAAATTAAATAATTTGAATTAACTCGCAATTATGATAGTTATAAAATAATTTATTTAATTTCCTCATGAAAATATATTTATATAATCAAATAATGCAAATCAAAACATTTATTCTTATTTTGAACCGACCGATAGGTTAAAATATAGGAATTTTCTCTAAGAACAATAATAAATAAAGTAAATATTTAGTAACCCAATCATTGTTTAGCATGGTACCAGAAAAGAAGGGCTATCTTTACGTTGGCGGCTACGATAAACCCTTTGCTCATATTAAAGTAATTTATTACCTTGTCGGTTAACTTGTTAACAAGCTATTTTGCAAAATTTATTTTTCAATTATTTTTGACGCAATAAATAATATTTATAAATAATATTTTGCTTGTTAGTTAATTTTATTATTTTTTTTTATATTTTGTTAGGTTACCAAGGAATTGAGGCAATATACCGATAAAATAATTGAATGTAAAGTCGAAGGAAATCATTGGGCATTTATGCGAGAACGAACCGATAAATCTTTCCCTAACCATATATCTACCGTCCGAGGTACCATAATTTAGAATTCGCATTTTGATTTAGGGCCAGATTTAAATGAAGTTTCGTTTTATTTTTAGAAAAAAACAGATTAAATTTGATTTTCTTATCAAACGCGAGCATTTAAATTCAATTTATAACTTTGAAAAAACGCCGTTTTAGACTAAAGGATATACATAACATGATCATTTAAAAGAAATAATTTTTTTAAATATCTAAATTTATTATTTCACGCAATTCGGAACAGAAAAAAAATAAACAAAATTATAAACGTGCCCTATAAGGCATACACTCGCGAATGCGCAATGTTTTAGGTATATATATTCGCATATTTTTAATTGCCCGCCTAGGCCAGAATACAAAGTTGAGAGCTTAAAAATTGTTTTAATGGCGATATCTATCATTTATAAATAAATAACTCACAAAAATAAATACAAATATTTTTTAGAGGCCCGAAAAGATTAAATCGAATTTTCAATGATCTTTTAAACTAGGCAAATGGTAGAAAATTAAACTTATAAATTTTTAATTTTTTCTTTATAATTCATTCTGAAAAATTCGTTTTGTATACCATTCATTATCAAATATCTTAAATAACCTTAACTTAGGTGTTTGGGAAAGCATACACAACCCAGTGACCGCCGATATCTTATTCAACTACATTGCTTCCCATGCGTTTTTACAATCTGATCGATCTCTCGTTCCTCTTATTGTTCAGCCGTTTGAGCATCCATCAAATCACACAAATATAATTAATCAAGCCCCCAATTTAATATCCGATCCTAACAATAATACATCTCCTCAAAAACGACATTATCAAAATCATATATCAAGGCCAAATACTACAATTGTTAACCCTAATAATTATCATAGTCAAGACTTATTTCAATCAACGTCACACTCCAACGACGATGACCTAACAAGCGAAATTGACGAGCCTAACCGAACAATAAAAAGGTTAAAAGGGGCCGGCCCTGTCTGAAAGCTCAAATTCCTTAATTGGACAAAACACACCTTAGATGAAAGATTGAAACATATTGTCTTTTGTTCCATTTTTAAAAAAAAATTTTTAATACTAATTACACAGTTCTCACAAGTCAGCCTCATGTTTACTATATATTTTGTTCTTCATAACAGACACACAGTTTTGTATTTTTGCAAATTTTGTATTACTACGTCTATCCATTTGTCTTATGTACCATTGATATATTATATTATAAAATATTTTATTGTGATTTTATTTACTATTATATAATATATGTTAAAACATATATTTATCTTTACATTATATATATGCAATACACTTTAAATAATTATTATAAATGTTATTAGATATAAATAAAGTTATACTTTGAGCTTTAAGTTATATTTTCTAATATAATTAGGATTACTTTTATTATAGGACCAATTAAATATGCGTATACATGATACCGAAGATGAAAACAAAAAATATGTAGTTTGGCCGTGATTTTATTACACTTTTTTAAAAAAAATATTATATAACACAGGAACAAATTTTTGAGAGTTAAGCTAACTACTGAGATCAAACCTGCCATCTTAGGAATTTTCAAATCCGTTTACCGTTTTTTCTAATCAAACTTAGTTAGTCAGACCGTTTTTTCTAATCAAACTTAGTTAGTCAGCTATGAACATTAAAAATTTTAAAAAAATGCCAATTAACAATAAAGATTCAAAAACAAATAAATTGAATTTTTTTTTGCATATTTACAACATCTAAACTGAAAATTCTAACTTTTATTAGAAACCGATAATATACCGTGTTGTATTTAAGTTTGGACGCGAAATGTTTTGTATTATCTAAATAATGATGTAAGAGCTATACGAAAATATGTCATTTCTCAATATTTGATATGATAAATATAAGTTACTAGGGATTTATATATAAAAAAAAGATTCTTGAATTTTTTCTTTTTAGGGTATTCCCGATCTGTCATTTCGGTCAAAAAAGGTCACTTTTTCGATATGGACCGATATAAGGAGCCAAGGCCGGAAGAAACTAAGAAAAACGAAATACATATATGAGATAAAGCTATCATGAGGATAAATTCTTTTGTGTTTTCATAAAATTCACGGTTCCATTGATATTAGTTAACCTGTGTAATAAGAGTCTGCAAAAATTAATGAAAGTTGTGTAAAGTTTATGAAACGTGAAATAATTATTTCACCTTTCATAAACAATTTAAAATATAGCTTCGTTTTTAATGACTTTTGCGTTTTTCCCCTAAAAATAGGCCTACAAATTTAAGAATGAAAAAATGGCAAAATTAACTTTCGCCACTTATTTTTCCTAATTTTTATATATTAAAATTTGTAACTTCAATTTTTTATCTTAAATAATGAAATGTAAAATTTTGAACATATCAATGACTCCAACATCCAGAGCTGGGAAAACAGTGAGCCACAATACTAGGGCTTATTTTGTGCTCCACTTGGGGATAGAAAGAGAATTATAAATAAGCTAAAATAACACATTAAAAAAGGATCCCACTAAAAATGGGCATTAACCTTCTTAATCTGGGATGTTGATCTAAAATGTCGGGCCCTGCCCGACCTAAATTGGGTTTTTTGGATCAAAAGTTTACAGCGGAAAAAAAATTTGGATGACTTTTTAAGTCTTTTCATTTAAGTATTTGATTCTTTGACCATTTTATATATTGTACTTTTAATCAAAAAATTTTGTGACTTAAATTTTACAAAAACTAATGTTTATATAGAAAAAAGTGTTAAATTAATCAAAAACCCTACATTAAACAGACTAAATACTAAAATTCCATGGGCTCGATTCCCACTAAAATAGCTTTTTTATATTTTTATTAATTTTTATAATAAATATTATTAATTTTAATAATAATTCTAATAAATTACACTGGTCAGCAAAATTCACGTCATTTTCTTTTTATCGCATTCGTCGTTATTAAAAAATTCTGGTTATAATTCTGACCCCAATGTCTATTATTGGCCTTTTCAAAAATAAGATTTTGACATTTTTGCTGTATTTTGAGCTTAGTACAAAAATGAACGAAAAGAGAAAAGGCATATATATATTAACCGGACATTTATTAATAAACGTTAATGTTCTGTATATTTCTTTTATTTTTTAATTTAAATAGGTGTTTGTCAAAGAGGCCGTTTTTTGATAGCCAATTTTGACCAAATTGAAAGATTTTCGACCAAGAATATCCTAAAGAAAAAAATCTAAGAATATTTCATAATAAAATCACTTGTAACCTATATTTATATCTCAAAAAATGAAATAAAATTTTTAAGTATATCAAGCTACATTATCATTTTTATTATACAATATATTTGGCAAACCTAAATAGGACACGATATATTATGGTTTGATAAATATTATTTGAACTTTTAATTTAACATTTAAATGTATAGAATATAAGAACATTTTTATTTTCAATATTTTTTTTTGTTTTCTTAACATTTTTTTAAAATTTTTTAATGTTTAGAGCTATTACATATTTTAATAAAAAACGGTAAACATATTTAAAATCTCTAAGATGACAGGTTTAATCTCTGTAATTAGCTCACCACTCTCAAAATTGACCTGTGTTATAGAGAGTGACTTTTAAATTAAATCGAAAGTCTAACATAAAAGTAAACTAAGAACTAAATATTCATAGCTCCACTCCAGCTAAAATAGCTTTTTAAAATTATCAATTTAAATATAAATTATTTTTATAATCAATAATTCTAATAAATTGCACAAGATAGCAATCATTACATTTATGGCAACCATTAATAAGTTCTGCTTACGATTTTGACTCCAATTTCTTTGATTTGCCATTGTTAAAAATGAGATCTTGACATTTTTATTTGACATTTTTGATGTATTTTAGGCTATTGTGGACAAAAATTAGAGTGAAAAGAGAAATATCATAAATAGATGAAGTGGACATTTATTAATAAGGAAGTCAATATTGTATATACTTATTTTTTAATTTTAATAGGTTTTTGTAAGAAAGACTGTTTTTTGATTAAAATAACTTCGTAAGTATTTTCTTTAAATAATTAACATTATTTGACTAATTTAGAGCATTGAACATGTCAATATTGTTAAAATTTAACAGCTTAATTTATTATGTTTATTAAATTTAAACTGAATTTAATTAAAGAAAATGAAAGAAAAACTATATATTGAATATTTGCAAAACAAATATTTTATTAAAAAAATGTTTGCTCCCAATTTTTATTTCAAATCGTATATAAAAGATTTAAAATAAGTTAATAGATGGCGTTTTATAAGTAATATAATATTATTTTAAATTTAATATAAAATTATAATATGATGCATAGCATTATTTAATACATTACATCAAAAATCATTACATATTTATATATTACATATCCAGTTATTTAAAATCAGGAAAAAATGTCATGTCTAATGTACCAAGGTTGAAGAACAATTAACAGATGCCAGCCAATATGTGCGTTATTTTCATGTTTACACGTTATTGAGCCTAAATTTATGGCCAAGACATAATTTTTGTATAAATATTTTTATTATACACCTAGATGCACCTTAATTAAATAAGCGTCAGATACAGTGCTGATAACCGCTTTATTGTGACCATGATTAATTAATTGTGACCGTGATCCATTTATATGTAATCATTATCAAAATATGGTCGATGACCACAATTTATATGACCTTTGACCATTTTTTACCAACACTGGTTACATAAATGTCGTCAGCACTGTAATCATTTGTCAAGCTTATTTTTGACCCCGACTAATATCAGTAAATGCGGCATTACAAAAAGTTAGAGTAAAATTTAAAAATACGCGTTTTACTACTTGACTATTACAACGTTTTTAATTTTTCATGGGTACTTTCAAGAAAATAGACCTATAAATAAATAACTTGCCGTATGAGTTAGTTATATTAAAACAAATAACACCTTTCATTTTCTATTAGTCGAGAATTTTTTAATTTATTATGTTTTCTAGGCACTCCCAAAAGGGCCCATTTTATTTAATATTAGGAAGGTTTTTTAAGTCTTGGGCTAAAATTTTGCATTTGTAGTGTTAATTGCTCTTGTAATTAATTCACTCCCTAATTTTAAAATTTTATTTAAACCCTTTTTTTTAACCGCTTAATAATGTATTAGCTAAAATTAGAAAATTGGCATGTTATTTTTATCAACAGCTCCTAATTACTAATTCAAATTCGTCTTATATGTAAAGTTGAACTGGACTACATGCAGGGCCGTACCAGGTTTCTCAAGCGCCCCTAGGCAAAAAAAATAAGTATAAAGTAAGAATAAGAGGTAACAATAAAAATATTTTTTTTTATATTAATTTATTGAAATATGATGCATGGTAAAAATCTTATATAATTAGAATATATATGATAAAATAGAATTCTAAACAATGCATAATAGTAAAATCAAAAACAAAATTTTCTTGACCCTACAAATTCTTCTGCTATATCCTCTAAATCAAGACTAAGCGCTATTTTAGATTCTATTGCCATGATTGAGAGGCCATTTAATCTATCTTCTAGCATAGTCGATCTAAGATAATTTTTTATAAGGGCACGTGCAAAGTGGGTTTTTATTTTCGTGAAATTTTGAAAATTCTAAAAATTTTGAAAATTTAAAAAAAAAATTTTTTCAGAAAAAGCATTTTATGCGCATCTACTAAATTTGGCAACTTTTCAAAAATTTGCGTTTTATTTCAAAATTTTTTTTTTAAATTTTGAAAATTTCACAAATAAAAACTCACTTTGCACGTGCCCTAAGTTTCAGTTTGCTGAAACTTCGTTCTGCGGATGCCACAGATATCGGAATTGTTAGAAAAATGCGAAGTAAATTTGTTATATTTGGGTGTATTTGATCTAATTTTTTTTCAATAATCCATGATAAAACCTTTTGATTTCATGGGTGCTTTAAGTTTAATAAAAACCTTAGTCTCTTCGCATAGTTCCTGTGGATTGATATCCGAGTTCCATTACTCAAAAAACTTGCCAATTTCTTACATTCTTCCTCCAAATTAGGGAGCATTTTTTTTAAGTTATTGAATATACAATTTTAAAATTGTCTTGACTAAATGTTATTAATTCAAATCTCTGCGCAAGTGAGTTTAAAGTAGAATCAATTAAAATGTTAAAAACCTCTGTCTCATATTTTTTGCTTGCATTTTTAATAGGTTCATCGGAACTCTCATCTAAATTGTTGTTTATTCGACGTATTCGTTTGTCGAATTCAAGCTGTGGTTCGATTCCACAAGAAATCGCCTTTTCCGTCGCTATTTTAAGGGATTCAGTAAAGCCATTTGATCTGTAATCCTCAAAATATTGACGGGCAATCTGTAAGTGATCTAATGCACAGCTAATTTCGTAATCTTCCATTTGAAGTTTAAGGCTAATGGGATTGAGTGTCGATAAGATGTTATACCAAACGACACAATTTATTATGAATTTAAAGGTATACAAATTTTTTATAATGTTATTAGCTTCATTACGTGCTACATTATTATAGTTCCTGTTATTAGCTAAATTAAACATAGCATCAAACAGTTGTGACATATAATATACTTAACTTGTGTTCTTTCCTTTCTTATGGAGCTGAACTTTTTGGCTTTTTCAACAAATCACTTCTTAAACCACTTATAAAAATTCATGACCAAGCTATCAGATGAATTTGTGGTAAGTTTAGTAATAGATTAGGCGGTTTAGCTAGTAAGATCTTAATATCTTTCCGTTCGAAATTCAGGCATGTAAAAAGGCAGCACGTTTTTTCTCTAAGGCCCAGTCTCTCAATACTCTTATAAAAGACCTTGTCATCTCTCGCCCTGGATCTCGCAAATGGGCCTGGGTCACAAGAGGCTTGGCCAAAAAATTTTGTTTTGATTAATCTGTCTTCCCTAAAATTATTGGTAATAAATAAGATGGCAAAATGTCTTTTAACGCAGTTATACTAAATCATAAAGAAAATTTAATTATTGTAATAAGGAATGATCATATTAAAATAGGTTAAATTTTAAAAATAAAAAACCTTTTTGTGCCTTCATTTTTTAAAAAACTTTTTAATATTTTTTTGTAAGTTTATAAAATTTTTTTTGTAAAATAAAAAATGTAGCGCCCTCAGCAAATGTTTGACCCATGAGATAGGCTGGTACGGCCCTGACTACATGAGGTATTATTTAATCGAAACAATGTACGAATTAAACAAAATTGCAGTTTTAAGGGGTTGGGTTTTATGATTAATCAAAAAACTACGATTAGAAATAATCTTTTTGAAGGCTTAATCTCCTCTATTTTTTACATTTTTCGACATACGATTTAAACTCGGCCTCTAAGAGATAAAATCGAAAAAATGGCTTAGGCAAGACTGATTTTGCGAACTCGAGAATACTTAAATAAAAAAAAATATTAACTTTTATTTTAAGAAATTACCTGTAACTTATATTTTTCATCTCAAATAATGAGGAACAAAATATCTACATCAAGTTCTTACATCAAGATTTAGCATATACAATGTTTAACATCCCAATAGACACGATGGTTTTGAAATAAAAATAATTTTTTAAATTTTGTTCTTCCACATACTATCGTTTCCATTGAATTTTATCATTGACACCAAATTTTTCCTTAAGGAACGTGCAAAGTGAGTTTTTATTTTCGTGAAATTTTCAAAATTTTGAAAAAATTTATTTTGAAATAAAACGCAAAATTTTAAAAAGGTGCCAAATTTATTATATGCTTAAAATGCTTTTTCTGAAATAAAAGTTTTTTTAAAAATTTTTAAAAAAATAAAATTTTTAAAATCAGTTTTTTTTAAATTTCACGAAAACAAAAACACTTTGCCCGTGCCCTTATTTAATAAAATATATTATCGTTAATATTTTGAAGTTCAATAGATGGAAAAAATATTGAGACGAGCCAAATTTAGAGACCAGACCTGCCATATTAAGGATTAATCCGTTTTTCTTATTAAACTTTGTAAGCCAGCTAAATATTTTAAAAATTCTTGATAAAATATTAAGAAAACAAATTCAAAGACTAAAATTATATTTAAAAAAGCTAAACTGTTAAATTCAAACGAGATAAAAAATATGAATACAAGTGAATTTAATATAATGTAAAATTAAATTTTTTCTCTTTGGGGTATTTTTGAGGTGGCAAAATCTGTCGATTTAGTCATTTGGCCTTTTTTTGATATATTAGCCGTAATCTGAAGAAACTTTGTAAAACGGGGAAAAAAATGTTAATATATGAGAGTCATCATGTGAATTCCTAAAGTGAATTTTTTTAATATGTTGACCTGTGTATTAAACACCTATTTTGATAATAACACAGGTCAACAATTTAGTGAGAGTTATTAGTTAACTATAGAGATCAAACCTGCCATCTAAGAAAATATCAAATCCGTTTACCGTTTTTCCTAATCAAACTTAGTTAGTCAGGTATAAACATTGAAAATTTAAGAAAAAAAGGTCCAAAAAAAAAACAAAAAATATTCAAAAACAAAAATAAATTGAAATTTTCACAATAGTACTGTTATACCCAAACTTCAAATAATATTTTCATTAAAACCCAATAATATGTCGTGTCGTATTTAAGTTTGGACGCGAAACATTTTGTATTATCCAAATGCCGATGTAAGAGCTTGATATAATAATAAAATTTATTTCTCAATATTTGTGATTATAAATATAAGTTACAAGAGATTTTTAAATGCAAAAAAGATTTTTAAATTTTTTCTTTTTAGGGTATATGTAGATCTATCAATTTGGTCAAAGGGTCATTTTGCGTCATAGACGGATCTAAGGAGCCAAAGACGGAAGAAACTAAGGAAAATGAAAAATATGCATGAGATTAGGCCATCATTGAGATGCATTCTTTTATGTTTTCATAAAATTCACGTTTCTGACATTGATATTTTTTGACCAGTGTAATAACAGTGCTGGGAAAACAGAGAGCCATAAATATTTTGCTCATTTTGGAGAAAAAGAGAGCTACAAAAATAAAGGGCTAAATGAAGTTTTTAAAAAGCCCACACAAAGCAAAGGGAAAAACTCGAAAAACGTGGCTCTTAAAAATGCCCCAAAATGCTCATATTATATAATTTTTCAATAATCTTAATTATTAAAATTCTTAAACTTTAAGAAATTTTTTCGACCGCACTAAAGGTTATGAATCCTTATTCGTAAGCATAACTTCAAATAATGTATTTAAAAATTTATTTATTTTTAATTCTTTATATTTGTTAAATATTCGTGGGGACAGCCGATCATGTTAAAAAAAATTGGTCGGGCTGTATTTAAATTAGCTTAAAGGTCTAGCCAGGCAAGGTCTTAAAGTATTATATTGGCAAAGCTCCGGCCCACATCAATAAATGCTGCCTAAGTTTTATGGCTCAAAATTTTAAACCGGACCGTGATATAAAGGCCTGGCCCACCTGACTAAAGCTTGTTTTAAATTTTAGGCCCGGCTTAAAATATAAAAATACGAACCGGAAATTTTATATCGCAGGCTATAAATTGTTTGCTTTAAAAATACCTATAAAATACAGAATATATCATATTAAAAAATAAGGCAAAGTGGAAATCGGCCCCCGTTTTATTAGCCAAAGCCAGGCCCGGCTTTTTTTGGGCAAGCTGTCACCGCGTCGGATGGGCTTTTGGGTCTCGACTTTGATGTTCCACCTGTCAGGTAATTTTTTTTTCATAAAATATGAATTTTTTATTATATAATCCAACCCCATTACCATTCAATTCAAAAAAAATTTTACTAGTTTAAAACCTAAACCGATTAATCGGTTATTTTTTTGTATTAATAAGATTAGAATTCGGTATATTTGTACGAGTCTTAGGTGTCAATAATTTATAAATGGAAAAGTTTTGTTTCGAAAATGAAATATCGTAGAAATTGCGCAACTTTCAACCCACATAAAAGAAAATCATTTTAAAATTTCTGCAAAATATGTTATTAACAATAATATCTATTTAATTAAAACAGTCAAGGGCAATATCAAAAACCTCAACCTTAGAAAATAAACCTAAAGTACAATTCAATGGTAAAAAGCTGGGTGAGTTTTTTTTTTCTAAAAGCTCCTAAGAATTTTTTTCAAAGAAAAGGGATTTTTTAATATGCCCTTTTTTTTTAAGTAGGAAAAGGGGCTATATTTTGCTATGCCCATAAACTCGTAAGCAATTTTGGGAAAAAATTCAAAAGTTAAAAAACACTCATTTCTTTTTTTTTCCAGGTCTGATTAAAATCTTAGAAATGGCATTTTCGTTTGTCACGGACTTTTGTTATTGATAAAACTTATTTTTCCTATTAATTTTCAAAAGGTAATAAATAATTTTTATATTTTGATTTTTAGTATAATATTAGGTTTAAGCTAGCATTATTATTTAAAGTTATATTAGGTTTATGCAGAATTTAAGAAATTTCAAAGGTTAGACTACTTATAATCATTAACATAACTTGATATAAAATTTAGATTAAGAAGTTTGAAATCCTACTTTGGTATAAAAAAGATTTATTAAAATGCGTGTAAACGTCTATTTTTTCATATTCCTAAAACTTAAACTTTATTAAAATCTTAACAAGCCTTCTTATAACAATGTTTAGTTTGCCCCTTCGACATAAGCTGATTACGGTATTTTTGACCTTTTTGGGTTTAAGTCAACAAACAAAAATATAAAGAAATTTTTCAGAATTTAAAAATTATTAGGCTTATAAACTCTTTAAAGGTAAAATAAATGATCTGGGTCTGATTTTAATTCCTTATTAATTTCACGGAGCCCTCCATTATTGACAAGCCCTTTAATATGTGGGGCGAGTTTGTTGGGAAAATTCTTTAAGCAAATTTATAAAAAAAAAGTGGAAATCTTTCACAATTTCAATACCTAAAGCCGTTAGTTTTTTTAAGTCACCAAATACATTTGTAACTAAAAGGGAATATTTTTCAAATAGATCACGCCTTACTTTTCCCTAAATCATCGATTAGGTTGACCTTTTATAGTTTTTGGTATCTAACATAAGATGTAAAGGTGGCATGAAAAAAATCCATTACCCTGTGAGTATTAAGATATCACTTGTAAAAAATTACCGCGACCAAGATGTTTGGGGCAAACCTAAACCTTGCCATTTACAAATGTTTCAAAAGGCATCATAGGAAAAAAAAAGTTGGGTGCTGGCTAGTATTTCCAAAAAAATTCAATTTATAACAATAAGTTAAAATCCAAAAAGCTCTTTAAAACTCTTTTAGTTATATATTAAGTTATGGTTAGTCATAAAGATTTTGATATATTTAGATTCTGCAATTAGCCCTAAGTTAACTTTAACCTGAATTCCTATTAGAAAAATAAAAAAAAACTTTAGAAAATAAATAGAGTATGAACAAATTACGAATTAACAATAATAATAGTGAAAAAAGGTTGTATTAATAACGAAAGTCCCTTAAAAACAAACATGGCTTTTATTTATGACGAAATTAAAGTTTATTAATGACCAAGTGATTAAAAACCAAATTAGAATAACGAAAAGAATAATTAATTACGGAAAAAGTCTTTGTTAACAACGATTATTAGGCATTTAAACGCAATAGGTGTTTTAGCTTTCTAAATTCTTATTGAATATGTATTTTATTAATTATGAAATTGTTTCTTTATTAATTACGAAGATTTTTTTGCGAGATTGATTTTTATTGATTACGAATACAAACCTTAAGAATAACGAAAAAATTCTTAATAACAAAATTCCTTGGAAACGATTGTTTATAAATTATTTTTTATAATATCGTTTTATTATATAGAAGGCTAGCAGAGTTTGATTAAAAAAATAATCTAAAATCTCTAAGATGGCAGGTCTGGTCTTTAGTGTTAGCTCATATTTCTCAAATATTTGTGGAGCTTGGTAATAAAATACCCACCGATTATTTTATCCTCCTCTTCTCTCGTACCTGTGGCTATTCCGAGCCTGGCCCCTTGCCCTGCCGATATTTTACACTGCAAGCTTAAATTTTGATTTAACATTGCAAAATACACCAGGTCAACAATTTTTTGAGAGTTATGAGTTAACTACAGAGGTCAAACCTGCCATCTTAGAGAATATAAAATCCGTTTACCGTTTTTCCTAATCAAACTTAGTTAGTCAGGTATAAACATTAAAAATGTTAGGAAAAAAGGTCAAAAGAACAAAAAAAATTCAAAAACAAAAATAATTTGAAATTTTATTTTTGCATATTCACAATAGTTAAATTGTTAAATTCAAACTTCAAATAATATTTTCATTGAAAATCGACTACATATCGTGCCGTACTTAAGTTTGGACGCGAAATATTTTGTATTATCTAAATGCCGATGTAAGAGCTTGATATATTAATAAAATTTATTTTTATTATTTGTGATCTATAAATATAAGTTTTAAGGAATTTTTATCCACAGAAAAGATTTTAAAATTTTTTCTTTTTATGGTATATTTAGATCTGTCAGTTTGGTCAAAAAGGCCATTTTTTGTTATAGACGGATCTAAGGAGCCAAAGATGGAAGAAACTAAGAAAAATGAAATATATATATGAGATTAGGCCATCATGGGTATGCATTCTTTTATGTTTTCATAAAACCGTTTTTGACATTAATATTTGTTGACCTGTGATATAATACAGGTCAGGTTTACAAATTTTTGAGAGTTTGAGCTAACTACGGAGATCAAACCTGCCATCGGATTTTCAAATCCGTTTACCATTTTTTCTAATCAAACTTAGTTAGTCAGCTATAAACATTATAAATTTTAAAAAATGCAAAAAACAAAAAAGATTTAAAAACAAAAATAAATTGAATTTTTTTCTGCATATTACAAGCTAAAATGTTATAATCAAACTTTAAATAAAACTTTTATTAAAAACCGATAATATATCGTGTGGTATTTAAGTTTGGAGGCGAAATATTTTGATATTATCTAAATGCTGATGTAAGCTTCTACAAGGGATTTTTATATGAAAAAGAAATTCTTAAATTTTTTCTTTTTAGGGTATTCTCGATCTGTCAATTTAATGAAGGTCATCAAGTATATTGTTGTAGCTTCTATCTTATTTCCCTTGTACATTTACAAAGTGTTAACGCTATCAAATTATTTTGCGCATTTCTCACATATTTTGTAAAAGAATAAAAAGAACTACAAAATTTTGCACAAAATATAAAAAAGGGCTATAAACATTTCGATATGGACGGTAAGGAGCCGAAGCCGGAAGAAACTAAGAAAAAGGCCATCATGGGGTTAAATTCTTTTATGTAATAAAATTTACGGTTACATTGAAATTCGTTGACCTGTGTACTTTGAGTAAAACCCTTTTGTGATGGTAATTTTAAGCTTATTAACCTTATTAAAAATAGGCCCAGCTAGGCCCAAAATTATTCAATCTAAATTTGGCTTGGCCCTTTTAAATTTGTGGGACCCGCCCGATTTGATTTCTGGTCGCCGGTCGAACGGCTAGATCTCTGAAATAACATAAAAATAAATTAAAACTCTAGCTATGAAGAATACTTCATCAAAGTTCAAAAGTTCGCTAAATTAAATAAATCGGGCAAAATGAATTGTCCGCAATTCCATGGCTTTTTGCCAAGGTCTTTTCCCTCTTTTTTTATTATAATTTTACTAAGCACTTTCGTTGGCGCTCGCTCCCTCAAAGCCCAATTTATTTCTTTGGTCCACACTTTTCCCAAGCCTGTCTCCTCCACTACTGACTGAATTTTGTTGGCCTGTGTTTCAAAGAACATAGTTGAACTGTACCAATATTGTTGTAATTTTTTTCAGTTAACATTTTATCATTTGCTCGCTATTCAAATGACCAACTACCAAATCAGCCGCGATAAACTGACCTCTAAAAATCACTAAGTCGCTCAAAAATTTAAATTTGGTCAAAAGTGTATTTTTATAAAGGTTTTTTTGGTTTTAATTACTGGCAAACAAATTCTTATGAAAATTTATTAGTGGCTAATGATTAAGAAATCCTGAAACTGGTAATGCATCTTTTTTTAGCGTTTAATATTTGATTTTTTAATATTCTATCGATAGCTTGAAAAATTTATTTACTGAAATATGCCTTATATCTAACCAAACATCCCTTTTGATAATTGAAATTAACTCAACCATGTGGCCATAGGATTTCCGGTCTTACGTCGGCAAACCGCAAACCTTTAAAAAGAATACTTTTTTAAAAGTTCTCCATTTTTAACGGCTTATTTCACATCTGTGGATGCTAAAACACAGGACCCTGGTGACATAACTTTGGCTTAACCTAAACATGAATAATTTTAAATAAAGATTCATATAACTCGAGTTTCCGTAATATCAATATGTTAATTTTTTTTAATAGACCGTTTGAACAGAGGAGTTTTCAAATAATTTTGCTGTGGCATTCAAGCAAAGAGGATTTATAAAGTCTCTAATGACCTAGATAGGTCTAGTAATCGCATTATTTTAATACACAACAATTTTATGACTTTGTAAACAAGGTTACACAAAAAAAGACAATTCACTTGTATATAAACTGCGACCCGATGGGATGCTATGAAATATAATTTTGGAGCTTTGCCAGATAATTTTAATTAACAAAATTTTATAAATTAAAAACCTCTGGCCATTAAAAATACACCTTATTTACTACCCAGTCAACATCTAATAACACTGAGAAATGGACAATGTGGTGATCGTAGTGGTTAGGGTTGACTGATTTTGAATAAAGGGACACCACTACTGTCGTCTAATACCTTTAGTATTTTGTGTGGTATGATGGACATTGAGAAAGAGAGAAGTTTAAATAAACAGTGAATAAGGAGGGGACACTGTTAAAAGGGACATTTGCTATAACAGATTTTTTGTAAAAAATTTTTATAAGTGTCTTTCTAATAGATCGGCCATATTAATATTGTTTTCTTTCTTCATCGTTTCTTTTTGTATATATACCATATTTTATTTTACTATTTAAATCACTCAATCGTTTCAACCAAACTTTTTATCTTGTTTATTATCCCCTCTCACCTTAAAGTGACAATCTTTAACATTGTGATGCGCTCACTATTTTTATGATACTCTTAGTATTAATGTTTTATGGCCATTTTATTTATAATACAAAAATGAAGCAAAAAGTTTTTCCCTCCGAAATGAGCCTCTTTGTTCTAACTGTATTATTGTCCATCTCACCAGGCCCCCCCCCCCTTCTGGCCATTTTATCCAAAGTAATTGCAATAACAACCAATCAAGTACGCGCGCCTTTTTTTAGAACGTTTGTAAAGAGACACAAAAAATAAGAAATTAGTTAAAATGGCTTCTTAGCCTTAAATATCTAATCGAGTTGATATAAAAAGAACTGAAATAATTGTTGATCCCGGTCTAAATATATCTTTCAAAATTTTGGCGCAAAATATTTTAACATTTTTTTAACCCCGCCCTTAACTCAACTTTAAAATTCATCGACACCGGTTCATATAATCCAAATTGATTCAGAAAGGAAGAACACTTTATTCCGATGGAGACGCCCAAAAAATAACCCCTGGCATGTCAATTATGAGTGATGTTTGTGTTTCTAGTGACATGTGAACCCATCAAAAAAAGCCCAAATGCCCTAGCCAAATTGTGCTAGTAACATCGAAGAAACCCGCTTACGGGCCTCTGAAAATGTTGCTGAACTATTTGACGAGTGCACTAGACTCAAAAAAACATATTTCATGACTAGATCCACACTCATCCCTCATGGTCGAGACAAATAACTTCAATTCATACACACCTTACTTATACACAAATTTCGGATGCCTGCAAAACCGGGAAAGGAAAGCTTGCCACAAAGGTGAATGTTACCTTAGGTCGATGTAAATACAATATACCATCACCGGGTACACATTCATCAATGTGTAAGGTAGATAGATTCCTAACAACTTATAATAATCGGCCGTTAACTCTTTAAGTAATATTTAAGTTTTCTGGTACATGTAAGGCTAAATTGGATTATATTAGAAATTTCAGATGTTGTATAACCTAAAAAACTTTCAGTTGCTTCTTGAAAAGATATATTTTGAGCTCATCAAAAGGAAACTGTTGAGCCGAATTAATCATGAATAAAAATATCTTAATTAACCTTATTCCGCCCTGTATAGTTTTTTCAAAAAGCTGCTTCTAATCGATTGCAACAGAAACTTTTGAACGGGTTAGCCTCGAGCTTACAATTTGTTAAAAAACAACATTAATTAGAATTCTATGTTTAGCACGACCCCAGTTCTGGTAAAATTCAGCCCTACAGTGAGTTATAAGAGTATTAAGTCAATTTATTAAAAAAATAGGAAAGTTCATGTACGGTCAGTCTAAAAACTGTGAATATTAACTTAGTTTTGTCAGATTTAAAACTCCAAAAGACTTATCTCCCGGTCTGCCGACTAAGGCCAGGCTTAGAGGTTAGAGATCGAAACAAAAATATGTATACTTTAGAAACCTTACACTTTATGTATAATCTATTAAAATTTTTTAATTGTTTCACTTATTGACCTAGCACTTATTTTTTGTCATATACAACATTCAATAATTAAGAACCTGGTCGGGGATGCAATTTTTATCAAATGCGCCCATACGGGTTTAACTTTTAAATCAGCGGACTGGTCGGGCTTTAGATTTTTCGATGCTGAGAAAATCGAGCCTTTTATTTAATTATATATTCAATGTCGCCCGATTTATTAATTTAAATACATCTTGGACCAAATAATACAGTTAACTACTCAATAATAAACTAACAAACTGCAAAATTATCAAAATGAGTGAGCTCATTCTTAGAGAGTTTTTTCTATCCAATCATATATTGCCGACAACTTTGCACAATTTAATAAACAAACAATGAATTTTATATTGTAACGATTTCTAATATCGATCATTATATGTATGATTTTGGTATTTTACCTAGAATATAAATATTTATTTGGTAAGAGGTCTAATGACATAAAAATTAAGGGCTATCTTAGCGTTTAGAAGCAGAGTATACCCAAAGCTATAGACGCGCTGACTCGTAGGGGCGCGCGCCTGTATTTTGAAGAGTATAACTAACTGTAACTTGGAAGCACGCAAACTTTTTCAGGTACACTCAATGGCCCACTTAATGGATTCTGTTAACGGGGGTTCCTACATTAAAAGGGGAGTTAAAACAAAATACTAAGTGACATTTTTGCTTGTTTTGAATAACTTGTATAATAAGGCCACGTTCAAAGTGAGTTTTATTTATAAAATTTTCAAATTTTTTGAAAAAATTTAATCAATAAATGAACGCAAATTTTTTTAAAAAAGTTGCGAAATTTGTTTATGCACATTAATTAGTTTTCCTAACTGCCATCTTAGGCATTTTCAAATCCATGTATTGTTTTTCTAATCAAATGTATTAAGTCAGCTATATCACTGAAAATTTTAGAAAAAATGTCAAAAAAATATAAAACATTCAAAAATAAATTGAATTTTTTTTTGTATATTCATAACACTAAACTGATTCAAATAATATTTTTATTCCAATAATATCGTGTCGCAAATTTGGACGCGAAATATTATGTATTATCTATATGCTGATCTAAAAGCTTGATATACTAAAAAAAATTTATTTCTCATTATTGGAGATAATAAATGTAAGTTAACCCGCGATCAGCACGAGGTCCATACGGACCCCTGCAAATCTTAAATTATATCTTTAAAACTATTATTTATTGGGCCAAATTTTTGTGATTTTTTAAATATATAATAATAAATCTTTAGTAATTATAATTTGGTCAAAGGCAAATTACAAAATTGATTTAGAAATCAGAAACTCTATTGGGGTTCCTATGAACCCCACATTCTCAATTTTAATGTTAAAAACCATAATATCGCCTCAACGTAAATTTAAACTGTAAAAATTTCAATTTTTTTTAGGTAATTTTATAATAGTTTTACATATTAAGAATAAAAAATGTTTGTATTGTATAAAAATGATAGTAATTATTTATTTTTCTGAGCCAAAATTAATTTTTTATTTCATATTATTTTCCACGAATATTTTGTAAAATTTTCTACCCGACCTAAAAACACAATTTAATCAATAATTGATATAGTTAATTTACTGACATGATTTATTTAATGTAATATGAAAAAATACAAAATTTTAATTTTTCAGATTCTTTTCTAATTTGTGTCAAATAAAATTTGCATTATTCATTTAAACTCATATTAGTCTATAATTAAACAGCACGTATTTCTCTTAAAAATAATAAAAAAACAAAGATTTTAACTACAAAACTTTTTAAATTAAAGAAGTTCAAAAATGGGGACCGTATGGACCCCAATATAGCATTCGCGTTACAAATTTTTCACCCTACAATTCTAATTTCAAAATATTTTTTTTTCATGAATCTTTCATAAAATGTACCCGACCTAAAAACACAATTTAATTAATAAGAATAAATTTAATATATTGACATGATTTATTAAGTGTAGGGCATGTTAAAATTCCTGAATTCGGAAAGGAGTCCGATTTAACGGGAGTTCCAGGGAACTCCGTTTAAAAACACTCCTAAAAACCGCCCGGAGTTTTCCGTTTTTAAACTCCAAGGTTTTTTCCCGGGAGTTTAAGAAATAACATTAGCCCATTGGAAATGTTAGAATTGTGTATTTTTTTTCCAATTTTTTTTTTATAAAAAGAAAGGTGTAAATAAATGCAAAAGCAGCTGTTTATGCAAATATCTCATATTAATGTTATTAACCCGAGAGTTCCCAATCTAACCTGCAGGTTACGCCTACTTTGAAGGCCTGTATCTTAAAAACTAGTCACTCAAAATTAAATTTTTAAATTTCATTTAAAAGCCCTTACGCATTTTAACATCTGATCTTCATTTTATTTCCTCTCATTTCATTATTTACATCTCCCATTCGAAAAACCCAAAAAATTTTACCTTAAGCATCATCATTTTCATTCGAAATTTATGGATACTTATATGTAAATTTGATTATGTTATTTGGTATATTTAAAATCTACACATTATAAAGATTGTATTTATAAAAAAATTTTTTTTAATCCATTATTTTTATTTTATTTGCATTCAAAGATGGCTGTCACCTAAGTTACATTGGGCTGGAGGGACCTGCTCAATGTAACTTGAGTAGGTTAAAAATTTCTAAATCCACCTCAAATAAATTTAATGATTTTGTCCCTTATTTTATTCCTCTAAATTGTGAATTTTTAATCGTATTAACTGATATAATATATAATTTTTAGGTCTATTAATGATATTTTTAAAGTACTTGATGCCCGACCTAATGAAGAAATTGATATAATTATAATCATTCCCCCATAAAATAAAAAAGAAACCGATATGGAAAGTGGCGATGAAACTATTGTCGATCTTCAACACCTACCACAATCTATGCTGAACTCATATGTCGAAGTTGTGAGATCAAACGCTAGTGAAGATTCTCTTGAGATAAATTCTCCGCGGTGGTATGATGACGATACAATTAAACCACGTGGCTGTGGTGATTTGGCCGAAAAGATTATAGCTAATTCAATTGTCTTAGAACACCCGAAGATTATTTTGATCAGTTTATTAACAACGATGTCTTTTCTCTAATCGTTAATATGAGTAATTTGTATGCCAAACAACATAATCACGACCTTAATTTAACAATCCCTGATTGCAAAATTTATATTACGATCCTTTTTTAACGGGATATTTAAGCCCAGTGAACAAATGTTCTGGGAGCTACAATCCGATACTTTTAGCAAAATGGTTTCAAATGGCGTTCGGCGAAACAGATTTCAAGAAATTACCCGGTTTCTTCATTTGGCCGATAATTATAATTTAAATAACCAGGATAAATTTTCCAAAGTCAGACCTTACCTTGATTTGATTAATGATAGAATGATTGACAATCAAATACAACAATTCCTTCCACATATCTATAGATGAATCGATGGTTCCGTATCACGGACACCATACAGCTAAACAATTTCTCAAAGGGAAACCTATCAGATTTGTTACAATTTTTATCTAAAATAAATGTTGGCGGAGCAAGCAGAATAAAATCGCCAGTTGACCTAAAACTAATAAAAAAGCAAGATTGAGGGTATATTTCAAAAAAAATACGTCCAACTTAATGGCAGTTAGTTGGAACGATAATAACATCGTTACAATGCTATCAAACTGCCATGGTCTACACCGGATAACAATATTGACCGAGCTGCCCAAGTTGATAAGACGAGGAAAAAAATTCGTGTACCTTGTCCCTACGTAATCCAAATGTACAATAAATAATCGACCGATTTGACCAAAATATAGATGGCACTAGGATATCATTTAGAGGCATATGGTATTTTATTTGCTTTTGATATTGATGCGGCATGCCAAATGCTTTGCATACATATTGTAAATAGAAAATTGACTTTCTGCAATTTCAAAAGAAAAATTGTGCAAACTTACTTCATAAAATACGGAATGCCTGCAAAAGAGGATTAAACCCCAGACTTGGTCGAAATTTGAATACAACTATACACGCTAGGGAAAAATGCATCCAAAGACGAGGTGTCGTGTGGGGTAAAGCGACCAGAATTATCTGTGGCTAACGCCAGGTGGTACTTCATGTTCATTGTTGGTCAAATTTTTATAATAAATTTATATTTTGTATTATTTAATATACAATAAAATTATTAATATATATATAATTGCCACCCAATGTAACCTGTAGGTGACACCCCATTATTTTAAGTTTTTTTAATTTTTTTAAGTTTTCTCAACGGAATAGGTTTATTTGACCTCTAAAGACAACCAGATATTTTTTTTGTAAAATTCGGCTCGGCCGAAACATTAGTGGTACCTGTCGGGTTAATTTTGTTTTATTTTAAGTTTTTTTGTGAGATTTGATATAAACTAAATAATCAAATTCATGTCCACATAAAATTATAGTCGATAATTTTTGTATTTTATGGTAATTTTTATATTAGACGATTATAACACTATGGTAATTTTTATCAAATTTGTGTCTGCTAACGGTGTAAAAATGTCGCAAATGCAATTTATGCATTAAACTCATTTTTTTTTCTGGCTGTAAAATATAAGTAGTTATTTGGTAAAATTCTTCCATTATTTAATCATGTGATAATGTCCCCAAATTGTCGCAAATGCGATTTATGCATTATAAAGCTAATTTTTTATCGATTTTTTTATTCGTGCGGTAAAATATAAGTAGTGTTTTTGGTAGAGTTTATTCATTTTTTCATCTTGTTATAATGTCACCAAATTGTCGCAAATGCGATTTATGCATTATAAAGCTAATTTTCGATTTTATTTACGTGCGGTAAATATAAGTAGTTTTTTGGTAAAATTATTCTATTTTTAAATTTTGTGATAATGTCACCAAATGCAGATGCATTTATGTATTATAATTCTATTTTATATTGATTTTTTTCTTTGTGGTAAAATATAAATAGATTCTTTGTTAAAATTATTAATTTTTATTTCTTGTGAGGGCTTGCTAAAAGTCCAGTTGGAGTTTATGCAAGGAGTGGGGCGGGAATTATTATGCTCCGGAGTTTTCCCATTTTGAACTCCTGGAGCTCAATCCGGGCCGGTTTTTTGGAGTTTTTTTTTAAAGTGAGTTTTTTAACTAAATAGGGGGATTTAGTCACCAGATGTTTTTACTACGATATAAAAAACGAAACGATAGATTTTTAGTTTTAAAAGAATGTGGGAGAAAAATGGTATTTTGTTTTTTGTTCTATCAAATATATTTAAACCTTGTCATTTTATTGGCCTGGAAAAGTTTTGTTTGTAACTATTTATTAATAAATTTTAATCAGCTGGAATGATGTCAATAAACTTTCCTAAATGCAAAAAATTTTTTTTATTTTTTTTTGATTCGGGCGGTCGTGTGTTTATCTTTATATAAGGTTTCTCAATTGGGCTTTATTGATAAATTTTAATTTTGTCATTATTAAGCCTGCTGAGTCGATGGTACCTAACTATCGCATGTCTATAATTTAAATTAAATAAATTTTTTTGAGTTACTTTTGTTTTAGCTTTATTTATTAATAAATTTTGATAATTTTTAATATGAAGCCTGCTGAGTCAATGTCACCTGACTGATGTCTATAATTTAATATTGAAAAAATTAGATTTTTTTTCGTGCTGCCATATATAAATTTTTGTAATAAATTCTTAATTTTAGGCAACTAGTGACATTCCCGAGTTGTCGCAAATGTCATTAAAATTTTAAAAAACTTTTTCGAGTTTTTTTTGTTTGTAACCTTATTTAATAATAAATCTTGGCAAATTTTGTTCATATGAAGCTTGCTAAGTCGATGTCACCTGACTGTCGCAAATATCTATAATTTATTGAATATATTTTTTCAATTTTTTTTTGTTCGGGCTGCCATATATGAGTAATTTTTGTAAAAATAATTTTAATAGTAGGCAACTATTATTTAAATATTGGAAAAACTTTTTTGAGTTTTTCTGTTTATAACTTTATTTATTAATAAAATTTAGTAAATTTCGTCAATTTTAAGCATAGTTGCATCCAAATGTCGCAAATGTATTTAATATTTAATTATTTTTTTAAATTTATTGCTTTTAGCTCTTGTAAATCATGAATAAAATATAAAATTTGGATCACTTTAGGTGATAAATTTCTGACACGTTGTATGGATATTTTTATAGCTTGATATTTAAAATTTCGCGCCGTAGTTGTAACCCAGAAAAAACAAAATCACGGGTAGAAATGACGATAGCGAGTAAATGTTATATACAGGCGAGCTAGAAAAATCAAAAACATACATAATATTGAATTATTCGCCTTTGCGACAATTTGGCGACAAGAAATAAAATTAAATATTTTGCTAAAAAAACTACTTATATTTTACCACAAGAAAAAAATTCAATATAAAATTAGATTTATAATACATTAATGTATCTGCAACAATTTGGTGACATTATCACAAGATTAAAAAATGAAATAATTTTACCAAAAAACTACTTAAATTTACCGCAAAAAAAAATCAAAAATTAGCTTTTATAATGCATAAATCGCATTTGCGACAATTTGGTGACATTATCACAATATAAAAAAATGAAAAAATTTTACCAAAAACACTACTTATATACCGCACGAAAAAAAATCGATAAAAAATTAGCTTTATAATGCATAAATCGCGCGACAATTTGATGACATTACCACAAGATTAAATAATGGAATAATTTTACCAAATAACTACTTATATTTTACAGCAAGAAAAAAAAATTGAAAAAAAAATTAATTTTATAATGCACAAATCGCATTTGCGACAATTTAGTTACACCCTTAGCAAACACAAATTTGATAAAAATTACCATAATTATGAATAGTTGTACAAATCGTCTAATAAAAAATCACCATAAAATAGAAAAAATTATCGAGTAAAATTCTATGTAGACATGAATTTAATTACTTAGTTAATTTACATCAAGTCTCACAAAAAACACTTTAAAAAAAAACAAAATTAACTTTAATGAGAGATATTTGCATAATCAGCTGCTTTTGCATTTATTTATTCCATAAAAAAAAGTTTGGACAAAAAAATACACAATTCCAACACTTCCAATGGGCTAATGTTAATTTTTAAACTCCCGGGAAAAAACCCCGAAGTTTAAAAACGAAAAATTCTGGGCGGTTTTTAGGAGTGTTTTTTAAACGGAGTTCTCTGAAACTCCCGTTGAATCGGACTTCTTCCCGAATTTCGGAGTTTTGACATGCCCTACTTGCGATATTGTCGTAAATGCGAATAATTCAATATTAAACGTATTTTTTTGATTTTTCTAGCTCGCTTGACTACTTAACTTGCTCGCCCCCCCCCCAATCTGCTATCCGGTCTGGCCAGAATTTTTTTTCAAATATTGGTTTGGCTAGCCCACCCAAAATTTTTTTGTTACAAGCTAAAAATTTTGATTTTATTAATCAATATAATAAAGAATGTATAAGTAATACCCTTTTCGTGTAATAATAACTTTATTCCTTTTAGTTTTTATATTCAGGCCTGGCCTGTTATAAATCCAGTGCGTTATCAAAATTCCATATACAGATTATAACCTACAGATCTGACCCAAAATTTAATGCTCAATCTGTTTAATAACGATAAAAAAGAAACACAAGTATATAACATTCACTCACTATCGCGATAAATCTACCCGTGATTTTGTTTTTATTAATGGCACAGCCTGGGTTACAAATACGGCGCGAATCAAGCTCCGTACAACGTGTCAGAAATTTATCACTAAAGTGATACACTTTTTATATTTTAATCATGATTTACAAGGGCTAAAAGCAATAAATTATAAAAATTAATTAAATATTAACATTTGCATCATTTAGGTGCAACTATGCTTAAATGACAAAATTTTATTTAAAAAAAAAGGTTATAAAAAAAACTCAACAAGGTTTTTCCAATATTTAAAAAATGGCATTTTCGACAATTTGGTGACAATGTAAAGTTGCCTATAATTAGAATTATTTTTACAAAAATAATCATATATGGTAGCTTGAACAAAATAAAATCTAAAAAATTTATTCAATATTAAATTATAGACATTTGAAACAGTCAAGTGACCTCGACTCAGCAGGCTTCATATAAAAAAAATGTGCCAAAATTTAAATAAGGTTACAAACAAAAAAAACTCAAAAAAAATTTATCAAAATTTAAATAATGACATTTGCGACAATTCGGGAATGTCACTAGTAGCCAAAAATTAAAATTTTTTTTTACAAAAATTACTCATATATGGCAGCCCGAACGAAAAAAAATCGAAAATATTTATTCAATATTAAATTATAGACAATTACGACAGTCAGGTGACATTGACTCAGCAGGCTTCATATTAAATAAAAAATCACCAAAATTTATTAATAAATAAAGTTAAAAACAAAAAAAAACTCGAAAAATTTATTTAATTTAAATTATAGACATTTGCGACTAAATAACATCGACTCAGCAGGCTTTAGAGCACGTGCAAAGTGAGTTTTTATTTTCGTAAAAATGTCAAAATTTAGAAAAAAATTATTTTGTTATAAAACGCAAATTTTTGAAAAGTTGCCAAATTTAGTTTATGCACATAAAATGCTTTTTCTGAGTTAAAAATTTTTTAAAAAAAATTTTTGAAAAAAATAAAATTTTTAAAATATTCAAAATTTTACGAAAATAAAACTCACTTTGCACGTGCCCTAATAAACACAAAATTAAAATTTATCAATAAAGCCCAATTAAGTAACTTTATATAAAGATTACTAACACACGACCGCCCGAACCAAAAAAATAAAATAATACTAATTCAATATTAAATTATTTGCATTTAGGAAACTTTAATGACATCATTCCAGCAAACTTGTTATAAAAATTTATTAAAAAATAGTTACAAACAAAAATTTTCCAGGCCAAAAAATGACTAAAATATATTTGACATTTAACAAAAACAAAATACTATTTTTTCCCCACATTCTTTTAGAACTAAAATACTATCGTTTCATTTTTTAAATCGTAGTAAAAACATCTGGTGGCTAAATCCCCCTATTAATATAAAAAACTCACTTTTGAAAAAAACTCCAAAAAACCGGCCCGGGTTGAGCCCTAGGAGTTCAAAACGGGAAAACTCTGGAGCATAGGGATTCCCGCCCCACTCCTTCCATAAAATCCAACTGGAGTTTAAGCAAGCCCCAATTTAGTGTAATATAAAAAAATAAAAAATTTTAATTTTTTTAGATTTTTTTCTTCTTTATTTCAAATAAAATTGATAACTTATATTCAAGGAAACGCCAAAATTTTTAGTACGTATCGGTTCGGTACCGGCTCAGCTCAAGTCCCGGTACTTGGTACTGGTTCCAGTACCACGGTACCACAATTATTCAATTATGATAGCACATAAAATTTAGGTTATAATTATTTGTTAATTAGACATATGTATATATTTACACGTATACAATACATCTTTTCAAATCTTTATTTAAACAAAGTAAAATATTAAATTTAACAAATTAGAATCTGTTCGATTACGTAAATCTGAAAAAATATATTTCAAAGTTGAGAAGGCTCTTTCAACACTTAACTTAAAAATAATATAATTAAATTACTTGAGTAGCAGGGACAGCTAAAACAAGTCTAGATATTACTCTGGATGAGACACAGAGTTTTCTTCCCAAAGTTTTAAAATTGACCTATCTTTTGAAACTCTTTCATGTTTTTCAAAATTGTCTAACTCAGCATACATCCCAACAACATCGGCTTCTACTTTGGATTTCTCTCTTATGGAACTGCTTTTGATAAAAATTATATTGCTAATTAGGTGATTTAGTGTGGAATGCAATTATCAAACTCAGGGGCTGGCGTAGGAGAAGGGGACTAAAATACCAATTAAATATAAAATTAAATTACATTTAAAATATTTTTAAATATTTAATTTCAAAATCTCCCTTCCCCTCAAATTAAAATACTAATTAAATATTTTTATTATAAAAATTCATTACTTGTATCATTAATATAAAAATTTATTACATATAATATATCAATAATATAATTTTCTTAATACCATTATTTATTATATAAACATTATAAAAAATCCTTAATGATTACTCTTTTTTTTTAAATCCCCCCCCCCCCCCCCTCCCCCCAAGCTTTCCAACTTGCTACGCCCTTGCTCAGGGGCGTATGAAACTTTTTTAAAGGGGGCAAGAAATTTTTTTGGAGGAAAGGAACTACAAATTTAATTTTATTGTTAAAATTTTATTTGCAAAATTAATTTATAAGGCTGAATATTTTCCAAAAAAATAGCAATTTTACTGATTTTTATTCCCTTTTATATGTTTAATTTAAATTCAACCACAAAATACATCATAAATTAAAAAAAATTATAAAGGGGGGCAATTGCCCTCTATTGACAACTCCTAAATACGCCCCATCAAACTACTTAGTGTAGATTTCCAGACACTATGTGACAATTTTAATATTTAAGCTATTAATATATTTTGGTACCCCGGAACCATTTTTTTAAATTTAACCGGTACCGGTTCCGGTACCGAACGACCCTCCAAGTACCGCGGGTTACGGTACCCGTCCTAATCTCTGCATATCAGTTTATAATTAGATAGCATATTTTTCTTCAAAATAACAAAAAAATAAAGACCATAGCTTTAAAATTTTGAAGTTGTATAAATTTAAATTTGGGTCCGTATGGATCCCACTATAGCATTCGCGTTACAAATTCTCCACCTACAATTCGCGGATAATCTGTTTACGAGCTTTCATATATTTTATATATTTTTCGTTAATTACTTATTTCTAAAAATTTATATAATATACTTACACATAGTCTCATATCACCATTATTAGGCAATTGTATTAAAACATATGTTTTTTATAAAATTTAATTTAAATGCATTTTACATAAAGGGCACGTGCAAAGTGAGTTTTTATTGTCGTGAAATGTTCAAAATTTAAAAAAAATTATATTTTGTAATAAAACGCAAATTTTCAAAAAGTTGCCAATAATATATGCAATATTAATTTTTCTGATATAAAAAATTTTTAGAAAAATTTTGAAAAAAAATAAGTTTTTATTTCAGAATTTTTAAAATTTTACGAAAATTAAAACTCACTTTGCACGTGCTTTAAGGCTAATAAATATAAAAGGCCTTGAACTATAATTCAAAAATTCTGATAATGCGTACGAACCCTAAATTCACTATAAAAATTTATGCGTCAAATATGTTGATTAATAATAATTTTTAATTCTAAATTAATGGCAAAATTTAAATAATTATAATAAAATATTGTTTGCTTTTTTCTCAGATTTTCCAATAACCCAATCACGTTAAGCTATTTAAGGGCACTAATTTAACACAATTAGGGGTGTTTTAATGTCGTATGTTATTATAAAATAATAAAAGAGATTTTTATGAAAATGTTGACTGAACAACCGCAAGTAAAAATATGTTACATACATTCACTTGAAAATCATGTGTAAAACATGTGCATAAATCTTCAATGAACGAAGATCTTCCAAGGAACATAGATGTTTTAATAATTGGAACAGGTAATAATTGTGCGAAGTTAATTCATCTTAGGTGTAAACGAAGCTATTCTTTCATCTGCCTTCTCATGCATCGGTTATAAATTATTGCATATAGATAGGTATTTAATAATTTTGGTTAGTGCTTAGTAATTCTTTTTATGGTGGAACAACAGCCTCTTTTTCCTTGCAAGTTCTTTTAGATATTTTTGACAATTGTCAGCAAGTTTGCTAAAATTTTTATTTATTTTAGACAAAATTATTCAATGCATCTTATGGGCCAAAATATCCAAGAGAAAATGGTTTAGCAAATGAAATATTTGTTGAACTTTTTAGCTTTTTCTTAGATATAAAAGATGTGGAATATGAAGTTGGTCAAAGGTTTTGCTTATTATTATATAACTGTGGCTAGTGGATAAAAAAGTTTTGAGCTAGTGTTTAAGAGTTTCATTTTTTTCAAAAATTTGGTTAGGTAATTCTGAAAAGCCCAAAAAACATTAATACTCATTTTATTAGCTGTTAATTTTTTTTTATAAAACATATTTTTTTTTACAATTTTGATTGACCGCAGCCTTATACAATAGATATTTCTACATCTTTTGTTATTAATTTACAATGATTGTGATTTAGATATTAAATCAAGCATTATGTGTTTAATTTCTTTTGCTACTAGATTTTTACAGCCTGAAAGTGATGACACAACTCTTAGTCCAGACATTAAAGATCAAATTAATTTTAAAGGGAACAAATGGGATACCTTTATATTAAAGTTTATAAAATTAACATTTACTTTTAACTTGTTATTTTAATAAGATTAATGTAGTTTAAAACTGTATATAATATCATTCAATAATTAGCTTAAGGCAAATAATTTTGATATTTAATTTTGCTCATATTTTTTAGATTTAATAGGCAATTTAACATAGACATAACACCAAGGTTGTTGTTGGGTGGTAGTTGCATGTTTAAATTGTTATTAAATTCAACCACATCTAAATACCTGGAATTTCAAGTTGTCAATCGCATTCTGATGAGTCTTCAATCAGACCTCTTATATATCAAAGATGGAAAAATAGTGCAGGTTTGAAATGACTTTAAATAAATTTATATTAAAGCATATATATTTTTTTAAAAAAGAGTATTTTAATTTAACCTTATAAAGTTCAACCCAGTCTATACTACGGCCTGGTTCGCCCAACATATTATTTAACAGGCCCGGCCCGCCTAAACCTGTTGGTCTAATTCAGCCCGGAATTTAGTATTTTATTTTAGGTCCGGTCCGGCCTGAATTAGGAATTAATAGTTTCTAAATTACTAATAAAATATAAAAACAAAAACCCTTCACAATGTAACAATAAATTTATCATTTTTAGGAAAAAATTAGGCAAAATAAAATCTAAAAATATTTGACCGGTTTTTTAGCAGGCCGCTTCCGAGTCTTTGGGTCCCAACTTTACTATAAAACCTATCCATTTTTTAATTGTGTGAAATGTTTTAACTATTATGTCAAACCACTATTCAAATGAGATTTTTATTTTTGTTTAAATATGCAGGGCATATTAAATTAAAATATTCAATTCTCTTTTAGCAGTGATTGCTGAACTCGCAGAAAATTAGATAGAGTAGGGTTTTATAGGGCTTTTTTTGCTATTGCAAAAGTTTGTACATTGAGTCTAAAGTTAAAAAAGGATACACAAAACTTATAAATTTTTTTAATCAAAATCTATTGGCATCATTTGCCAATTCAATAAACTATTAATAAATGTTTTTAGGTTCCTTGTACCCGGTCTCAAATATTTAAAACAGATCAATTAAGTATGACGGAAAAGCGGTTACTGGTTAAATTTATCAAATATGTTATGGAAACGGTGAGTTTGCCCGAAAATGATGTTGATCAAACATTCATCGCTGAGTCTGAAATCTCGAATGGTAAAAATATAATTTTGTTTGTCTATTTTTTAACTTAATTCAAAGGACAACAAAAGGGCGATCATAAGCAACACTTAAGACAACTATCATTCTTGGCTAAGTTTTTGATGCTGATTGACTGATTATGAAATTAGAAATATAGGCAATGTCTCAGATTATTAGTTATTCGGTGTCATTTCCCTCTTTGTAGTTCTTTTTTATAAATAACCCACACATTAATTAATAGTTGAATTTTGAATTTGGTAAAGCTGTTGAATATAAATAATATATTTTTTAATTATATTTTTGTCTTTGAATCTTTTTGTTTTTTAACATTTTTCAAGACAGGTACCTTTAATGGCGATTCTTGTCTTTAATGTTAGCTCATAGGTTACAAAAATTAGTTGACCTGTGAAATTAGTGTTTTTTAAGATTTAAAAACTAAGTAAATGACTAATAAATTTACGCAATAAACTTTTTTAGATCAGTTTTTGATAAGGAATTATATTATTCGATTTTTTATAAACCGATTAGTTATATAATTTTTTTCTTCAACCTTTGACCCGTTTAAAAAAAGCCATTGTGAATATAAATTTGGTCGTTATCGCAAAATTTTTTTGTACAAAACCCTGTAAATTTTTTTTCCAACGAAAATATTATTATTGTAATAAAAAATTTATATTTTGTTGTGGGACTTATTTATGACCCCCACTAGCCATATATTGTAATTATTTGTTTCATTAGCTTCTATTTGTTGTAGCACTGGATTCCAAGAAAAAAAGTTTTAGTCAATTTTTGTACGATCCTCCATTCCATTTCACACCCAAACTAGTCAATTATGCCGTCTCAATAACGCTCATATCACCTGACCAACCTTTTCAAATGGGTGAAATTTATTTTATATTGTGTAGTTTAATGTTGTATCACTAAATTCTATAATTGTTGCATATAAGTGTTAGAAAAAAGCCAGTTTTGTTTTATGTTGATTTTGGTTAAGGCACTATTAAAACAAACATTTTTAATAGAGCTAAATTTGCTATGTTATTTAAAATGAGTTAAAATGCTTCAAAATTTTCATAAAAAAAAGTAATTACCAACATACTATACGTTTTGCATACAGTTACATAATTTGAGCTAGCATTGTTTTTTTTTGCCCTATTTCGACAGAAGAGCAAAAAAGCTTGAAAACAAAAGTTATCTTTCTATGTGCCTTAAACCAGCGTTTTAAAAAAAAATTACAATATTATGTATATTATTCAGATTAAAAAATAATTACAATTTAAATTGTTATTAATAGGCCTAATTGCGGCCCGGCAGTTCTGTGCCGGTCTGTCTTCTTTTAACACATCACGCGACAAATTGGACGCCGAAATTGATTTGGAGGAATCGACTTCAGACGTGAGCACGCCATGTACGCCGTACCTCTACCCTGTATACGGGTGCGGGGAACTCCCACAGGCTTTTTGCCGTCTTAGCGCTGTCCACGGGAGTCCGAGAGATCGAACTACTTTCGTGCTCAATACCAGAATTGATGGTTATTTTTTGTAGATTTGGCCAAGTTCAAAGTCAAATATTGAAAGAACAAATTTTTTTTTCTATTTTGTTGCAAAAAATGTGTCAAATTGCTTTTATAAACTAATAATAACACAGGTCAACAAATATCAATGGCTTAACCGTAAATTTTATTAGAACATAAAATTATTTATCTCCATGATGGCCTTATCTGATATATATAATTCGTTCTTACTATCGGCCTTGGCTCCTTATATCGAAAAAATGGCCTTTTGTGACCAAATTGACAAATCGAGACTAAAAAGAAAAATTTAAAAATCTTTGTTTCATATAAAAATCCCTTGTAACTTATATTTATCATATCAAATAATTAGAAATAAAATTTTTAGTATATGAAGCACTTACATTAGCCTTTAGATAATACAAAATATTCCGTGTCCAAACTTTAATACGACACGATATATTATTGGTTTTTAATAAAAGTTTTAGTTGAAGTTTGAAAACAGTATAGCTGTTGTAAATATGCTAAAAAAATTAATTTAAGAATCTTTTTTGCTTTTTTTTTGGCATTTTTTCTAAAATTTTTAATGTTTATAGCAGACTAACCTAGTTTAATTAAAACGGTAAATGGATTTGAAAATCTTTAAGATAGCTGGTTTAATCTTGGAAGTTAGCTCATAACTCTCAAAAATTTGTTTACCTGTGTAATTAGTATTAGGTTTATATCTATAGTTTACAAACGAATTTGTTGGATTTTTTTTTGTTACTTTCTGATATATATGAAAAACAAAATTTCAGTTTTATATTACAATAAAAAAAAATGTTTTTCTTGAACGCGTATCCAAATTTATGTAAGTAATGTAATTTTGTTTAATATATAACAGCTGTCCCTTTTTTAATTAATTGATATATAACACAGGTCAACATTTTTTTGAGATTTATGAGCTAACTACAGAGATCAAACCTGCCATCTTGATGATTTTTAATCCGTTTACCGTTTTTATAATTATACTTAGTATGTCAGCTATAAACATTGAAAATTTTAGAAAAAATCTCAAAAAAGAAACAAAAACAAAAAATGAAGAAAAAAAATGTTTTTGTATTTAAAACAGTTACACTATTAAACTAAACTTCAAATATTAATCTAAATTGGTCATAAGGTTGAAGTGGCAAATAACTCTATAATCTAAATGTATGAGATAAGGCCATCATGGGGATGTATTCATTTATATATTTATAAACTTTTTTTTTGATATTGATATTTGTCGACCTGTGTAATACAAATATTTGCTTAAATCAAATTATGGTTATTTTATCTTAATATTGTTGTATTTTATTAAGTTATATATATATTCCCTCAACTTTACAGGCTTAGTTTTTGAATCTTCGACCTACCCTCAAAATGACCAAAATCCATCTACGTCTACAGAAACTACAATTGAAAATACTAACAAATTAAAGTTTAGTTTTAACTATCTATAATCTAATAGTTAATTTAACACGAACATAATTATTAATGTATATATACATCAAATTAATGATTTTTCTTTGAATTTAAAAAATTTATTAGATGTATAGCCGCTTACGTAAATGGCCAACGTATAAGTCTTAACCACTTAATACTCGAACAAAAATACGCATCTTCGCTCTTTCATGATTTATCAAAACATTTTGGGAAAGGTTCAGACCAAGAAATTGACCAAAATTTTGCCAAACCTTTAAGATATGCCAGAGCTATAATCGTAACGGACACATCTATATTTCAAGGGAATTCCAAAGTAAATCTAATTAATTTTGATATAGTAAATTTTTATGTTGAAACATGATATGTAGCTTATTTGTTTCATGTGTTGAATTAAATGATTTTTGAATTAAAGTTAATTTGCACGTTGATTGCCATATTACTTAATAATTGCCCCGAAAATGATTGATTTTAGTTTGGATGTAATATTTTCAAATTTTATTTAACCATTAGATATCATTCCTACATTATTTCACGGGTGAAAATTCCCAACCTAACAATTTAAAACAAAGTTCAGCCCTCACATCACGCATTTACATACTCCAATTAAATCACGAATCATTTTGCGTCCCTCGTGGATACTTTTTATACCATGTGATATCGTCCTCTTCCCTAACTAACGATCAAACACCTAAGAAGATGCTTGAACCAATAATTGTAAAGCTGTTGACAGGTCAGGCACCATAGTATTATTTGGCACGTTAAATAAAATTTGAGTTTCAAACAGGGTTTAAGAAAGAAAATATTTCTTTTTATGCAGAATATCACATCCATTTTTGGCCGAGTAGGTTATTTTTTTTATTAAATAGAGCGCGTTCAAACCTAATTTTTAAGATTTTTTTTAAATATTGGTCCAATGTTAAAATATTTCTTTAGAATTTCTCTTCAAGTCTTGTTAATGATTGCCAGCATGTGGTTATATAACACAGGTCAACAATTTTTTGAGAGTTATGAGCTAACTACAGAGATCAAACCTGCCATCTTTGGGAATTTCAAATCCGTTTATCGTTTTTCCTAATCAAACTTAATTAGTCAGTAATAAACATAAAATTTTAGAAAAAAGGTCAAAACACCAAAAAAGATGCAAAAACAAAAAAAAATTGAAATTTTATTTTTGCATTCACAATAATTAAAATGTAAAATTCAAACTTCAAATAATATTTTCATTTAAAACCGATAATATATCGTGTCGTTTTTAAGTTTGGACGCGAAATATTTTGTGTTATTTAAATGCCGATGTAAAAGCTTGATACATTAATAAAATTTATTTTCCATTATTTGTGATTAAAAATATAAGTTACGAGGGATTTTTATATGCAAAAAAGATTTTTTAATTTTTTCTTTTTAGAGTATATTTAGATCTGTCAATTTGGTTAAAAAAGGCCATTTTTCGTTATAGACGGATTTAAGGAGCCAAAGACGGAAGAATGTAAGAAAAACGAAAAAAATCTATCAGATTAGTAGGCCATCATAGTGATGCATTCTTTTATGTTTTCATAAAATTCACGCTTCTCACATTAATATTTGTTGACCTCTGTAAGATGATGTAAGATGCTATAAAAAAATCAGGTTATTTAGATAAACTAAGAGCAACTGCTCCGAGTGTTAGAAAATATCGTAAAAACAATAGTCAATAATATTTTATGTAAAAACTCCAATTTTAAATTTTCGGAATTTTAATTTTTTTTTGTAAAAACCAATGAAATCTGAACGCGCTCATAAACAAAAAAAAATTGTTTTCATAATTTCACTTTGAACATAAGATATGCTTTAACTAATGGAATAAAAGCTTTAAAATGACTTTTGTGTTATATTGTTTATATCAAATTTCAAGCCATAACAATGCAATGCGTCTTCATATTTTTTTACCTTTTTATTTAATTTTTTCAGACAACCAACCATCCGCTATAAAACCCGTTTTAACGGCCTTCTTTTCCCTCCCAAAACCATATGACCAAAACAACTCTCCGCCATATTTTAATTATATATCCAACGTGACGATAATACCCTCCGAATATACTCACAAAACGGCACAATCTAAAGATAGCCCCCTTGACGAATCAGCTGATTGCCCTCACCCAATATTCACCGATGTAAATTTAAATTCCCTAAAATCAACTTTCGAACAGATTGGTGAAAACGTATCTCACACCATAGAAGAAAAAGTGAATTCGGCTGCTCAACAGCCAACGGAAAATACGGATAACAATGAACTCCCGTATTTCGTGAAAGAACCAATATACCAAAACGATCGAAATATTTTTCGCCATGACCTGGCCAAATCTTCTATTTACTTTGGATCTGGTGACTTACACCAGAGCAATTAAAATGTAAATCAGATGCAATGTAAATAAAACTGCTTACTATGTATTTAGCAAAATAAATCATTTGATTTCAATTTTTTCATTTTTGTGTATCAAAATTTTACATTATTTTTAGAAGAATATGTTTTTATGGTTTAATTGGATAAAAATTAAATTCAATAAAACTCTTTTCTGGTATTAAATTCCAAATAAAATTTGTTAAAATATATTTTTAAATCAAATATAAATAAAGCGAATTTACTTCATTAGTTGCAATTATTGCTTGTATTTTAACAATTGAATTTTAGTTAAGATCAATGTAACAAATAGGTTAAAGAGAACATAAAAGCACACATTCTCATCATGGCCTTATCTCAAGGGCGTAGCAAGTTGTAAAGCTTGGGGAGGGGGGGTTCAAAAAAAATTTGTTTTAGTTTGAAATCTACTGATTCTTATGATTGTTACTTAATTTTTCTTTTTAAAATTTGAGTAATCATTAAGGACTTTTATAAATAATGTTTTTATAAACAAACATATATGGTATTAAGAAAATTATATTATTGATATATTATACAGGGCTGGGAAAAAAACTAAATGGGCTTTTTTTTAACAAGTTTTTGGTTTTTTTTTTCCAAATGCCCACAAACTCGTGGGCATGGCAAAAAGCCTCATTTCTTGCTTAAAGAAAAGGGGCATGTTAAAAAAAACCCCTTTTCTTAAAAAAAACTCCTAGGAGCTTTAAGAAAAAATAACCCACCCATCAAAATTTTTTGAAATTATTATAGAAAACATAAAATGGGTTTTTGGGGCTCTTTTTAAGAGCCACTTTTTGTGGGTTTTTTTGCCCCTTTTCTTTGTAAGGGCTTTTTTTGAATTCTTATTTTGGCCCTTTATTTTTGCCCCCCTTTCTTTTTTTATGTTTTAGGGGAAAAAATGAGCCAAAGTTTTTTGGCTCATTGTTTTCCCAGCCCTGATATTATATGCAATAAATTTTTATATTAATGATCAATTATGTAATGAATTTATATAATAAAAATATTTAACTAGTATTTTAATTTGAGGGGAAGGGAGATTTTATATTTTAGTTTTTTTTTTTTTTGGGGGGGGGGGGGGGGGATATGCACTAAAAATTTTCAATTTGGGTGGGGATATGGCATGCTTGGGGGGGGGGGGGGGGTTATCTCCAAACCCTTCCTCACCCCTCTCCTACGCCAATGCCTTATCTCATATATATTTTTCGTTTTTTGTATTTTCTTCCGCCTTCGGCTCCTTAGATCCGTCCATATCGAAATAAGGGCTATTTTCGCAAATTGACAGATTTTGCAACCTCGAGTATACACTAAAAAGAAACAATTCAAGAATCTTTTTTTCATAAAAAAACCCCCTGTAACTTATATTTATCACCTCAAAAAATGAGGAATATTATTTTTTAGTATATCAAGGTCTTACATCAGTAATTAGATAATAAAGAATATTCCGCGTGCTTGTAATACGACACGATTTATAATCGGTTTTTAACAAAAATATTTTTTGAAGTTTAATTTTAACAGTTTAGCTATTGTGAGTATGCAAAAAAAATTTAATATATTTGTTTTTGAATCTTTTTTGTTTTTTTCTAAAATTTTAATGTTTATAGATGATTTACTTAGTTTGATTGGAAAAAATGTAAATGACTTTGGAAATCCCTAAGAGGGCAGGTTTGATTTTTGTAGTGATAGCTCATAACTCTCAAAACCAAAAGTACAGGCCTCATATAGGAAAGCATTTTTGTTTAACTCATTTCTAGAGGCCACTACTTAAAAAATTTTGTGATCTCACATAAGATGAAATAGAAAAACTCTTAACTCAATGTTAAAGCAAATTTATTATATCAAACCTGTATCCTAATTACTGCTATACTTTTTTTTGACTTTACTATTAAAATCTTAATTAACTGTTTAATTATGCCTATTTATTTAAATTGACAATTTTTTATAAATAAAGGGCTTAAAAGCTACCTAGTAGCTAGAAAACATAAGCTTGCTAATTAAAAACAATGAACTACACTAGTTTAATCAAAGTTTTTTTTATCATATGTATTTGAAAAGCAATTCCTAACAAATTTAACTAAGTTATTAATTACTTATAAATATAAAATTGATTTTTATAGTTATTGCCTATACCTGGTTTTAAAAACAATATTATAATATTTTTAATTTAGGCATTCATAATAATTTTTTTCTGTAATTTGTAAAAATTTTATTTTGTTGCAAAATAAGGTGGGAAAAAAGAATGGGAGATTTTATTAAAAAAGTCCCCTTTTAAAAACATACTACAGTAGCTTTATAAAAAAATCTCCAAGGCTTCACTATTTAATCTAAGATTAAATTGCATGAAATATATGCTTGGAATCATTTGAGATATTAATTATGGTCAAGGTAATTTATATCAAAATTTTCTCCATTCAAACTTTGGTAGATAAACCTGTTTTTTTACATAACAAACAAGTCAAATAGAGCTTGTTTTTAAACAAAAAGGCAAAATTAAACATATTTTTAATCTTATATATAAAAATTAAGGGTTGTAAAATGCTATTTCTATATTTTAGAAAAAAATTACTGCAATACCACACTGGGTTGAAAGAAAGGACCTGATATATAACATCAGCATTTATTAATGATATATCAGCATTTATTAATGATATAAGTAAAATAAGGTTATTTGCTGATATAATCCTTTAAGGTCCTGTCTGTCTGATCAGACCTGTCAGCTATATAGCCTGATCCAATTTAAAGCTGCCCCCACAGATATTTAAGAAAATGTATAGAATATAAAAAATCTGATTATTTTTTTTCCATTTTATATAAATGAATACTATGCTTACTAAATTAAATATATCCTTAGTTGTAAAGGTTTATTTATTTATTTTTAAATTTGATAAAAAAAAATCAAAAAGCATGCTGTTAAAAAAACAATTGGTTTGAGGTTTCCCCCATACCTTTCCCCATTTAGGGGTGCCATACCCATTAAGGCTTTGTTTCCAAAGCATTTTTAAACGCCACTTTTTTAGGGTTTTTTTTTGCACTTTTACAGGAGCCTTATTTAAATTATTTTAGCCCTTTATTTAAAGCTCTATATTTTCCACCGTTAGGAAAACAGCCAAAGTTTTGTAGCTCACTGTTTTTTTAGCTCTGGTTTTAATAATATAGTTTAAAAAAATTAAAATTTTTAGGATTTTTCAAAAATAAAAACATACTTTAAGCCTGGCCAAATCAAATTAAACACAAAACAAAGAGACTAAGTAAAGTAATTAGTTTATTCTAATAAAAAAACACTTAAATAACTATTGAAAAATTGGAGGTATTGCTAAATTTATGCACATCATTGTAGATCATAAACATGCTTTTATTATTTTAATTATATAGTAATTTACTTTGAGATACAATGTATTTTCTTAATAAACTTTACAAATGCATTCATTACAAATGAATTATAATTTAAAAGCATAATTAAATATTTAGTTAATAGTATATAAATTTCATTGTTATATATTTTACTAATAAAAAGAAGGATCTCCAGGCTCATAAGCTTTTGCCACACACTTAAAAGGCCTGACAACATATAATCTCCGTTCGAAAAAAACACCTAATAAGGCGAAAGGGATTAAAAGAGGAGCAGACTTCCAGTGGGCAACTATATATCTAAGATCCTTTTTGGTAAATTTCATACCCATTCTTAAAATTTAATTTTTATTTTTGTAATTCAATTCCTTCTGCTTTTTCTTATATAGCCGCGTAGCTTCCAAATCCTTGTGTATGCAATAGAAACAAACAATAGGAAAGGAAATTGTGAAAAAATTTCGTCTAATTATAGTAAGTGCATGCATAAAATAGACAAATTCAGATGTCCTAAGGATAGTGTTCAATTAGGAAATTTAACGCCTTTTAAAAGAAACTGTTTATATGCTCCAAATGCTAAGTAAAAATAATTTAAAAAGATGGTATTCGGAACTTTCTTATAAAAATGACGTCATTTCATCTGTGCGTTCAATTTCTGTGCTTTTTCTTGGTTCAAGAACTATCATCCTTTAAAATTATTTTAAAATTATATACCATTATGTAAACTAATTGATTTAGATAAAGATATAATTGCTGTATTATGAAGATTTATTTCATGCGCCATTTTGCTTTTTAGAGCAGAGACACTTCAATCAAAAAGTGAGTTAATTATTTCTTAAGTTGAAATTAGATTTTAACCTTTAGGGCTAGGGTACGAGCAATGTGTGTTTATTTTTACGTGTTTTTATTTTTTTTTTAAAAAATTTGATTTTGTAATAAAACGCAAATTTTTTTAAAATTTGTTAAATTTTTTTATGCATATAAGGGCACGTGCAAAGTGAGTTTTTATTTTCGTAAAATTTTAAAAAGTCTGAAAATTATTAAAAATTTATTTTTTTAAGATTTTTTTTAAAAAACTTGTTATTTCTGAAAAAGCATTTTATGTGCATAAGGGCGTGAGACTCATTTCTTTTTTTTTAATTTTAAAAATTTAAAAATTATCTTTTGGCATTGAACGCTTTGTCGCCAATTTTTGTTATTAGCATTTAAATAGTTTTTCTGAAAGAAAAGTTTTAAAAAAATTAGAAAAAAAAATAAAATCTTAAAAAATTCGAAATTTATAAAATTTTAAAAATATTTTCAAAAAAATGAAACAAGCCTGAACGCGCCTAAACTCACTTTGCACGTGCCCTAAAATGCTTTCTCTGAAATTTTTTGAAAAAATAAATTTTATGAAATTTACATAATTTTAATATTAATGAAAATTTATATTTATATTTCCCTCTAACTTGCGTGGTAGCCTATTAATTCATTAATAAAGTTGTGAATACCTATGTTTAGTAATAAAATTTATGACTGAAAATATTTATTAAAAATAGTTTTTAGTATTTAAAGCTAAGAGAAATTAGGTTTATTCGACGCGTGAATTTGTAATTCAAAGCACAGAGGCCGTTACGTGAACAGAATTTTACTACTTTGTGATAAATCAAATTTAATTAATTAGCAAACTATATTCGTAAATTAATCAATTTTTACTAAGACACCTTACCCTATACAAAAAGTATAGCGTAAGCTCTGTATCAATTATAAAAATTAATGTGAATGTGCGCAATAGATTAAAACTAATTCATAACGAGTTGTTTATTATCGTAACCGAGTATTCACATAGTCGTGAGGTCTTGGTTTGTGATTGTCGTTTTGGTTGAATATCAATTAATCACTATCCAATACGTAGGCATTGTCAGGTTTGATTTATGTTTGAAGTTTTACTTTAACTTTAAATTATCAAGTACTTTTTAATTCTAATCATACAAAGGTGGGTTTGCTTTGCTTTCAATTAAAACAGTTAAAATATATTTATTTTTTTTTTTTTTGCTCCCAGCATATAACCCTAGTTTTATAAAATATGCGGCTAATATTAATTATACTTATTTAGTTTGCCGACTTAATTCTTCCATCGTAGCGGGTATATCACCGCCAAGTGGGAAATAAAAACTTCGGGGATTTAATTTAGGTTTGTTTAAATAAGCATAAAAGGGAAAATATCAAACTAAACACTCTGGACCGTCCACCTGCCAACTTCAGACAAAATGTCACAGTTCTTTATGCTTGATAATTAAGGAAAAATTGAAAATTATTTCATGTTAATCCTACGTACAATTGGCGGTTATTTTCACGTTTTTAATCCATAAGGATTGTATCTAATAATATAGACATTTATACTTCCCTGTCCACTGCTAAAAATTATTTTGACCATATAAGGCATTGTTAAAAAATGCACTATTTTAAATTGGGGTAATCTTTCTTATTTATCATGCCATTAAGTAAATTATTCTTTTTAATTTTTATATTGTACGTGAACCTTTTAAAAATTAAATTGTAAAAACATTGGGGTTTAATATTACTTCTAAAAATCTTAGCGCCCGACGCAACGCTTTAATAGCAGGGCGAACGTCGTTGACTAAAAAAAATGGGATCTTTCCCAGCTTGACTGATTGTTGCCTTAATTTACCTAGATGAGATCATATTTAATCTTTTAAAATTATACTAGGCTGGACCCATTACAATATTATTATACATGGACGAAATTTTATTAGTATATAATGTTATTAATAAATTTAATTCTTAAATATAAAAATGCTAGTAACCTCTTTAAAAATCGGTTTCTAACAACTTCTCTCCAAATCTAATGTCATCCTCTCTAGCTCTGCTAGAGGAGGAATGGTTTTGATTTGTGTGATCGGTTGTTGAACACACATTGATTGAGGTTCACTACCGGCTCTTACTGTTGATGTAACAGGGAGACGGTGTCACCGAAGGAATGTTGGCCGGTAGCACCGGTGAAGTCTGCAGATCCCTTATAGGCTGTATCGCTGTTCCCAAAATTTAAGACAGCGATATATTTGCATTGTTTCCCCTCGCCTGGTTTACAAATCTACACAGCCTACCGTGCCATCTTCGGCAACACCTACATCGTCTTCGGTTTGTTCTTCTAGGATTTTGATTTCTCTCCATCCTAGGTGTTAATCTCGTATTATCATTATTTATGTAATTATTGTTCGATTGGGTCCTCCCTTGCCTTGGCCTAACACTGGACACAGGAGCCGGCCTAAGGACTCTTTCTCCTTGTCTGTGCCTTCTGTGCCGTTGGTCCCTAGGTGTCCTTCTTCTATGAGTTCCCCTTATAAGTGCCATAGTAACTTGGGTTCTTCCCTCACGATTCATCTGGAGATGCCGGTTTGGCATAATGCTTCCCCAGGGCAATATCATTGGGACTATCTGAAGCCAATAATACAGGCCAAATTTAGTATAACCAATAAGGAAAAAAAATTATAAATCTTTCATTATTTCAAACTGGATAAGACATGCAATATATCACACAGTGATAATACCATTTTGAAATTTATGCATCTGTTTGTTTCTAAATAAATATAAAAAGTCTTTAATAGTATGAATTAATTATTTAGTAGTGGACTCTAACGTCCTCTACATGCCTGACCACTATTTTTTTATCTTGTGCTAAAATTTCGAGTACCCGAGACCCTTGGGAGGATATTATCTCTCCCATGAGCCACTTGGGATGTCTCTTGTTGTGAGATAGATAACAAATCTTTTGACCTTTCACGTATTTAGAATTAGCTCTTGTTTACTTATTATTTATGATATCATTAGTTAATCTTATTTTAAGTCCTAGAAACCTTTCTGAAATAGATTGTTGTATACGACATCGCTGCATTGCGGTATACTTCGTATAGCCATGTCCCATCTTTTTCATGTTGTTGCAGTTTTAGCCATCTTTTAGTCATTTCAACTGATCTCTCAGCTAGTCGGTTTGAACTAGGATGATATGGTGGAGTAAAGATTAGCTCGTTATTCTATTTGTCACAGAAAGTCTTAAACGCTTGTGATGTTAACGCAGTATCGTTGTCGGTTACTATTGTTTCAGGAAATCCAAATTGACTAATAAGCTTTTTACGAAATTAATTACTACCGATGTAGTATGGTTGACTTTTATAAAATCTGCCCAGCTAGAAAACGCGTCAGCCACAACTAAATAACTGTTTTTATCGAAATCAAACAAATCTAGATGTATGTGTTGCCATGCATGTGTACTACTAGGCCATTTTCTAACTTAGTCGCGCGGACGTGATGCTATGGAAGCACATACGTACATTTGCGACAGATATCGTTAATGTCATTATTCATTTTTGGCCACCAGTATTTTGCACGGGCTTGTTGTACGTACTTATCGCGTCCTTGATGTCCTGCAATTTCTTGGCTTATCTTATAAGTGAGACTTATTGGGATACTACGTGATCTTGTCATTAAACTAGTTCGTCTTCCAGTGTAGTTTTGTCATTACTTTATAATAAATGTTAGACGGATTAATATGATCAATTTGACCCTTTAAGTATTTTTTTAAGAATACTTAAGTCTTCGTCTTTTTTGATCGCTTTTATGATATCTTGCCATGAGGCGCAACCTTCATTCAAGATAGAGTTGATTATAGGCGTTGTACCGTAATAGCATAGACGTGATAAGGCATCTGGCAAGTTATTCCATTTACCAGGTACATATACCATGAGTAGTTGTCAACGCTGTAATCGTGGTGACAAAAGTAGAACACGGTTGTCCTTTTTCAAAAATCCTATGAGAGGTTTATAGTCAGTCCACACTGTGAATCTTTAACCGATTAGATATTCTCTGCATCTTTCGAATCCTAATTAGATGGCCAGGCATTTCTTTTCTATAGTGGAATACCTGGTTTCTGGTTCACGAAATATGCGTGAAAAGAAAAGTATAGGCCTATTTATTGTTTTATACTTTTGTAAGAGCGTGCCACCGACTCCATGTGTAGACGCATCTACTGCTAAAATTAATGGGTAGTCGGGGTTGAAACTTGCTAAAACTGCCGGATGTGTTAAAATGTTCTTCGCCGATTTAAACTTTTTATCATGTAAATCTGTCCAGATAAAAGAAATGTTTTTTTTTACAAAGATTGTAAAGTAGCGCAGAAATTTCTTTGTAATCTGGGATAAACCTACGATGATAACCTAAAGACCGAGTATTGAGAGAAGTTCGGCTTTATTGTTAAGATCTCTCATTTTCATCAACGCTTCGGTCTTTTGAGGTAAAGGTCTGATGCCTTGTGCACAAATCTCATGTCCTAAATAATTTATTTTTTCCAAAAGAAATGAGCATTTGTTTTGACCTAATCTCATCCCCTTTTCCTTGATGCGACCTAATGCGATAGAAGGTCTTGCATTGTGTTCCTGGATCGTTCGGCCAATGATAAGTATGTCATCTAGATAGGCAAAAACACCTTCGATGTCCCCAAATATCAGCGAGCACTTTGAAATATCTGGGCCGATGCTGAGAGGCCAAAGCGTAAACGTAAAAATTGAAAAAGACCTATGTGCGTATTTATTGACAAAACGTTGACGCTTTCTTCCATTAATGCTAATTGAAGAAAGGCTTGTGAAAAATCAAGTGTGCTAAAAAATCTAGCTCCTGCAAAACGCGAAATTATTTCGTCAAACCTAGCGGGTAGGTTACTTTTACTAAAAATTTATTTACTGTTAATCTAAAACCTGCGCAAATGCGTAATTTTTTACTTTCTTTTTGAATGGGTACTAAAGGAGTTGCCCAACTACTATATTCAACTGATCTAAGTAGGGAAGACCGGGGCGAAATGAACATGTTTTTGCAAAATCGTTGCTGCTGACACATTTTTAATCCAAAAGAAAAAATTAATGGCTCATTTTATAGATAATTCATTATATTTTATAAAATAATTTGTTTAATTAAAAACATATTTCTGTAAAAAGATATTAAACAATGTATAAACCCACTAGTATTAACCATTTCGCCCCATATACGGGGTAAAATGAAACACCCATGGGGCAAAATGAAAGTGTGTAAAATTTATTAAATTTACAGCTTTAAAAATAAACATAGATTTAGATCATTTTATTAAAAGTTATATCATAATCAATTACCAGTGGCCTAAAAATCCCAACATCAAGGGGTTGAAGTCTATGAGAACAATGAGGTGGTAGTGTGACCACATTAACCCCATTATCTTTAAAAAAGTTCACTGCTTTAATGGATATATGAGATACATGGTTATCCTTAATTATAAGTGCCTTTATTTAAAATATAATTAATCAATTTACTGGATCTTCAGTTGAGCTTTTAACATATTTTACAAAATGTTATTCATTTCACCCCGCATTGAGTAGTGTTTGCAAAATCAATAATGTTCAAATAATATTAAGTTTTAAGTTAAAAATGTATTATATTCTTACAACGAAGTGTTTTTCTAATCTTTTGATTATAATAATATTTTCGAGGTAACATTTTGTTAAAAATAAAGTAAAATTATTGTTGCTTAAAACTAAATTTGAAATAGCTTTTTTTCTTTAATTGAGATTCTAAATTTTTTCAAATAGATGTATATGTAAAAAATATAATGAATCGATAGCTTGTTTAAAGATCTACAACATATATAAAATTTCACCCCACCAACCATTTCGCCCCGGTCTCCCCTACGCCTAAACTTTGCCAATCTAGTAAAATTAATTTTTGTTCGTCCAACCAAGCAAATGGAATTCTGCGACAAGGAAGGAAAATATGTCTGGCGTCCTAAAATTGGTAAACTAAATTTTATGCCTTTTAATAATCCTAATCCTACAAATAAGTCCTTATACTCAATTTAAGAGTTTTTAATATTGCTTGTGGACCCGTTATATCCTTAAAATGAAATTGTTTTAATTCTATATCAACAATTCTTAAATCTACCAAATTTAAAAAATTATTCCAAAATAAAAAATGAATAATTGGCCATCCTAAAATTATTACAGTGTCAAAATCTACAATATAAAATATTATTCTAAAAATTATTAAAGTAAATATTTACATATATGAAACCAAAAGGTCTAAAATTATCTCCTGACACAGTTTTAAAAATGTGGTAATAACTATTTTATTTAGCATATGGAAACATTTTACTTAGAGTGTCTAAATTCATTAGGTATACAGAGGCACACGTGTCGTACAAGATTATATATTTATTTTGATTAACAATTTATAACCTGCTCAGGAGACAATTTTTTAATTGCTATTGCCCTTGTTGCACTTGCGGTCTCTGTGACCTACAAGTGCATCTCCAACCTTGATTATACGGTCTATAATAACGATTCTTCACGTTTCTTACCCGTACAAATGGATCTATTTTGAATAATATAAAGTAAATGATTGTTATAAAGACTAATAAAGCTAACAAATAAGGGTCATTCAATAAAAAACCTAAATCAAACAGTACTTTTTTTCACTAAACATATCCTACAAGGGATTTATTAAAATTTTTATAATAATTATCCTACTATACCTTATTAACAAGGCCAATAAGAAGAATAATAAGAGTATTAAGCAAGTATGATTACCTATTTTTCTTGTATTTCGATGGGTAAAAATACACCAAATAATTTAGGTCAGAAATTCAAAGCTAAGAGAAACAAGATTTATTCAATGCAATAAAAATTTCTTGTGTAAATCACGCGTGAATTTGTAATAATAAAAAAGTAAAAGAGCAAAGTAGTATGGGTGATAATAAAATCAAATACATTAAATTAAATCCTTATACAGCCAGAAAAACATCATCAATCAGTTTATATAATAGCACAAAGGCCGTTACGTTATAACAGAATTTCACTACTTTGTGATAAATTAAATTTAATTAATTAACATATATTTGTAAATCAATCAATTTTTACTAGACAATATTCGAACTCTAACCTTTCAAATTATTTATATTAAGACTGACCATTTTTTATATATCGCTTCATATATGTTGGGTACAATATCAAAATTACCTTATTTTTAACTGTATATTAGTTATCTATATTATTAAAAATGAAATTTTCGAGGTTTTTTGTTTACCGTTCAAAAACCAAGAAAAAAAAATTGTTTATGTAAAAGGTGTCTGAGATGGCAAATTTTTTGTTTTTATCCACGAGGTGTGCATATTTTTTTATTAAAATAAAAAAAAACCGTTTTACGACCAAAATAATTAGAAAATATTTTTAAAATTTTCACTCTTAATCAAGTATATCCCTATTAATGCACGTGAAAAATTTCAGACCTCTAGCTACTTCCGTTATCTATATTATTAGAAATAAAATTTTTGAGTATTAGTGATTACCGTTCAAAATCGAAGAAAAAAAAAATCGTTTGTGTAAAAGGTGTCTGGGATGGCAAACGAGGTGTGCATATTTCTTAATTAAAACGAAAAAAACGTTTTGCGCCCAAAATAATTAAAAAATATTTTTGAAATGTTTACTCCATATTAAGTATTATTCTATTAATGCACTTGAAAAATTTCAGACCTCTAGCTACTTCCATTATTAAGATACGATATTTTAAAACTTTTCAAAAAAAATTGGGTTTTTTTTACTCGAGTTCTATTATAAAAATTTTGACTATAAAATACTTTCAAATTGTAATAGCTTATTTAAGAATGTTTACTTGAAATTCGATGAAAATTTCAGCCTCTTAGAGTGTATAGGAGCCGAGTTATGCATCAGGTACCGAAAGGTACATAAAACGTACATTATAAGAAATTTCACTATAATAGCCAAGAAATATAATTAACGGTAATAAATATTCTTTTTATTTGACATGTTTATACATATTATCTTTTATATTAATTATAGTTTTATATTATAATATTTTATATTTTTAATTTCAAATACCATATGATTTCTAAATTTCGTATGTTAGATAGACACAACCAATTTTAAATTATAGGCCAATTCCTAATACAACGACCCCAAACCAAAGTCGTTTAAAAGCATTTTTCTAGGTCAATATTGCTCTGAAAATCCCGAATTTTCTATTAAAAATAGTTTTTAGGATATTAACGTTTGAACGTCCAGAAATGACCAATTCATATCTATTATTTTTTTTGGATGAAATATTAAAATCATTGTGACCAAAGTCTGGCCAGCTACATTCTTACCTTTGTATTTTTATAAAGTAGTTAATCTTAAATTTAAAGCTATTTCTGCATTTAGTTTTTATTGATTAAATATTAATGATGCTATATAGCAAATAATTTGTGATAAACATTATATATAGCACTTAAAATTATTGTATATTAAACTTTTTGTCAGAAAATATAAATTATTGTAATTTTTATTTCCATCTTTCATCTTCATTAAAGCAAAAGTACTGGAAATAACTAAAATTTACACATTATCTTTTTTATATAATAAATATTAATAAAATTATAATTATTCATAGAATTTTTTTCAGTTTGATATTGATGTTTTTTAGTATAAACTTTTTATTGTAAACTTGGCCCATTTACTGCATATAATAGGTATGATTTTCATTTTAAGATATGACTAGAAATTTAAAAAAAGATTAAAAGAGTAGTGTTTTCAAGATATTTTATTTAAATTTTGAATATTAGATATAATCCTATTCATTTTAAAAATATTTTTGATATTTATACCCAAATAATAACATTTTTTTTCTTTGAGAAATTATTTTTCAACTGTATTCTAAAATTGCTTGCTATAATTTAATGTTTCTCATCTTTCTTATCTCATTAAATTAACTAATTTGCAATTATCTTTGTTCCACTTTGTCAAAAATAGATAAAAAAATTTTATTAATAAAGGGATATCCAGGGCCAAGCCGGGTCACATATTCTAGTAATGTTTAAATCACATTTTAAATTTTCTAACACCAATAATTTTTATGTCTTATATAACTTATGCATAAAAAAGCAATATTTTGGCCCTGGAAATTTTTATTTCTTAGTTTTTTTAGAAACCTTGTAAAAATGTATAATCGTAGAGACATAATTTACCTTGTTGCGTCTATTTTTGTTTTTTTGAATAAAAAATTAAAAATTTTATTTATAAATTGTCTTTGCATTTTGCTGAATAAACAAAGAGTATATTTCGGCAAAAAGTGCATTTATATTTAAATTAAGCACATACTTTTGAATTTTGATTCATATATAATTTGGACTCAATTAATTCCTGAATTATAGATTGTCAAGAATTGAGATATGCTTGTCCTTCACCATGCATATGCATGTAACTTTTTTTTACCTCCAATTTGTGGGTTAAAAATTTTGTGAAGTTTAACCCGCGATGTTAGTGTCTTGTTTTGTCCTAATTTTTGAAAAAGAGGTATAAAAATGCATGAATTATGACTAAAGACATTTATAATGCCTTGGATCTACTCTTAGAACGTGTCTAGTGATATATATATATTTATATTCAGCAGACAATGAAGTTAGCTGAGTTATTGTTTGAATAAAGAATAAAGAACGCCCAATTTCTATTGGTAATATAACGCAACTGAATTTAATAGAATTTGTTTTTATTTTAACAATAAAATTAAAAAAATTAAAGATGCAGCTTTGCAAAACAGAATTAATACCATTTAAATGACAATATTGATTAATATTTTGTCTATTTATCTATTCTATTTTTTTTATTTTTAAACAGGTTAGTCAATTGACTGCGGCTAGTAAAAAAAGTTTGAGAAGCGCATTTGATTAACATTAAGGCTGTAAAAAAGTTTTTGTTAGGCATATCCTAACGACTATAAAACATTATTTCTTATTTTTTAATATTAGCCGTTAAATTTTTTTGTAAAAAAAATATTTTTTTTTGAATTTTAAAATTTGTATTAGCCGCGATTAGGGTGTTTCTGCATAAAAAATAAAATGTGAAACTTAAAATACAATATTAAGTTTTCATATTTTAATTATGGTATATAATTTAATCATAATTTTTTGATTGTTATCAAATTAAACTTAATAACATAAATAGTTAAAAATGGTAAAAATTGGCAGAGATTAGTGCCGATTAGCATTAGCGGCTGAAATTTGAATAATAGCATATGTTTCGCACATCGTTCATGAAAGCGACCATATGTTCCTCTACATAGTTGCGTTCATATTCGGTGGAATATTTATACTATGTTTGGAGTATTATGGGTTGACAAAGCTTTTTTCAAATAAACGTAGGTGTCTTCCAAATTTTGGAAAATACAGCCGTTCAAAGTTTCCTCAGGTATAAATATGTATATAAAATGGATGGTTTTGCAATGAAATTATAATTAATAAAATATTTAAATAGAAAATTCTTGCCAACTTCAACAGTGACAAATATTCTCTATTGGCTGTCAATGTTTTAGTGCAATTTTTGTTTAAGGAGCTAAAAGATACAGACCATATAAAAAGGTTTGTGAGAGTATTATTTTTAACTAAATATTTTTTTAAACACTTTTTTTTTAATTTAGAATCTTATAATGTTTTAAACCATTTGCATTCCTAATAATTGAATTTCATTGTGAATTTGATACTGTAAATACCACATTTCAAACTTTAAATATGAAAATAGGAAAATCAAAACTATAAATATTCAATTTTTTAAATTAGTTAACAAATTTAACTTAAAAAACATAGTTCACACATAATTTTAATGTTAATAATTATGAAAGAATTTTGCATAAATACATTTCTTGGTTTTTTAAATATGACTTTTTATTTGTAAAATGCCTCACAGTTACTATAGTTTTTCTTGTATGGAAGGAAGTAAAAAGTTTGTAACCTTATAATGATAGATAAAGTTGGCATAATAACCCTGGTATCTACATTTGAGGGTTAAATATATATATTTTTGTTGCTAAAAAGCAGAATTATTTTATTTTTTGAATTGCATTATATCAGTACACATCTGCAATTTTTGCTATTTAATGGCAACAGAGGTTTGGATTTTAAACTCTTGATATCTAATGAAATTTAAAATGAAGAAAAATATATAGATTTATCAGATTTTATGCTTTCTAAATCAATGCTTTAATGACAGCTAACGAATTTTTATTGTCTGGTGATAAATATTAAAAATTTACAAATTAGACACACAGACTCTAATCTTCAGCAACACATAAATATTTATTTTCTTCTTAATTTTGTCATTATTTTTTATTTGTATCCAAAAAGTAGAATTTCTTTCAATAGATTAAAAATATCAATATGAACTTTGTTGAAACGAATCAGTTATTTTTTTAATAATATTTTCTAAGAGAAGTTGCCTTGTTATTTATATATTTTATGTTATATATGAATTTTTCATTTATAAAATTTGGTAAAATTATAACTTGCATTCTAACATTCATATTTATTTTTTTAAATATATATTTGTTATCAACAAAGTCATTTATTAGACCACAAATTGTATTACAGTTGTAATGTAGTATATGGCCTATTCTTCAAATTTAAAAAACAAACGCTTAAGTTTTTCCAATTTTGTGATGGAATATTTTCACACCTAACGTTCACAACGGTGTTGCCTTACTCCATAGTCATTTATTGGTATAAAATTCAAAGCTCTCCTAACTCTAAATAAAGATCAATTAATCTAATGAATAGACTTATGCAATTTTTTTAAAATATATATCTATTATTCCGACTCAAAAATATATCTGCCCCTGCCGATATGTTTACAATTCAAACAGGGATGGTTAGGATGACAACTTAACCGGGTGACGCACGATCGAGCCTTGAATTGTTTTTTTCCCACATCGTACCGGGTATTTAAATTTTAAAGTCCGGCCAGGTTCGAAACGAGAGAAAAATTGATCTGGTGCAACCGACTTACGCGATTCCACCGGGGTTTTAAATTTCAGATTGGATGGTGAGAAACAATACTTAAAAATTTTAAATTTCACCTTAAAGACTATTAAAAAATCGTCGTTTTGCTAATTTCACCAGTCATTAGATGTGTCCATGTGCCTGCCCTATATAATTCAAATGACTCCACTCAACTTTTCCCGTCCCCTCTATTAGTTCGGATTTCATCCAGTTTTAGATGGACCTTCTATCACCAGTGACACTTAAAATATAAGTTTACGGTCCGGTCCGCACACGTTTGGTCACTCAAAAAAATGGAGCTGAAAATCGATATTATAAAGTACCATTCATTCAAGTTGAATTATAGGAGAGTGCCATGAATAAGGACTACACACGTATTATTATGTCTTCCCTGATTTTTGAATGGACTCTCACTATACCAAAAAACAAACTTTAAAACTAAAGGCCACATAATTTAGTGTCGTAGATTTTTTTGCAATCTTCTTTTTTCCTCCGCGAGGAATGTAAAATGTTAAAAGCCTTCTAATTTTTTTTTAAACATTTTTTTTAAGTGACATTCAAGTTGCCCCATTTACTTTCGTTTTTCTCATTAATATGTATTACTGTTTTTTACCGGATCCCTGTAGACCGGTTCTATGCAGGGTGGGCTGAATCGGACCTAAAATTAAATGGACCGGGCCGGAATGGCCGAACAAATTTAGGGTTAGTCGGGTCGGACTGAATGCTTTTTTTTAAATATTTAATGTTTATATATAATAACTCATCTTTTTTTTCCCCTTTTCGTTCAAACTTTAGTAATCACATTTTTTTTTAAATTTAATTGTTAAAAATATTTTAATAGATACCAGAACTTTTGACCACTGTCAAACAAGACCTGCGGCCCATCCGGTTTTCTAATTAAGTATATATCAAAAACTTTTATCACGTTTTAAAAATCACCAGAGCAATAATTCTCTTAAAACTACACAAACCCCCTACTTTTAAAAATTAGTTAAATTGTAAGTTTAATAACAATTAAAGTGGAATCATACAGTTTAAAAATTAATTTGTGAAACAATGCTGTTACATATATGTTATGATTCAGGAATTGGGGTTTATTATTATAATGTAAATCCTATAATAATCGCATCGTGCCTCCTCTAATTAAATTATAGTTAGTAACATTATATATTTTATAAGTTCCCAGTTTTTTTTGCAAAATTTTTTATTGATTGGACATGGGCGGCTTAGTTGATGTTTAAATATTTTAAAAATAATTTTTAGCCAATTAAATCGTTTTTAAAATATCTATATAGGAAATCATTCGACAAAATTTGTACTTTTAAAGTATAATTGTATAACTTTGGTCCCCAAAATGTTGACAAAGTCATAAAGGTTCTATATAAGCCTCTATATACAGCACATTAAGTACCCAAGTTACCCCTTATTTAGTTTTCCATTTTTTTGCGCCTATGGTTTGAACGCCAGGTAGAAAAGCCCCCATAATGAATTGTCATCTAGACCTCGCTTTCAATGTCATTATTCGTTTAAAAACACCTACTAACTCTACCTCGCGTGTTTTCTCCACATTCATAATTGCCCCCATCATATGGTTTAATCTTTGTTTCTCTCCAATTGTACTTAACCAGTCTAATGATACCAACAAAGGATTTATAAAATACCTGGGGTCGGATATATCTCCCTAATTTCCGGCTTATAATTTCCTATTTTTATACATATAAAACCATTTTCCCACCCCCTGGTCCCTTAGATGTTTCAAACTGTTTCTTCTGAACGTAATGTGTTATTGCGCCATTAGTTAGGCTCATTTTTGGCGTGAGTTCATTTCAAAAGATCACTCACATATATATCCTAACGCTTACAATTTAGATGGTTTGTTTTTATAGATGAAATTGGATGGGATGGTTTAGTTAATATCACGCAAGCTTGTAAAAGCACACGTTTTATCGAACCAAATTCATTTCTTCTCTCAAAAAAAAAGCTTTTAGGCTATGTACATGACCTGTAAATAAAATCAGGATTATACGTGTTTTTTTTTGGAATTGGAATATTTTATAAAGCAAATAACATTCTCACGCAGGAACATTAGATTTGACAGTTCAGTATATGATATTTTTTATAAATATATCGAGAAAAAATTCTGCGTCCATTGTTTTAGATTGTTAGGATCTACTTTTTTTAGGATTGAGTTTTTTAAGGTGATTAAAGGTATATATTCAAAATTCTAAACAAAATTGATTTGCCTTTGATAGACCCATATTAATATCAATTAAATATTGTAATTTCTTTCAATGTTCAATATTAATCTAGGTGGATAATCAATAAAATCTTTATCGAGTTGCAGGAATTAACCACGACATCAGCTCTAGGCCGTATCCTTGGGCAAATTAGGGTATTTTGCAATTCATTTAAAAATTAACTGTTGTACACCATTTTCATAAATAATTTAATACAATTATATCATCTTAATAAACTTATTTTTACACCTATTTTAATTACACTTAAAAATACTTGTATGTTTAGAGGGCAAAGGATTCATTTTTTACGAGCATATTAAAAAAATAATCCTTAAATATATAATTTACTACCATTAATAATCTCTTCCTCTCAAGTTATTTTAAGGTGACCTAAATATTTTTTGGTATATATTTTTTACCATTTTTCATTAATCAACTTTAATTTCTAATACTTTATTAATTAATTTTCATAAAATTTATTTGAATTGTATCTTATTTTTTATTTTTCACCAACCGTAGGTTAAAGATATAAACCTTGGATCGTATTTCCCATTGGTAGATAACATAAAGGTCGAAAATATCATACTTGATCAAACTGATACCTATATTGAAGTTATTATTTTTTAATTTGTGATTTTTTTTCACATTTATTATGTTTTTTTTTAAAAAATATGCCCAAAATAAAAGTGACATAATTTGTATCTGAAAAGAATTATTGATATGTACACAAGGCTTTGGCAGTGTCTAGTTTAAAAAAATTTCTAGAATTAAAAAGATTTTATTAATTAACATTATAGTAGGTAAAAAATTTATTTAAAACTTTTTTTTTCATTTATTATTAGGCATATTCTATACGGGCAAGCATTTTATATTTTGATATTAGTCGTTAATTTTTATTTGAAATTACTAATAACGGTAAATATATATATTTTTACAAAAAACCATTTTTTTCATATTTTTATAATTGCAATTTTGTTCGCAGTTTTACAATTAATTGCCGCTATGCACTTCATGTTTTATATATAGGAAGTTAATATCACCATGGATATTGATTATAAAGACTCTAATGCCCAAAATTTATTGCTAAGTCCAATCACACAACCTTTTATAGAAATTTTTCAGCCTCAACAGCTGAATAATGGCTCTCCTCCTTCATCTATTCCATACCAACCCACTCTGCCCCATGATCATAATATTAATAATAGAATAGATAATAATACAGTAATTTTGGGTGATAATATCACAACTCGTAGTTTAAATGGAAATGTGAATATGAATGAAAATTTGTCTTTCCCACTTGATATACCTAATCACACTTTTAATCTAACTTATAAAGCAACCAATACTACAACAATGGTTAATCAAACCTCTTTATACCGTAATTCTATTGCTAACCCCGTAGTAAGCACTGCACAGCAATCTGTTTCCACCAAATTATCTTCGAATCAACTGTCTTCAAATAACCGATTAACTCAATCAAACGTTAATTTTCCCGTTTTCCTAGCTGATAAACCATTGACTAATCAAGTTGCTCCTATCAAAGCACCTCAAAGAATTATTTTGAATGAAAAACCAGTTTTATCTGCCAACATTTCTTCAAGAGTTAACCAAAAACTCGGGGATACTACAAGTATTGTTGAATCAAAAGCAATAAAAAATATAAAAAATGAGCCTGAAGTGAATGGCATAAATTACAAAAATATTCAAATGCCTGATAACAAAATTTCCCTAAATCAGGGAACCTCCACTAGTACATCAAATAACATACACACAGCTAATTTGGTCAGTTCGTCAAATATTGTTGATCCGACTCTAATAAAAAATTCTAATATAACAAGTACCGCTAAAAATGGCGATAAATCCACACAAGAAAAGAGTATTGTTTTATTTATAATACATTTGATTTCAATATATTGTTTTGATTGTCAATTTGGCTGACTTCCTTTATCGACAAATTTTGACTGAGCAAAAAAAAATAGTGGTACATTGATCTTCTATCGAATATGTTCTATATAATCACCAACCCTTTTATAACAAAATCCAAATTTAATTTTACTAGAATCACTCAAAATAAATTTTTTATTTTTAAATTAGATTGTCTAAACTTATGTGTAAAATATTTTAATTGGCTAAACCCACTTAATTTTTTTTTGCAATTTTAGTTTTCTCATGTAAGCGTCGATTATAAATTTAAAATCAAAATTAATTTATGTTGCACAGCTAAAAATTTAAAATATTATGATATCAAATTACCAAGCTGACTTGCTGGCTGAATTTACAACGAATATACGACCTAGTGTCTAAACCGTATTTTAAAATAAAATAAGGAATATTATTTATTTTAATCTTTACAAATTATGTTAATCAATGTATATGCATGAATTCTACGTTCAATTGTTTATTATGCAAGAATTTTTTGTAAAATATTTATTTATTACTTTTTAAACTTATACGCAGCCTGAGTTGTTCCTTTAATTGCAGAGCTCCTACATAGTTAATTTTTACTTTAGTATAAAGACACATTTTATTTAAATTCTTTGTATTTAGGAAAATAACTTCCTCATATTTAAACATTTTATATTTCCTCATATAAAAAGGATCGTGATATAAATAGTCTTTAGTATTTTCGTGATTTTTTTATGTAACTTGATTTTAAACAGATGAAATATCGGAAACTTTAAAGGCATTGAAAGGTTTCAGCATGGCCCTGGATACCGACCTTACATTTGTGGGTAAAACTGCTTTAGCTCGCGTTATTATAAGCGTGGTTGAACTCAAAGGACCGGTCCGACTCAAGTTCACTCGAATACCCTATTCACATTGGTCAATCATGTTTATCAAGGTATATACATACTTTTATTCAGTTGTATTTTTTTTAAATATTTTTGCTTTGTTCTTTAGAATATGGCCATTTCATTTTAAAAAAACTTAAAAAAAAATAATGGCCAACTTAAATAACTTTTTATTCGTCTTTTTGCGAAAAATTTGGCAATACTATTAAAATTCCAATTAAATGTTTGTATTTCAATAGACCGCAACCTATATTACATGCTAAATAAATTTTGTAGATAACTTTACAATTATATTTACTTTTTATATGGATTATTTTGTACATAGCATCTTTTTATGATTTTATCAAATTTTTTCAATAACTTCTTGCTTACATATTTGACGTTCTAGGAGCCGGAGATTAAGCTAAACGTGGATTGTATGCTTAGGAATAAACATTTGCCTCACGTTGCTACCTTGATAGCGTCACAAGTTAAAGATATATTCATATGTGGCATTGTTTCTTAATTGTTCATTTACAATCATGTTTGATTTAAATTAAGGTATGCCTTTGTATATCACATATACAACACCTCTTTTAAAACATTAAAAATTTATTTGAATGTACAATTTTAACTTTTATTTTGCAAGTTGGTTGCAACTAAAATAAAAGTGTTTCAAATTGTTTCATTTTTACGCCAATTTTCTTTCTTTAACTAGCTTTTAAACAAATGTCGCGTGTTTAGTTTTTTTAATTCCTTAAATTCATTATTTTACCTCTATCGGCTAGTTTTTCATATTTATTGTATTGTTTGTTAAAATGCAAAAAAATGGCGGACAAAATTAATATTTTTTTTTTAAATTTAATCTTAGCGCCCTACTGTAATAATTTTTCTCTTTATTAATAATTTACCTTATTTATTATTTATATTTCATTCTGTAGATTAAAAAATCTATACGAAAGCGTCACACCTTCCCACATTACAAAATCCGGCTTAAGCCTTTTTTCTTGGCCACATTTCACGATCTCAATACTGACATTTTGCGGGCCCCACCGGGCGCGGGTGGGCCCAGCTTTTTTGATGATTTTTTTGATATTACCACCTCTACTTCACCCCCTACTGCTAATACCAATAATTCCAGCCCTCCCATAATTGACAATTGCAACAATATTCATGCTACTTCAAATGTTACAAACAACGCTAAATCAGATCAAATTCCAAGACCTGATGTAACTTCAACACAGGTTCAAGCAACTGACGTGGCTTCTTTAACTCAATCGGCTCAAACAAAGGGTTACCCTTCTTATCTGAGAAGGCGAAAAGTCAAGGAGGGAACGGGTATATTGCTTTAGTTTTATTACAAAATATGTTTTCGCCTTTTTTTTTGTAAATTTAAAATATTTTAAAAGGTTAGTATACAAAACAGTGGTACATTTTTTGCTAAACCTCCTTTTCTTTTTTGGACCTTTAAAAATGGCTAAAAAACATATAATTCCACTAGTATTAGAATTGCAAAAAGTTCAAAACGAAATGATGGGTTAATGGAATATTCTCAGTTTACTTTTATGGTTTTACTTTTTTTTAAATCTAATTTCTGTCCCCTTTCAAATAATATTAATTTTGTGTCTTGCCAATTTATAAATTATTCTACTTAAATAATTACTCGACCCAACCTCTCAACTATATTTTTCATATTTTTATGTTTCCTTCTCTCATCCATTTAATTTTTTAATTCACTTTAATTTTTTGATCTTGGCACTTTCAAAATTGAAATAACAAAAAAAATGATTCCTTCCGTCAAGTTATTTAAAAACAATAAGCCAAGAGCAACATTTTTGATTCTACAAGATTTTTTTTCTCCTCGCAATTGAATAACAAGGAAACAAAAATTTTGCAAAAAATATTTTGAACGTGCTCTATATTGAAAGATTCTTAATTTATAGATGTTAGCAAAGGTGCGATCTCGGCTGAGTCTACGCACCCATTCACTAGTTCGATAAACTCTACCACAACAGCAGTAGCAACGGGTGGAGGAAAAATTACATCAATCCTTAGTTCAGCTGTTCGGAAAACGAAAAATTTAGCAACGAATGTTGTAGCTACTCGAGCTAGGCACGGGACCTCTATCGGTATTTAAAATGTTACTCTGTATTGAGCGTATCTAGTTGGCCCTACATATAAACGTTTTGGTCTTAAAAAATAATTTTAAATTTTTTTTAATGTTTTCTAGCACGTCCTAAAAAAATGGGATTTTTCTTGAAGACATGGCATATTTAAGCTAAAATGTAATTTTTATTTCAAAAAATGTTTTGCGTTTGTGAACCCGTTTGAAATTATAAGAAATTATATAGTAATAATTTCTTTATTACATTTATCAGTAAAATTTTTGTACCGTAATTCCTCATCAAGACAAAATTTGCACCTAGAAGTACCAAAATTCACTTTAAACGTGCCCTTAAGATTATACTGTTTGCATGCCTAAAATGTATTAATTTTGTTTTATCACACACTAAGCTGGTACGCAATACCCTCTCCTTCCCCTGGCAATCGAAGAAAATATGAATGAAGACGCAAGCACCACAGAAATTTCTCCACCACTTAATTTCGATAATTTAAACGATGGAACGAATTTCCATAACTCCTCGGCCACACAAGATTCAGTTAATTTCAAACTATCTATACATAATTTTAGGACATCACCCTATCATAGCGTTTTTCCAATGCATTTCTTATTAAAAATATATATTTTTTTGAAATTAGGAAAATTTTTGAAATAAAAATTGCCTTAACCTGATTAACTTTAACTATTTTACATTTATTTTCATCAATTAATGTTGATAAAAAACACATAAATATTTATAGCTTAGTATAGTCCTCCTGGGTCGACTTAACGTAAGTGTTGTTGAAATGACACGGCTCATTCCAAACCTACCTCAAGGAACCAGAATTTACCTTACGATATCTTTAGGTAACACCACACCAATTTTCAAAAGAAGATCCTTTAACGATAAAAATAATCTTTAGTTTTTACTTAATTTATTATGTATTTAGGGTTATTTTTGCAAACTTTTACCCTTGTTATAAATTTCCACGTTTGAAAAATCCAAAATACTTAAATTTTAATTAGAATCTGAGAATGTTTAATATTAGATGATTAGCAGCAGAAAACAAATGATTGTTATGGTTAACCCGAAAATGTAAACCCCTAAAAGCTTTTTTATTTATTAAAATTATTCTTTATATAAAAATTCTGTTTTTTCACTCCTAATTATTCAATCGTTTTGTCTAGCATTGCCTAAAAAATTTCTACATTGTTTAGCTCCGAAGTCACTACAAGAATTAAATACCGAAACCCAAACAAAATACCGCCTGTTATGTTGGAAGGTTTACCATAAGAAGCTTATTCGTAACCTGGGTCAGACCTCCGGGTTTTATTGCAAGCAGGTTATACCATAAAAACGCTATTTTTCTATTTTATAAAATTTTCTTTGAATTAACGCTGTAAGTGTGGCTATTGATGATATAAATGAATGATGATATATGAATGATTGTAAAAAGTTATTTCACTTACTCATTAGTTTAAGTCTGAGGCCACATGATTTGTTAATTAATATTTTACAACCTATATATGTAATCTTTTAAATACCGTTATTGGGTAATTACCGTTTAAATTATATTTGTATTATTTTAAGCAATATATAGATCGTGCGATCTAAAATGCATGTCTGTGTTCTCCTTTCCAATTTAGCAGCGTGAAGCTTGGTTAGTAGTTGTATGGGTGAACGTTGAGAAATTTCAAAACCATCCATTTTTCTGAGAGCCTAAGTCTAAAATCTAAGTCGTGTTAATTCTCACATATTTCCGCGTGGCCACCCGCTGGAGAATTGAGGCAAAACCTTGAGGGGTTAGCCCTTTTTTAATGAGAAAATAGGTTTGAAGGAAACTCTTGTGCTAAAGGTTTTTTAGCCTCATAGATTACAATATTTAAGTATACTTTTTTAACTTGTGTATATTTACTTTAGCAATTCATTTCCGACAAGGGTCGGTCTTGTATTGTAATTGAAGATATCTTACCACATTCCCCTGCACATCTTATCGGTCTACAAAAAGTAATAATAAAAAAGTGTTGTCTATTAAATTAATAAATTCATATTAAAAGATCGAATTTTATTTTTACCTTTAAACGTTTTTTATACAATTATTTTGTTATTTAATATATTCTATTTGATAATAATGAATCAAAAACATTATTTTTATAAATGTTTGGGTTAGAACGATGTCATAGCTTTACTAAACGGCATAGTTCCAACCACATCACGCCAAGCAAATAAAATAATCAACCAGTTTCATTACGATACCAAAGGAACATCCAAGTAATTTTTTGCGTCCTCTCTCAAACTATTTTTATAAACTTGGTCTAAAAAATTTGGAATATATTTTATAAATATTTCTTCGCTCCTTCTACGTTTTAAAATATATATTGTATAACAGATAGTAATATAGTTTATAAACATTTTTTACCTAACAGATTAGATATTGTCCTGGAACGGTATCATCCACCTGTTTTTCAAAAAAGATTTCCCAATTTATATATTAGCAACGCCGTTACAGGTATAAAAAATTTAATATTTTGGATTTACCAGCTAAGTTTGTGTTATGCCCTCTTGTTTAGTAGCGTTTAACAGGGTTAATACTTGGGAACCGCCATAGAAAAAAAATTGGTAAAAGTCATATATTTTCTGATAGCTAACGCCTATAAGCATGCGTAATAGTAATAACGGTTTGCCACCTATATTAAAAGGAAATTTTTTAATGTAATGATTTTAGAGTGAAACTATATAACTGTGACAAAGAACACTCTAGACTAAAACCGCTTTTAAAATTGTATAAGAGGTTTGAGCTTTGTATTATAAATCTGATGCCGCTTTTCGTTATTTTTAAAGGGCAAGGACGTAAAAAATCTCAAAATTTCAATTGATACCATTATTTGACCCTAATACTCTTTAGAAAATAATTTAAAAATTTAAAAATGTTTTAAGTAACTTCATTAATTACCTTTATGATTTAAACTCAAAATTTATTATAATATGATTTAAAATATAAAAAATGGTTGTTAGCAATTTTTTGCGCCGCTTTTTTTGTGTTTTTGAGAGATTTATACATTTTTATTTTGTCGCTAATTGAAGAAGGAGAATGCAAAAATCATGCTCACGCAACAGACAAAGAGGCGTGTAACATCAGTGATAGTTTTATGTTTTTTCAATTAATTTAACTTACTGTGTTATTAAAATAAGGGGCGTTACTAAAGAAACTCATCATAAATTTTTTTTTATAAATTTTACGGGTTTTCTAAAATTTGTGTTGCATAGTGTAATTGTAAAATAAATTAACGTGCTTTGTTTGTCTCATAGCCGTATTACATAATTTAGTTGCTGAAAGCATTTTTGCTTTTTGTCATGAATAATTCTTTAATGGAGGCCATATGATTAATTGTATATGTTATTTTAGATGAAAAAAAGGTTGTAAATATCAATGTTCAACCAGCCAGCCCGCTTGATGTATCAAATGTTGCGATGGAAAAATTTAAGGATTACAAATCAAACGATGAAACAACCTCCCATGCAATTTACGAAGAATTTGAAGGTTTTTATAAATACTGATTAACCTTTGATTATTCATCATAATTTATTAAATAAAAATTTATGTTTAGATGCATCGTCTTCGCAAAGGTCACAAAATATTGCTGACAATGAATCACTTGGCTCGTCTAATTATGATTGTATTATCCCAACTTCTCGAACATCGCCTAGTCGCTTTGAGAGTCGTCGATATTTTGATTCCGACTCACTGTGGTCTTTGCCCCTCAACGAAGTTCCATCTTTGCAGGTAACGGGCGCAGATTTTAAGCGTTTTGCCATTCTTTCGTAAGCAGCTTAAACAGGGTTATAAATTTTTTTAATTATATAGCGCTCATTCTCTCAAGGCGATATTTCTTACGAATTTCCTGCCACTACTACACGGCATCGACAACGTGGAAGAAAACAACGACTTGCTCGACGTCAACTCGGCACCTTTCACGATATCGACGATGATTTTGTCGATGACGTGGATGATGACCTAATTGACGGCGAGGAGATTGATGTTGACTCTCCCGAAAAAGATGCTGATGATGATGAGGAGGACGACTATTCACTCCTCGAGTTCGAAGTCGAGCCGGAACGGGAAGCTGATTCTACTTTTCGAAACTCTACATCCCTGGTTACATCCGTTGATGGAGCATCTCAACAGTTGGAAAATGTCATTTCAACTAAAGGAGCTAACACATTCGTTTCATTATCATCTAAAACAGACGGTCGCCCATCAATTCCTTCGACCACCGCGATTCATTCCAATTCAACTGGACATTTGCTAAACGCGGGCAAGCCAACGTCTCCCATCACCGGCGGGTATGATAGATTGTCCCAGTTAGCAGGGTATGACGGACCCTTAACTCTAAAGGGAAGTGCTTCTGCAGCTAATTTGTCACCTATACATGATCCCGGGTCTTCTATACCTACACAACGTGCAGAGAATCTAAGAACAACAACTATAAACGATACTAGAGGTAAATAAATATCTTTTCTCATATTTTTTATATTTATGTTTCCTTCCAGATTTCTTTGATTGATAATAAAATGGCATAATTATGATAACTTGTTGATATGGTTATAGACTCGATGACGAACAAATACCAAAGCATTTCAAATTCTCCATCTACCAAGACAAAGTTCTCTAGTCCAAAGCAAATTTCTGCGATGCTAACTTCCAAAATATCACCAAAAAATTTGAAATCATCGACACAACATGCCGTTGCTAGACTTGCCAAGGAAAAGTTATCTTTAGCGAGCGGTAAGCTCAGAAAGCCTAAGCAACCAAATAACGATTCCGTGTCTCATTCAAACTACCCATTAAAAGAAGTCCACAGTGCTGCGAATCTTTTTGGAGGACCGGCCCTTGATTTAGATTATACCCTCCGTTCAAAAAGGAAGGATGCAACCCTGACGCATAAAAATGCGGTAAATGTTAGTCGGACCAAAAGACTCCAAGCCAAACTGAACCCCCGCCGCCTTTTACACGGCCATAAACGCGTGGCGAGCTTGCCCATGCTCGCCGACTCTTCCCTCATTCCTTTCCCGCCGAGTGAGATTGCGAAACGTGGTAATCGACTCTACGCCTCTAACAATGTCGCAAGACGTTTTGGGAAAACTCGCAATTCACCTCCTCAAAAAATGGATGGCCAGAAGGCTATATTTGGAACGAGCCGGGATAACGAAGCTCATACTAAAAGATTAGCAAACCAAGTTTACGTTAAAACCTTTTGTTTGACTTTGATATGATTAAGATGTAAATATCAAATCATTTAGGAGACGCTAGCATGTAATTTTTTATGTTTTGATAACTATTTAGAATGTTTTGTTTTTTATATTTTCTTAATTAATTTACTATTAATTTCTATTTAGTTGATTTTATTACTTTTATATCTTTCAGATAATTCAAAACCAGGTAACGTATCCCACTTTTATGCGTAGCGATTGGCGTTGTATGTCAGGCCGGCCAAATTTTTTAGCCCAGGAACTCACGGCAATAAACTCTTTGGAACTTGGTCACACTGCTAGTCATATACCGGTCATACCTTATTCAACGGTAACTTTACATTGTGTTATTGCTTTAAAATAAAAAAATATGTGAGTTGGACAAACTTTATGGTTCTTAGCTGATATTAGATGGGATGGATTGAAATAAAGTGAAGACAGTACGTTGATCTCAATTATTCCACGTCGTCTCAGATCAACATCCCTGTCTTACACGCATTAGGTCGGGAGTTCGAGTCGCAAAGGCGTATTTTTTCTTCGTATATAACACTTGTGCAATCACCTTGAAGCTAATGAGTGACCTGCTAGAGGCCCTAAACGATGTGCCTAAAGTAGAAGCCTAGTTTAAAAACCTAGGTCGCCGGCGCGCGAGCAAATCTTACTATCTAACCTGTCGGCAATATTCTAAGCTTTGCTCGGGTTTGAGAGCTATTAAAGAGTATGGTGACTTACACGGGGAAAGGTAGGAAACCTAAACTAAGTTTTTTCTTCAGTTATTTTACCTTTGGCAAAAATATATAATTATATTTTTTTATTATTATTATTATATTTTTATGAAGAATATTGAAATGGAACCTAACGTATCCGCTTTTTATCTCTTTTACGCGCCTCCACCTGAAACTGATGGCGATGCTACTAAACTCAAGGACTATTCTGGAGTAGTGCCTGAAACTAATACCAGCAATGCTAATAATAACGATAAAAATAATCACAAAAATTTTGATAATGTGAATAAAAATGATGAAAGAGATGTATGGACCCTCATGCAAAATGATGAGAGCTTGGCCGACCTGTACCTCAATATCTCAATTACGTGTGAAGCACCCTCTCGTCTGCAGCATAAAGAGGAACTTAACCCTACCAATTCTCGCCCAACAAATTTATCTCCCGAATCAATCACATCGACCAATCTAAAGCCAAGTATATCTTAATACTGTGCCTGCTCTTATCTAATAACCTCGTACGTGGGGTAGTTTTATCTTTTGTATTGCAATAAAATACTTGAAATTTGGGAAAGGTTTTGTTAAACAAAACAGCCGCTTTTTTTACATAATAGATTTGTGCATCGATTGTGATATTGATATTGTGATAGTTTTTATACACATCTGTTACATAGAGCCAATACCGCCTCGGAACGACTTAATTGAGGATCCAATAAAAAATAAAAATCACCTGATCTCAAAAAACGCCGTTAGTAATACCCATCTCCCTAATATTGGTGGGACTTATGTCTTGGGCCAGGTTACCCAATTTTTCTTATTTTCTTGAGTTTTTATATGATAAATGTTGGTTTTGGTAAATTTATTATATTTGAAATTATTTAATTTCAGAATTATCTTAATGTCCAAAAAATGTTAACCTCATATTGGAATTTGCCATATCATAAAAAATTGTATTAATATTTATCGTTAGATTAGTTACGCATTTAACCCTAGGACATTCTTAAGTTCGTGTTTACTCGATGAGAACGGAAAGGTTCACAAACGATTGGCCATTCAGCCCCCGTTAGATCTGGTCATCAAAAATCCTGATATCTTTCTCAACTTAAACAAGTTACTCATTATATAGATCAATTAGGTTTAAGGTATACTTGTAGGATCATAGCTGTTGAGACTTTTATACCTTTTTAATATTTTGACCTTTTCAATTTATCCTACCAGTGTATTTTTTATTTATTAAAACCCTTTATAACATGTATTTTGACTTAAATTTGGGATCCCTTATAAAATTCTTGATGTTTTAGTCGATCACGGTTTTATCGCCTCGAATCGCGAAGTTTGCCTCCTATATACGAGTACGGGAAATGTTACGGAGATATTTTGTTTGCATTCGCTTTCCAATCCTACGATTCAATTTGCCACCCCAAACCTGAGCTAATTGAACTATTTCCAGATCTTACTGGTTTTTTTTGAAAATTTATTGTATAATATAATAAAATAGAGCTTCTTTTCCACGTTTTTTTTTTGATTTTTACAAGTTTAAGTGCAATAAAAGGATGGAATTTCTAATTTAAATTTAAATGTTGTTAATAGTGGGATAGAAATATTTAAGTTTAGTAGAATAATGGTAGTTAAATGTATAATTTTTATTATATATAAATAAAATTTTAATACTGCTCTACTGTGGTAAATATATATTCTGAAACTTGCTCAAGCTTATTTTTAACATGTAGAACAAAGGCATTTAATTATTATACAAACACATTAATTTAGGTCAAATCTTACCATCACAGGTGCATTATGAGTGCACAGCAGATCTTATCAAATACTTAAAATCATTTAGTGCTATTAGTAAATATCTCAACGATAAATCTCGAGAACTCATTCAAAGAACTGTTATTGATATGTCAAGTCACAATGTTAAAGGTCATGAAGAAAACTTGGTCACAAATAATATTAGTAAAGGAACAACCTGTAATTTTAGTAATTTAAATGATGTTTATATAGAAGACAAAATAATTGATGAGCATAACAATAGTAAAACTGATAATAAGGGAAACAATGAGAATAATACATTTGGCTCCTCCAATCTTGTCAATGCTTTTGACATTCAATTAGCTCAATTTGAGTTTTTAGACCACGAGAATTATAAGAATTTTCCTCTAAACGCAAGTTCGACTTTTCAAGAAAAGTTACGACTATACTCGGATCTTATAGATCAATCTTCAAATGATTCACCTACCAAGTCCGAGGGCCGAAGTATATCACCAACAAAACATGCCAACACCTACTTAACAATTAATCTGAAAAATGATTATTTTGCCACATTCATTGAAAAAGGCCATAATTTGATGGAAAAGTTCGATAAATTAAGGAACTCTGAATTAATTACGGTGGAAAAATATCATCAAAGTATCTAACTTTTATATTTATTTGTCATGTTTTAAAATTTTAAAATACTGACATATTTTTATTAATTATTGTATAGACTAGTATATTTTTCGAAATTAATATGTATTCATAATGTATGCTCCACAATAATTTTGTGAATTGTGTACATATTTTTCCACAAAAAAAGAATATCATAATTTTGCTATAAACTCTTTTGTATGAAATTCGGAAACATATATAACACAGGTCAACAATTTTATGAGAGTTATAAGTTAACTACAGAGATCAAACCTCCCATCATAGGGAATATCAAATCCGTTTACCGTTTTCCTAATCAAACTTAGTTAGTCAGTTATAAACATTGAATTTTTAAAAAAAAGGTTAAAAAACCAAAAAGATTCAAAAACAAAAATAAATTGAAATTTTATTTTTGCAAATTTACAATAGTCTGTTAAATTTAAACTTCAAATAATATTTTCATTTAAACGGATAATATATCGTGTCGTATTTAAGTTTGGACGCGAAATAATTTGTATTATCTAAATGCCGATGTAAGAGCTTGATATATTGATAAATTTTTTTATTTGTGATTAAAAATATAAGTTACAAGGGATTTTAATATGCAAAAAAGATTTTTTAATTTTTATTTTATAGAGTATATTTAGATCTGTCAATATGGTCAAAAAAGGCCATTTTTCGTTATAGACGGATCTAACGAGCCAAAGACGGAAGAAACTAAGAAAAACGAAAAATATATATGAGATTAGGCCATCATAAGGATGCATTCTTTATGTTTTCATAATAATCTAGTTTCTGACATAAATATTTGTTGACCTGTGTAATATTTAAATATAGCTAATACGTCCAATCCGCCAGCTTTGGTGTTCAATCAACAGCAACCACCTGGGGGTACAGGACTTCGTTCCAAAGCCACTGCGGGTGGCAAAAAACTCATCAAATATGGCATAAGCTATATAAGCAGTAAACGGAATAAAGGTTTTTTATTTTTTTCTATACACATTTAAAATTAAATTCAAATTCTTTTTTTTAAGCTGATGCAATTTAATTTATGGAGCTGTGCGTATTTTACTCCCAAATTTTTTCATGGGTATTTTTCAACCTTGTATCTTATATTTTTCCTTTATTCTTTTTTATATGCATCCTAAAATATATTAATTATAATTATTTTTTATAAAAGTTTCGTTTCATGATATGTCACTTCTTTTAGTTTACAAAATTATGTATTTTGAAAGATATATTTAAATTTGTTCAGGTATTGACTATGGTGGTGCTATACTAGGACAACCAATTCCACACCTTCAAAAGATGTCTAACATTCAACATCCAGGTAAAGAGAGTGTATCGAACACCAGAGGTGAAAACGCTTCTCTGTTTAATGATGATGCCTCCTCTATTGAAACAGCCGAAGACGCCGGTCTGATTCAAAGTGGTAATAAATATATGTTAATACCACAGATCCACATAAGTATATATATAACCGCTGAATATTAATATAATGTGAATAGATTATATACAACATGACCTAATTTAATTGTTTTTCAATTTAACTTCGGTGTTAGCCCTGCAAATCAAAACCAAAAAATGACAAATATTTATTTTAACCTCGAATTTTAGTAACATATTACCTAAACGTCCAAATTTGAAATAAATTATTACATTTAATTTCAAATTAAAACGTTACAATTAAGAAGAAAAGTTTAGGTTATTTTAAACAGATTATTTTTGAAGTCTTTTTTTCCGATTTTTGAATGCTTATAGCAGGCTTGTAAAAAGAAGATTGCATAATTTATTTGACAAGATAGCATACATTAATTTGGTGAACTGTATCATTAATTAAATCTATTTCGGTAATAAAAGAATTTTTTAAACGAAACGTAAACAAATTTTCTCCCAGGTAGATTAAAGAGGGCAAAAGTTATTGTTTAAGCAGTTTTTAATAAAATTTATAAGTTTTTTATAAATTAGATGTATAGTATATATAATTATTTTTATATTTGGTAAATTGATCTAATATACAGTTTGCAATTTATAATTATTTCATTATTGAGTAGAAACAACCAGTGTGCAACAAAGTCGGCTTTCAAGCACATTGCAATCATCATCAATGCAAGAAGGAACAAACTTTGCGCACGAGAAACGTGAAAGACTATTTTATACTCAACCAACAAACCATGTTTACGGTAACCTTTCAAAGAGAAAGTTTAATAAGGGTACGTGCTATGTGATTTTTTTTATCTTCGAAAAATTTTGAAAATTCTAAAAATTAAAAAAAATTTTATTTCAAAGCATTTTATGTTCATAAACTAAATTTAAGAATTATTTAAAAATTTGCGTTTTATTACAAAATAAAATTTTTTAAATTTTTAAAAATATTACAAAAATAAAAACTCATTGCACGTGCCCTAAATTATATATCGGTGCTTACATATGTGTGGATCGATGTATTTCTTATTACATGTTTTTATTTTTTATAAATATATATAATTACAAACCTGTAGATACACAGTCAATTCAAGCAGACCTAGAAAGCCATGATATATTGGCAGAAAAACCTAACCCATATTCCCACACCTTTGCCTTACATCAGTTTCCTAAGGGAACCATATGTCAGTATTGTGGTAAAAAGGTGATTTTTTGAGGCATATTTGCTCGATAAATTTATGGTATAGACCTGCTCTAATTATAATTATTCACCTATAAATTGTATTAAGTTTGATTCTTATACTGTCATTTACTACAAGGTTTGACAAATTTAATTTTGTAAGCCTACTTAAAATCGAAAATTAATATAAAAAATATCTAAAATACAAATCTATAAAATATGGAAAAAAGCATTTATCCTTGTTATCGACAACTTTTTTATTATATTATAGATATGGTTCAAAGTAGCATACCAATGCCGAAGTTGCCTTATGATTTGCCATAAGAAATGCTTGATCAGGTGTCAAAATGGCACCATATGTCCTAAGAGGTATTTTTATGTTTAAAATGTTATTAAGATTATTAGTTATTTTTTAGCCCATCTATTAGGATATTGTCCTAGTTTTTAGGCTAACTAAGAATTTTTTACGGGCTTAATTAACATAATCGTAAAAAGACATAGCCCCCAGCCTTACTTTAATTTTTATTAAATATAGACATGATTTTTTTGATTAAATGGATGTAAGGCTATTTAGTATTGCCGTAGCTTCCCATTAGCTTTAACTATTTTTTTAAACAATTAATTCTTAATTAGAGCTGCACATTCCAGCTCATCGGCATTTCAAAATCAAATGGTATCCACGGAATTACAAGTAAAAGATTATTATAATAAAAAATGAAAATGTTGCATTTGTGTATAAATATTATGTTAGCTTTTAACTGTTTATGTTGCACATTAAGCTATTTTATGTTTAAAAATGTCTTATCTATTTTGTTTGCGTTAAAAAATTTAACACTATTTAAATAGGATAAAATTAATCTTTTTTCACAAATTTACTTATGTTTTATGAGTTTTCTAATTAAATTATTATTTTTGCCGCATTGTTGTCAACTTTACCGTAAAATATGATTGAAAATGATTACATTAAAAAAAACCCTGTGATCCCATTCATAAATTTGTGTAGACCAGCGTTAATACATAATCCATTAAAAATAGTACCCATTAAGACAAATGCATCCGATTGCTAAATGCTTCAGGCAATGCGCTATTGGTGTGATTTGCTTTACGCCATACAACATAAATGCCTTTTTACAAACTATAACCTCATATGTTGCACACTATGACGTTAAAAATAATATTAAATATGTTAAAATTAGCAACTAATATTTTAATTCTGTCCTTTTTTTGGCGCTACCTAGTAATTCCTAGGCGCTACCTAGTTTTTTTTATTAACTTTACTTTTGATTCAGATGCACCATAAAGAACATTAAATAATTTTTGAGTTTTGTTTTTTCAGTCAAAATTCAGTTATCATAAATGTGGTATAACATTGCTAGGCAAACTTTTGAGATAACACCAAAGTCTATAAGGGCAAAAGTCTTTATTAATAAAAACTATTGCAAAAGGCTGATGATTTTCAATGAAAACTTTTTAATATTCTGCTTACGCTTTTAGTGTTTCAAAAAATTCAGAATTCGTTGCAATAAATTAAATTTTTTTATTTTTCAATTATTCTTCCCAAATTTGTTTACACTTATATTTACTAATTTTTACCCTTCTTTGATCCATTAACCTATATTAGAATCTAACGAGCAAAGTTTTTTCTTTAAAATAATAGCTAAACATAATTGTAGCTTTCCTCAAACCTATCTTCCCAACCCAGCAATACTAATACCAGCAGTTCCATATTGAATAAATCTTTTTCACCCTTCGAAGATTCTGATTCCGAAAGTTTGTATCGGACATCCTCTCTTTCCCGGTGTTCAACACTCAAAGATCCAAGGCCAGGAGATGTGAACCAAAACAAGAACGAGGTAATGCACAAGATTTAATTAGGATGGTAAACATGTTTAAACCAATTTTTAATCAAAATAAAATTATTTTAATACATAGGTCAACAATTTTTTGAGAGTTATGAGTTAACTACAGAGATCAGACCTGCCATCTTAGGGATTATCAAATCCGTTTACCGTAACTTAGTTAGTCAGATATAAACATTTAAAATTTTAGAAAAAAAGGTCAAAAACCCAAAAAAGATTCAAAAACAAAAATAAATTGAAATTTTATTTTTGCATATTCTCAATATTTAAACTGTTAAATTCAAACTTTAAATAATATTTTCATGAAATACCGATAATATATCGTGTCATATTTAAGTTTGGACGCGAAATATTTTGTATTATCTAAATGCCGATGTAAGAGCTTGATATATTAAAAAAATTTTATTTTTGTGATTAAAAATATAAGTTAAAAGGGATTTTTATATGCAAAAAAAGATTTTTAAATTTTTTCTTTTTAGGTTATATTTAGATCTGTCAATTTGGTCAAAAAAGGCCATTTTTCGTTATAGACGGACGTAAGGAGCCAAAGACGGAAGAAACTAAGAAAAACAAAAAATATTTATGAGATTAGGCCATCATAGGGATGCATTCTTTTATGTTTTCATAAAATTCACGTTTCTGACATTGATATTTGTTGACCTGTGATGCATTCTTTTATGTTTTCATAAAATTCACGTTTCTGACATTGATATTTGTTGACCTGTGATATAGGTATTGTAATAATTTAAAGTTTCAAAAAATTTATTATGTAATTGTGATGCTTCAATACGTTTAAGGCTGTTATACTCCTTACGTCTGATTTTCATGTATATTGTTTAGCCGATTTATGAAAAAATTAAACAATTTCTAAATTCTGATTATGTTTATAAATATTAAGTAAGGTTTGTCTTAGTAACCTTTAGAAAAATTTGTTCTTTTACGATGTTGTTATTTTCTTTTATACCCTTTTAATTATTACATTAGGCTTTTTACTTTTTTGCTATATAATTATTTAAGAACTCCCCGACAAATGAATTTCCCGAAATAAGAATTAGGAAAAGATCTTTAAGCTCGATAGATTTAACTTCCACCACATCACCCACGAGAATGAACGATGAAATTGGGGCCGTAAAAGATGATTCTAACAAATCTCTATCAAATCGAGATTTGAATATACATCAAGTAAAAATATATTTATTTTAATGGACATTTTTTAAATGTCATACTATCTATTAAGTAGGTGAAAATTAACCAATAAATGCTATTAAATAAAATTTTTTTTTCAAAAATTTGAAGTTGAACAGAATTTGTTACAAACCAATAGTTAATTTAAATTTCTTATATGATATTATCATTACTAAAAAATTTTTAATTTATTTTAATTCAATTTAATTAACATTGCTTCTAATATTACATCTATGGTTTTTAATTGATTTGTATTTTTTTAAATTTGTAATAAAAAGCACCAAAAAAAATTAATAAAGCAGCCATTTATATCAAAATTATCTACGCCATTTCATAGTTAATCTTGATATTTATCGGACATACAGCTTACGTGCATCTTAAAAATTAACAAAGCTATAGTCATTAGTTAAAATTTCAATATAACTTAATTTTTTTATAGTCAATACTTGTCTTTGTTATTTTTAACCTAATTTTCTATATATAAAAAATTTGTGGTTTTTATGTGGTTATGTTTAGACCCATTACTAATAAAACAAAATCTATGATCAACCAAAAACCATTATATAGTTAGTAAAATGAAGTATCTACTATATACTATATGTAGACATCTAAACAACCAAACGAAATTTTTCAAATCGATAAGAACCATGATTCTCAAGCTTTATTCCACACCGATTTACAGAACATTGAACAGGCTAAACGTCTTGGTCGTCAAATGATGTTACATTTGCCCTTGGACGAACGTAAAGAAAGGTTGCAAATTATGGTGAGCTTTCTATAAATTTATAAATTAAAATCAAAAGCTCTTAACTGCTGGTTTAGAATGGTACGGGTATCAAAATAATTTTTTTTGTGCCCTCTCTTAACATTTTTACCGTTCTCGTCTAAGTTTCGTTATATGAAATTGATCCTAATTATAAAAATAAGTGTTTTATCTTCTCTTCTCACCCTTTTAGGTTGTTCCAACTGCACCTCAAATTTTTTTTTTACTTTGAGAAAAGTACATTTTTACCCTTACTCCAATTTTTTAATGATATAGTGGACCTAGCAAAATTACTTAAAAATATAAGGCATATATTTAGAATTAAGTAATCTTTTATTTAAGTTTATTTGTAGTTATGTTTAATTATGTTTTCCATCAAGTCCCATGTTAGTGCGTGAAAATAGGCCGGCGAGCCGTCAGTTTTCATTTAATGATCTATTGTGGCCAACTAAACCCTTATTTCACCTCTGTTCTTTGAAATTAACCTATTGTTATATTCTTTATAAAATCACACAAATATTTTATTAGCAATTTCATGAAAAATCCTGTTAGGGGTTATTATCGGGTCGGGCTAACAAAAATTTACCAACTCACGAGCCAGAATGGGTCTCAATTAATATTGCTAGCGAGCCCCGCCTGAAAATTATGATTCTTAAACATAACTCACAAAGCAACCTTTATATTTATTGCTTTACTATAAGAAAATTAGAATAAAATGTATACATTTAATGCCAAAATTTACCTAGATTGAGGATGTAAAACACGAAATGGAAGACGAAATTGCCACAAAAACTGAATTGCTTTTAAAACAACAAGAATTGACGGAGGAAAGAGAAGAATTGCTCTTTGAAACTAACATTACTTACAATACCAAAACCGATCCTTTAACTTCTTTTAAACGCACAACCGATATATTGAGCAACGGTAACGACGGCTTTTAATTGAAATATTTTTTTCAACGTAGGAAACCTAACGCCCTGTCGGCCCAAATTTGAATTAGAGAAAGATTAGGGCTGAGCCAATTTTTTATCTCAGTTATTCTTGTTTTTTTACAGCTAAACAAGCACAATGAAAAATTTATTCTTACATGATGAAGTGTATCACTTCTATCTGTTTGTATATAAATTAAAAAGCAAAATATCTTTAGCCAAAATAAAATTTAAAATTCGGACCGAATTTAAATGATAAATCACTTTTACGCCGGGCCGGGCCGGGCCTAATATAAAAAACATGCCGGGCAGGCCCGGAATAGTATGGCCCAATTTATCTTAATCTATGTCGCTTTTGCTTTATATTAAATTTTAGATAATTTCCCCAAAGCATTGATTCAACCAAGCATAAATACGAATGAAACCAGTAAACACCTTCAAAAAATATCGATCTCACAGTTTAGGCCTCGCAAAAACACTCTTAACGATTCGGTTCAATCAGCTGTTGTAAGGCGTCTTTATTCGCTTGAAGACGAAATGCGTAATCTGCGCCTTAATTTGAAGGCATGTGAAGAACGTCTCGAAGCTCTATCTTTTTTAATGACGCAATATACGACGGCAATGGGGTGTTGCAATTTTGAATCCAGTGTCCAAACTTAACGATAAAATCATTTATATTGAGGTAGAATCATGTTTTTGCACCTTAATTGTTGTTTGGACATATATAAAAACCCTATTATTATCTAAAACAAATTTAGTTATAGCCATAAATCTTGCTGTTTAAAAATGAGTATCCGATTATGTGTATTTTTTGAAATTGAAATCTATTACATATACTGACATTATTTATTGCTTAAAGCTTTACCTATTTTTTAGAAATACTGTGATATTCAAATTTGATACTATATATGTATTAGGTCTATAAGCGATTAAGGACATTAGGAAATAGGTTGCATTATTTTAATACATTGGGTTGGCTTAATATTTGAAAAAAAAAATTATTATTAACATTTATGGTTAAATTAAAAACGACATTGAAAATCTGAATATTTCCGTTGTATAAAAAATGTAAAATGATAGAACTTTCATTTTTTTAACATGATTCCTTTAAATGCATTAAACTTATGCCGATAATCGCTTAATGCCGTTACCAATAATTTTTGACAATTCATAAGTGCACATATTAATTTATTTTATAATAATTACAGTGATTATTAACTATTTTTTATGACATTTTTATTAATATAAATTATTTCAGAGTGGAAATTTATATATTGTTTTTAGATTTTTTTACCTAAATTATATAACCTAAAATGGGGATTAACATTTGAAGCAATTTTGTCTGAGTTTAAATTATTTATCCAGTTTTTCTGAACAATTTATAATTGGCTGGACAATAAATCCCACGTCTATGATTGAACAATTCCTAAACAATCATATAGAATTTTATATTAGGTTTTTAAAATTTTAAAGATTACATCAAATGATCTTTTGTCAAGATTCATCGTACTTATAAATAAATAATATGGCCGTGTCAAAATCATTTAATATGTTTATTAGTGTGAAAGAAATATAGTTGTTGCTTTATACAAAATTTATAAAATCCGACAAATTTAAGCCTTCGTTTGAGACAATTGCCTATACGAGCATAAGAGACTTGTGCCCTCTCTCAAAATTTATTTGTACTTTTTTTCTTACACATAAATTTCATCATAAATTTGCGCCTAATAATTATTTAATGGTTGGGCAAACTCATAAAAGTGTTAAAAATGAAATGAATAGTTTATAATTTATTTGAATGATTGGGAGCCCTATATGTTTTTAACATGTCCGAATTCACAAATTTTTTTCGATGGCCAGACTTAACTAAAAAAATTTGTTTAATAACTTACTATTTTTGTTTTGAGGTTTTCTTTGTTAATTTTTGTCAAATGAGATGGTTAGAATTAAAAATATTAATTGTAACATCAAATTGTGACGTTTTGTGCATTTTTAACAAAAAAAAAATTTGTAGTTAAAATGGCTTAGTTTAAGGCGAATAAAGATCCTTTTTATCATACCTAAAATTTTAACGTAAACTATAACGGTGACGAGATTTTAAAATACGGTAACCGTAGTGTAATCAAATTTAGTGAAATTTTTTGATAATATACACAATTGAAAAATTTACAAAACACCTGATTTCATTACTATTTTATGCTTCATTAACTCGTTTATTGTTTTTTGCCACATCAAACCGTTATCACCTTTAAAAAAAAGAAAAATACTTTTTACGTATCAATAACTTTTATATATATTGAGATTTGATTTTTTTTTCATGGATCAGAGAACAATTTGATTTTTGAGTGGCAAATAGAATTTTATATTTTGATCGATAATTGCTGATAAAGCGCGATTATAGAGTTTGGACGACTTAAAGATGTATGACAAGCCTAGGGAAATGAGGGCCAAAAAATGGGGGTTTTTTCCATAAAAGGAAAAGTAAGGCCCCTGTTATATTTATAGGAACAACAAGCTCTTAGAAAGGGATAAAGCCTTATAATCGGTGGAATACGACCCATAGCTCATTATTTTGTTTTTCTATAGAAGAAATTTACAAACAACATAAAAGTATAGATAAAAATTAAATTATGATGAGAAAAATGAATTCTTTCGGTAAAGTACAGGTTATTGGTATTCAAAATATTTATTTTATTGTATGTAAATTAGAGTTTAATCGGGCCGTGTTATTTCGGCCGCCCAGAATATTTCGCAATTTTTTAATTTTAGGTCCGGCCCTAATTTAAAATTATGGCCTGAATTTTTTTTACAGAGAAAAAAAACGAAGATGTTTTTGTGGACGCACTTAGTCAAAAACATTTTATGAATTTCCCGAAAAACTAATAATTTTGGAGGATTGAATGATATATTATTTTGTATCCGCTGCCCACATGTTTTGGTATCGCACGAATTGTCGCAATCTTTAACAGGTGACAATTACGGGCAATTTAAAGGTAATTTTCTTAAATAATTTGGGCCTTTTGTTTTTGCAGTGAAGAATATATCTAGGTTGAGTTATTATGCCTTATTTCTGATATAATTTCCTTTTTCCTTAATTACTTTCGCCTTCAACTATTTTTTTAGGTCTATTTCGGAAAAATGGCCATTTTAAACCAAATTACAAATTTTCCTCAAGATGAAAAGATTTTTTATCATATTAAATTCGCTTGTAACTTATATATTTTATCTCAAAAACTGAGAAATAAAATTTTAAAGTATTTAAGCTCTTACAACCACATATATATTATAATAATACGAAGTGTCTGGCCAGATTTATAACATGTTTCATTCACTTACAAATTTTTATGAGATTATGAACATTAAAATTTTACTTACCAGGGGCAGGGGTTTGATGCATGAATAATTAGGTACACAAAACATAACATTAATGTTCCCCTATACCAATAAATTTTAGATGGGCAATTGTGGGCTTAAAAATAAACCAGATATACGAAAAAAAAACAAATACGTGGGCCTGTGGCGGAAAAGAGAAAAAGGTGTAAGGGGAAAAAATCTGGTAATATAACTAAGAATTAACAAAGTAGAGAGTAAAAAACCATAAAGGTAAAACTTGGTAGTAATATACAATAGACCATATCAGACAAACTGTAAATAGTCGCAAGCAGGCCTGGTAAAAAGGGGCAGCCTTTAAAGGTATCTTTATAATATATTCAGCATCTTGAATTGTTAGTGAATGAATTTTAGCTAGATAAGATGAGTTTCTGTTATCATGAATCACCATAGTATCCAAATGATTTGCAATTTCTACAAATTTCGACTTTAAACGGTGTATTTATTTGACGAGCCACCAAATTTCACATAACCGTGGAAGTCGAATTATTTTTGAGCTTTTTTTCTCTTAAAAAAATATATGATAATTTTGGTAGTTAATATTGAATTGGTAAAGGCTTTTCTATTAAAAGAATATTTGTTTGACGAGCCACCGAGTTTCACATAAGCGTGGAAGTCGAATTATTTTTGAGCTTTTTTCTCTTAAAAAAATCTATGATAATTTTGGTAGTTAATATTGAATTGCTAAAGGCTATACTTCTAAAAGAGTTTAAATTCAAATTTAATTCATGCGTTACACAATGAAAATATGTTGCCCGTGAATATTTAACTCTACTTAATTTCTGAACTCCACCCAAATTGCCAGTGCTACGCATCCATCATAGGTTTGACCATTTATCAGATTCATCGATAGTCCAATATTCTCCAATGTATTCATAATTTTGGTTGAAATTGAAAGCGAATTTAATGTTTCCAGAAGGAACGAGTCCTGGTAACTTATTTAGGAAATTAATATGTAATCATTGATATTCAGGCCCGATTCTAGCTTTTCCAATTTGAGGGGGGGGGGCAAAATAAACTCGTGGGGGTGGGGGGGGGCAAAAATTTATTTTTGCCGCCTTCGGCCGGTCACGGCAAAAAAATATACATGTACACCAATTAAATTCATGTTCAAACTTTTTATTATTAAAAATGTGGCCTCACAACTCGACGTTGAAGAACCTAATAACAAACTTATAGAAAAAATGTTAAATAAATTAGGAAACGCAACTTTGTAATCATATAAAAATTTAACAAAATCATTAATAACTCATTATTTGTAATAATTAAGTTTTTATCAAATAATTTTTTGCTACTTTAATTTCTTTAGATAATAAATTTTTATCAATATTACTTATTTTTATAAGAGGCACTAATTTATTTATATCTAAAAAAAGATATTCAAATTTATAAATGGAATCTTAAGATTCTAAATAAATATTATCGGGAAAAAATCTATTATTAAAAGAATCAATAAATAAATCTATAATATTAAAATAAATACTTTTTAATTTATCATTAATATTCAAATTAATCTCAAGCTTATGAGTAGAAAATAAATAAAAATTAGAAAAATTTTTAGGTTTAGATTTTCTTTTATCTATAAATAAATTATTTTCATTAAAAAAGTATTATATATCAAAACAATTTTTAAAAATCTGCAAATGTATTCTTAATTGTTTAATTTCTAACAAACAATGGTGTATTAATTTAAAAGTTTAATATAAAATCGTTTTGCATTGAAATTGATCATTAATTATTTTTAATAAATAAAATAATTTTTTGAATGATGAATACACAAAAATAAATTGATAATTATAAATATGGTCAAAAAATCCCGACGCTTCGGCCTTGTGACCTGAAGAAATAAAAACTTTATTTTTAATTTTTAAAAAAGTATTTAATATTTTTATGTAATTCTTTTTAAAAAAAACTGGCGTCGTAGTGACCACACCACCGATGGGGCAACAGCCGAAGTATTGTCCCGCATTAACTTACTTCCTTGATTGCATCATGTTGAAAAAATTTAGGGAAGAAAATATATCAAAAAAATCTTTTTCTTCACTTAAATTTTAAGAAAATCTTTTATAATAAGTTGCAATCGGTGGTTAAAGCAGTGAATATACGGGACATGGTGTCCAGCCATTTTGCTTAGAAATACTTAATAAACACCACCTTTTTCCTCAGACATTATGTTCGCCCCATCGTAGCATTGTGCGTTCAGGTTCTTTGGTTCTAAATTATATTCTAACAAAATATTGTTGACAAATGAGGAGATTTTGGCATCAGATTTATGATTTGCTTTTACAAATATACAGCTTTAGGTACATCATATATGTTTATATATATCTAATAACAACAGAAATAATTTCTGTGTTAGTTAAATTTCTTTAGCGGATGAGAAGTGTTGATATGAATGAAAACACTTAAAAAAAAAATATTTTTAAAATAATAATTTTTAGATATTGGGGGAGCAAATTTAATTTTATGGGGGTGGAAGGGCAAAAAAAATTTATATGTATCTTTGGAAAGGCAAATTCAAATTTTGGGGGGGGGGGGGGGGGGGGGGGGGGGGGGGGGGGTGGCAAAAATTAAATTTCTATGTATTTTTGGAGGGGCAATTTTAATTTGGGGGGGGGGGGAGGGGGGCTAGAATCGTGCCTGATTTAAAAGAAAAGTGAATGAATTTTTTAATGTCAACAAATTTTTGAGAGTTAAGAGCTTCTAAGGAGATCAAACCTGCCATCTTAGGGATTTTCAAATTCGTTTACCGTTTTTTCTAAAAACTTAATTAGTTAGCTATAATCATTGAAAATTTAAAAAAAAAATGCCAAAAAGACAAAAAAGATTCAAAAACAAAAATAAATTAAAATTTTTATTTTGCATATTTACAACAGCTAAATTGTTAAATTTTAACTTCAAATAAGACTTTAAATACAGATAATATGTCGTGTAGTATTTAAGTTTCGCGAAATATTTTGTACTATCTAAATGCTGATGTAAAAGCTTGATATACTAAAATATTTTATTTCTCACTATTTGATATGATAAATAAAAGTTACAAAGGATTTTTTATGAAAAAAAGATTCGTAAATTTTTTCTTTTTCGGGTATTTTCGATCAATCTGTCAATTTGGTCGAAAAAGACTATTTTATCGATATAAACGGAAGGAGGAAACTAAGAAAAACGAAATATATATATGAGATAAGGCCATCATGGGAATAAATTCTTTAATGTTTTCATATAATTCACTGTGCCATTGATATTTGTTGCCTTGTGTAAAAGTTACTCAAAAATATTTGTGAGGTTTTTTTTGGTTATTTTCATAAACGGGGTACCTGACTCCTATAGATAGTTGTTCCACTTTATCTACATCCTTGGATGTGTCAGCCAAAAGATTCATTCGCTTTTAAAAAAATTTCAAAATTCAATATATCTCCAGCACCCTGAATTATTTGATTTTGTATTATATGGGATGTATACAAGGAATTCTTTTTTGCGGCATAAATGAGATTTTAAAAATGATCTCCAAAATTTATACGAAATTTTATTAAATTTTGAAAGTTTCGGAAAAACTCGCTTTGCCCCTAAGTGTAATCTCTTTTTAACAGCAAAAAATTACACGTTCAAGATTTAACTATTAATTTCTTAATATCTATGGTTTCTTGATATTTTAAGCTCAATTGTTGTAATACATTTTGGAGGGGAAAAATTATAAAATAAGGATAATAATAATAATAATTTATTTAACTAAAGAAATTTTAAAATACAATAATAATAATATATTAATAGAACTTAGTCAAAAAAAAATAGAATAGACCATTCTATTCATAAACACATTTGCTGCAGTAAAATTTTTTAAAACAAAATTTGCTTATAAGGTTGAATGACTATGATGGTCGCTGTTTTGATGTATATTGGCATCAGAATGGAAATGTTTAAAACGTAAAAAGGGAGATATTGTAAAAGATCCTTTTTCCTCTTGAAATTGTAGGGAAAAGAATGCAAAACAAGCATAATGCCCCATTGGTATCTTAACTTTGCAATTATATCTAAATAATAACCACAAAATAAATACATTCCAATTAATTATAGTATATATTAACTACATTTAATTTTCATATTGATATTTTATGCAAAAATTATTTTATAAGGCTGTATATTTTCCAAAAATAGAAATTTTATTGATTTCTATTTTCTTTTATATGTTTGGTAAATAAATTAACCGCCGGTTAAATCATAAAAAATTTTAAAAAAATTTCCAAAGGGGGGCAATTGCCTCCTTATGACCCCCCCCCCCCCCCCCCCCCCCCACCCCTCCATAATACACCCCCAATTATTGATCAAAATGTTTGAATAATATACGTTTTGCATTGAAATTGATCATTAATTATTTTTAATAAATAAAATAATTTTTTGAATGATGAATACACAAAAATAAATTGATAATTATAAATATGGTCAAAAAATCCCGACGCTTCGGCCCTGTGACCTGAAGAAATAAAAACTTTTTTTTTAATTTTTAAAAAAGTATTTAATATTTTTATGTAATTCTTTTTAAAAAAAACTGGCGTCGTAGTGACCACACCACCGATGGGGCAACAGCCGAAGTATTGTCCCACATTAACTTACTTCCTTGATTGCATCATGTTGAAAAAATTTAGGGAAGAAAAAATATCAAAAAAATCTTTTTCTTCACTTAAATTTTAAGAAAATCTTTTATAATAAGTTGCAATCGGTGGTTAAAGCAGTGAATATACGGGACATGGTGTCCAGCCATTTTGCTTAGAAATACTTAATAAACACCACCTTTTTCCTCAGACATTATGTTCGCCCCATCGTAGCATTGTGCGTTCAGGTTCTTTGGTTCTAAATTATATTCTAACAAAATATTGTTGACAAATGAGGAGATTTTGGCATCAGATTTATGATTTGCTTTTACAAATATACAGCTTTAGGTACATCATATATGTTTATATATATCTAATAACAACAGAAATAATTTCTGTGTTAGTTAAATTTCTTTAGCGGATGAGAAGTGTTGATATGAATGAAAACACTTTAAAAAAAAATATTTTTAAAATAATAATTTTTAGATATTGGGGGAACAAATTTAATTTTATGGGGGTGGAAGGGCAAAAAAAATTTATATGTATCTTTGGAAAGGCAAATTCAAATTTTGGGGGGGGGGGTGGCAAAAATTAAATTTCTATGTATTTTTGGAGGGGCAATTTTAATTTGGGGGGGGGGGGAGGGGGGCTAGAATCGTGCCTGATTTAAAAGAAAAGTGAATGAATTTTTTAATGTCAACAAATTTTTGAGAGTTAAGAGCTTCTAAGGAGATCAAACCTGCCATCTTAGAGATTTTAAAATTTGTTTACCGTTTTTTCTAATCAAACTTAATTAGTTAGCTATAATCATTGAAAATTTTAGAAAAAATGCCAAAAAGACAAAAAAGATTTAAAAACAAAAATAAATTAAAATTTTTATTTTGCATATTTACAACAGCTAAACTGTTAAATTTTAACTTCAAATAGCTTTATATACAGATAATATGTCGTGGAGTATTTAAGTTTCGCGAAATATTTTGTACTATCTAAATGCTGATGTAAAAGCTTGATATACTAAAATATTATATTTCCTATTTGATATGATAAATAAAAGTTACAAGGAATTTTTTATAAAAAAAAGATTCGTAAATTTTTTCTTTAGGGTATTCTCGATCAATCTGTCAATTTGGTCGAAAAAGACCATTTTATCGATATGGACGGATTTAAGGAGGAAACTAAGAAAAACGAAATATATATATGAGATAAGGCCATCATGGGAATAAATTCTTTAATGTTTTTATAAAATTCACTGTGCCATTGATATTTGTTGCCTTGTGTAAGAGATACTCAAAAATATTTGTGAGGTTTTTATTGGTTATTTTCATAAACGCGATACCTGACTCCTATAAATAGTTGTTCCACTTTATCTACATCCTTGGATGTGCAAAAAGATTCATTCGCTTTTAAAAAAATTTCAACATTCAATATATCTCCAGCACCCTGAATTATTTGATTTTGTATTATATAAGGAATTCTTTTTTGCGGCTTAAATGAGATTTTAAAAATAATCTCCATAATTTATACGAAATTTTATTAAATTTTGAAAGTTTCGGAAAAACTCCCTTTGCCCCTAAGTGTAATCTCTTTTTAACAGCAAAAAATTACACGTTCAAGATTTAACTATTAATTTCTTAGTATCTGTGGTTTCTTGATATTTTAAGCTCAATTGTTGTAAAACATTTGTTGTTTTTCCAGTAAAATTTTTTAAAACAAAATTTGCTTTTAAGGTTGAATGAATGGAAATGTTTAAAACGTAAAAAGGGAGATATTGTAATAGATCCTTTTTCCTCTTAAAATTGTAGGGAAAAGAATGCAAAACAAGCATAATGCCCCAGCTTTGCAATAATATATATCTAAATAATAACCACAAAATAAATACATTCCAATTAATTATAGAATATATTAACTACATTTAATTTTCATATTGATATTTTATTTGCAAAAATTATTTTATAAGGCTGTATATTTTCCAAAAATAGAAATTTTATTGATTTCTATTCCCTTTTATATGTTTGGTAAATAAATTAACCGGCGTTTAAATCATAAAAATTTTTAAAAAATTTTCCAAAGGGGGACAATTGCCTCCTTATGACCCCCCCCCCCCCCCCCCACCCCTCCATAATACACCCCCAATTATTGATCAAAATGTTTGAAGGTCTAAAACATTTCTAAAAGGTTTACAAAAAAAATATTTTGAAATAAAAATTTTTTTTGGCTAGTATTTACCATAAAACTTGATATTTTATAGAGGGAAAAAATAATTCGTATTATTATATTAGATAAATCTTGTTAATCAACTAAAGGCAATGCAGGTCTAATAGAATATTTATAAAAGGTTTTCAACATTGAATTTTACCATTTGGGGTACAAATGGATCACAATAGAATTTCTAATATTTTAACAAATGTTGTTATTAGACTTAAACCAAATTTTAACTGATAGTTTTGTTTATTATAAATTTAAAAAACAAGTCACAAAGTGGCCAATAATATATAATATGAAGATACAAAAATGTCGGGGTTTATATTAACCTCGCAAAAATTCTCATATTTACATTTTTAATAATATTACATTTTTTTATTTGGTTTGGATTAGATTACGAGTTTGAGGTTAAATTAAAGTTAGGATGGCTAAGGTAATTTTAAAATTAGGGCTATAATTTGTTTAGTTTGGTTAAGATTTAGGTTTAAATCAGATTAAATAATGTAATTTTGCATGTGAGATGAATTAATTATACATGGATGTAAAAAGGTAGAGCATGCATAAACCTCACATAAGCTGAATATTATTTGGTAATGTTTTATGTCTTATTTTAAAACTTATGTTTGCAAGAGCGACATTATAAAATTTTATTTCAACAATTAACCCGCGAATGGTTGGGTGAGAAATTTGTAACGCGAATGCTGATAGGGTCCATACGGCCCCAAATAAACCTCTATAACTTCAAGAATTTAAGGCTACGATCTTTATTTTTTTATTATTTTGAAGAGAAACACGCGCTCTTTAATTAACTAATATAAGTTATTATTAATGAATATTTTAATTTTTATTTGACACAAAGTAGAAAATAATTTGGAAAATTAAAATACATTTTTGCATATTACATTAAATAAATCACATAATAAATTAAATGCATCAATATTATTAATCAAATCGTGTTTTTACGTCTAGTAAAACATATTTAAAGAATTTCATGAAAAAAAAATATTTTGATATAAAAAATTATTTTTGGCTATTATCTATATTATTAAAATGATTTTCGAGGTTTTTTGTTTACCGTTCAAAATCCACGAAAAAAAAATCGTTTGTGTAAAAGGTGTCTGAGATGGCAAATTTTTTGTTTTCATCCACGAGGTGTGCATATTTTTTTATTAAAACGAAAAAAACGTTTTACGACCAAAATAAATGGAAAATATTTTTGAAATTTTTACTCTATATTAAGTATATCCCTACTCTATATAGATTAGAAATGAAAATCCCGAGTTTTGGTGATTACCGTTCAAAATCGACGAAAAAAAAATCGTTTGTGTAAAATGTGTCTGGGAATGCCAATTTAGTTTTTATCCACGAGGTGTGCATATTTTTTTATTAAAATAAAAAAAACGTTTTGCGACCAAAATAATTGGAAATTGTTTTTGAAATTTTCACTCTATATCAAGTATATGCCCTATTAATGCACATGAAAAATTTCAGACCTTTAGCTACTTCCGTTATCTATATTATTAGAAATGAAATTTTCGAATATTAGTGATTACCGTTTAAAATCGACGAAAAAAAAATCGTGTGTGTAAAAGGTGTCTGGGATGGCAATTTTTTGTTTTTATCCACGAGGTGTGCATATTTCTTAATTAAAACAAAAAAAACGTTTTACGTCCATAATAATTAAAAAATATTTTTGAAATTTTTACTCCATAAGTATTATCCTATTAATGCACGTAAAAAATTTCAGACCTCTAGCTACTTCCATTATTAAGATACGATATTTTAAAACTTTTCACAAAAATTGGGTTTTTTTACTCGAGTTCTATTATTTCAAAATTTTGACTATAAAATACTTTCAAATTTTAATAGCTTATTTAAGAATGTTTACTTGAAATTCGATGCAAATTTCAGCCTCATAGAGTATATAGGAGCCTAGTTATGCATCAGGTACCGAAAGGTACATAAAACGTACATTATAAGAAATTTCACTATAATAGCCAAGAAATATAATTAACGGTAATAAATATTCTTTTTATTTAACATGTTTATCAATATTATCTTTTATATTAATTATAGTTTTATATTTTAATATTTTATATTTTTAATTTCAAATACCATATGATTTCTAAATGTCGTAAATTTGTGATAAACATTATAAATAGCACTTAAAATTATTGTATATTTAACTTTTTGTCAGAAAATATAAATTATTGTAATTTTTATTTCCATCTTTCATCTTCATTAAAGCAAAAGTACTGGAAATAACTAAAATTATATTTAATTATTCATAGAATTTTTTTCAGTTTGATATTGATGTTTTTTAGTATAAACTTTTTATTGTAAATTTGGCCCATTTACTGCATATTAAAGGTATGATCTTCAATTTAAGATATAACTAGAAATTTAAAAAAAGATTAAAACAGGAGTGTTTTCAAGATGTTTTATTTAAAATTTTGAATATTAGATATAATCCTATTCATTTTAAAAATATTTTTGATATTTATACCCAAATAATAACATTTTTTTCCTTTGACAAATTATTTTTCAACTGTATTCTTAAATTGCTTGCTATAATTTTATGTATCTCATCTTTCTTATCTCATTAAATTAACTAATTTGCAATTATCTTTGTTCCACTTTGTCAAAAAATATTATTGAAATTTTTATTCTTTATCTAGTATAATCCTATTAATGCACGTGAAAACTTTCAGACCACTTCAATTATTAAGATACGATATTTTATAACTTTTCAAAAAATTGGGTTTTTTTACTCGAGTTCGATTATCTCAAAATTCTGACTATAAAATAATTTTTCTAGGTCAATATTGCCCTGAAAATCCCGAATTTCTTGTTAAAAATTGTGGCTCGCTTATAGTTTGTAAGATATTAACGTTTGAAAGTCAGAAATGACCATTTTTTAATGAGAAACATCAGCTTTTTAAATGAAAGTTTGTAAAATTTAGTGTAGGCTTGCTTAAAACTTCGCTCAATTCAGCCAAAATTTATCAAAAATAGAGCGTATTCAAATTTTCAAACCTCAAATTCCTTAAAGTAAAGTTGAGCGACATTTTTAGTATAATAGATAAAAAAAATTTATTAATAAAGGGATAGCCCGGGCGAAGCCGGGTCACATATTCTAGTGTACCATAAAAACTAAATATTTTAAAGAGAAAATAAAAATTTCATATCATTATTATACAATACAAACATTTTGTATACTCAATTAAAATTATTACAAAAAATAACTAGAATATAAGGTTGCAATTATTTAAGTTTAAATTTATATAGAGGCAATAACATAATTTTCAACATTGAAATTGAGAGGTTGAACCCATATGGACCCCAATTCAATTTCTAAATTCTAAACAAATTTTGTTATTAGACTAAGACCAAATTTTAATGTTTTGTTTATTATATATAAAAGAAAAAAGTCACAAAATTTTGGCCAATATTATAGAATTTTTTTAAAGATATTCAAAATTTAAAATTGCTGGGGTCCGTATGGACCTCACAGTGCTAAACGCGGGTTGAGGCCACAATTTGTACTGGCGACTTTTTATGGATTGGAGTGTATCTGCTATAAAAAGCAAAATGTCCCATGAAATAAATCTTTATAATACAGCAGTTATATCCTTACCCAAATAATTTAGTCTACATATTTTATTATGATAATGTTATATGATTTTAAAATAATTTTAAAGAGTGATAGTTCTTGAACCAAGAAAAAGCACATAAAATGGACGCACAGAAATTGTATAAAATGACGTCATTTTTATGAGATAGTTCCGAGTACCCTTTTTATGTTGATTCTTATAATTGGAGATCGTGAAATTCCCAGATAATAATTTTGTTACCGACAAATTGTTAAATTTTTATTTAGAATCATGGATAGTTCAGTGATGATAAATATGTTATCTCTTGTCAGGTTTTTATTAAAAATTCTTTAAATGCCTGGCCAAGAAAATGCTCATTCCACATTTCCGCACTATCAAAGGCTCTATATCCACATTCTAAAGCTGCTTCAACAATTTTGAACAGTAGATTTATCATCAAGATTATATGTTCCTAATCCTATAATGGGCATCCGATTGAACTCATCTTTACACTTTGCATTGTTGGCATATTCAACTATTTAGAATCAGATTGGGTTTATTGATTAAAATAGCAAAGTGTAAAGAAAAATGTAATTGTTATAATTTATCGGAAAATTAATTGTTTATATAATGTATCATGTATTAACTTCTTGGCAAGGGATATTTTTTACTTAAGGGCACGTGCAAAGTGAGTTTTTATTTTCGTGAAATTTTCAAAATTTTGGCAAAAATTTTTGTAATTACGCAAATTTTTAGAAATGGAAAGTTTTGAAAAAACAATAAATTTTTAAAATTTTCAGAATTTTCAAAATTTTACGAAAATAAAAACTCACTTTGCACGTGCCCTAATATAAACCTTTTGGCATAATTCAAACTTATAGTAATGGAAAGTTTTAACGCCAAGCTGTAAATTATAAAGTCGTAAAGCAAAAGTCGATCAAACAAATTGTGTCTTAATTTGGATCAGTTTCCATTTTAACTTAGGTAATAATTCACTAAGCAACGTAATTAATCATGTTATTAGGCCAACTTTATTAACCTAAATTTATTACTGGTACATTTTAGTGAGGGGGTAGTATAATAAAATTAGAACAAAAATATATTATTGTGCCGAGCCGTTAATTAAAAAAAAAATTATATCGTAAATCCATCAGTCACTAAGACAATTTTGAAATTGTGTCAAAGTGGGCTTAGTGGTAAATGTTTATTATATATTCGTTTAATAGAAAATACAGCTTAAATTTAAGAAGTTACTTATGTTATTTATTTAAATTTATTTAGTATTCCTCATTTTAGGTTGTACATATGTATTTTATATAAAAATTATATTAGATTATGAGTTTTTTATATTATCAAATTTTATACTAGGGATTACAACTATGACAATATAAAATCAAAAATTTACTTGTGTTACCTATTTAAATTTAATTAATTTTCCTTGCTTTGTGTTGTACATATGTACTTTAAAGAAAATTATGTTAAATCTCTTATAAATTTTTAATATTGATAAATTTTATAATATGAATAAAAAAGCCTATATATGCAAATTGCAACATTGTTGTGGAAGTTTCTTCAACATCATTTTGCCAATTCCTTATGGATTTTTAACTATTATAATATAGATAACAAATTAAATTTATATCTAATTATATAATTTATATGCCTATAAATTAAATTTTGAGTTCTTCTTAATTGAGTGCAACCAGTCAAAGTATCCTACATTGCTTATTTTTTTTGTCAGAGCTAGAAAAGCCCATCCTCATTATGAGAGTTTAGAAAGATATAAAGATATGCAAAACTTAGGCAAAAATTGTTGTTTTCCAAATATATTTTCTTTAAAGATAAAACCATAATTTTTTATATAAATCCTATCTGTCTGGCCTTAAGTTTCTTAGGAAAAAAATATTTTAAAGTTGTATACAAGTATGATTTAGAGGTAAAAATGGATAAAAAAATAACAACAATGCAACTTTTTGGGGTAGTTAAGTGCTATAGGAGGAAAAATATAAAAATGTATTTTTACCCTTTTGTATATAATTAAAAATATTTAACTCAAAAAATGTTTATTTTTTATAAGAAAACATTAAAATCTATGGGTGCAAAAGCTAAACTACCATAAAAAGTTCAAATATATAAATTTTAAAAAGCTCAAATTTTTATTTTTAAAATAAAATTTGAAACTCAAAATGGTAAATTTGTTTTAACGCATGCGTCTTTCAAATTTCTGGGAATCTGCCCCCAACCCTTATAATTTATTTAAAACTGAAGATAAAATCAAAAATCTTAATTTTTTTCTATATTTTGCCTAAAAAATTATGTGAGTTAGTAAAATTTTTTATTCAAGCTAAAGGGTTTCTTATAAATGGTTTTATTTATAAATTAATTAAATTTAATATTTGACTTCATAAGGAAAAAAAGTACGGCAGATTTGTCCTATATTTTTAAAATAAATTACCTATGGCACATATAGAGAAAATACCATATCTAATTTTGTTTTGTTATTTTAATAAAACTATAATGTTTGTTTTGCGGTAGTATAAAACAATGATAAAAGTGCTAAATTTTACGAAAATTAAACCATTACAAGACAGGCTAGTTGTTATTGCATTCATTTGTTTTTTTGGGAAATTTAAATATCATGCCTCTTTTGAAAACTGGTGAAATTATTTTGCAAGAGAAACCATTTGCATTTGTTTTAGAAAAAAATGATGTCTCAAAATTTTGTTCCAAATGCTTGTAATTTTGTAAATTATTTGTTATTCTTCATAACTACGAAATCTATTGTTATTTTAAAAGTGGAGTTAAACTGTTATGCTGCTTAAATTGCAAAGTTGTTCAATATTGCTCTAAAAAATGTCAAGTATAATATTGTTTTTCCATACTAAATTATTAGACAAAAGATTGGCAATGTCATAAGTTGGAGTGCAAATATTTACAAATAGACTCGGCATTTTATTTGGATATTCATTTAGCACTTAGAATATTTTCAAAAATAAAAGTTTAAATCACATTTTTTCTATTAAAATTTAAACTTTAGTTATATTAATATAAAGAAAACCACTAGGCAGCAGCCTATATACAAAAATCCACATATAAAGATTCCAAACATGTGTTATGAAAATTTAAGGATTAATAAAGACGGAAATGATGAGCCTAATTTCTCTATAATTAAAAAAATTATGTCAGAAGATAAGGGTTTTTCTGAACATGAAATTGTATCAAATATATTTGATGTCCTTAGAAGAGTAATTAAATATTTAAATTTGTTTACCATTAAGTAAAAGTTTTGGGCTACCTTATCAATTGTAAAAAAATTAACAATTAGCATGAAATCATATTTTTTAATTTTGTTCCATTCATAATTCATTCCCCTGATTTTATTAAATTTTGAGGAAAAGAAAGAGCCTTAATTGATTTTGCAATTTTTGGTAGTATTACTTCCTCATATAAAACTATCTGTAATATTGCTAGTTTGATTCAAACTGCAGTTTTGAAAATTATCTTGTTTAAATTTTTGGAGAAGAGGTGTAAATGCATTATTCTGATATTAGTGTAGTTTAATTTCTTATATTCATAATAATTTGTATTTTTTGTCCCCAACAATAAACAGATAGCACAATATTTTAATTAGAGATGGTGATATAGGTGTCTTATTTAAATAATATAAATGGTAACCTTTTAGCCAATTACTAAAATTAACTGGTAATTTCTACTCTTTAAATTAATTAATAAAAGAGTATAAATAATTATGTTTTTTTAGGAATTTAATCTATAGCTTAAACTTAAATTTCAAGAATATACACAGGTCAATCATGAATAAAAGCATACAACCTCATGATCTTATCTTATATAAATCAATTATTTGTATTTCATGGCTTCTTTGATCTGTCCCTAACAAAAAAATGACCTTTTTTACCAAATTGACAGATTGAGAATACCCTAAAATTAAAAAATTTGAGAATGTTTCATAAAAAAATTTTGATAGTACACCAAGCTCTTACATTAACATTTATGCAGAATTTCTTGCATCTAAACAATATGAGACAAATTATTGGTTTTTAAAAAAATTATTTGAAGTTAAAATTTAACAGCTTAGCTGTTGTAAATAATAAAAAAAATTAATTTATATTTGTTTTTTTTGACTTGATTAGAAAACTAATAAAAATCTATAATATTGCATATTTAATCTCTGTAGTTACCTTATAATTTTCCAAAATTTGTTTACCTATAAAAAGTCTTAAAGAAGGGCAATGTGTTTTGATGACAATCAAAGCTGCCAGGCAATTTTATATTATACAAGGTATTTATATATTAAAACTCTGTCTTATTTGATTTATGGCACATTTTATATTTATTTTAATCCATTTGTCATTTATTAATATAGATTGAAGGGAATTCAATACCTTTACATGACTACACTTTTAAAAAAATAGGGATTGCTATATATCTTAAGTAAAAGGTGACATTTTACTCTTATCTAATATTTTGTATATCCATATAATATTTATACTTATTAGTGCTTCACAGTTTCAGCATAAGTGTGTCCCTAATGCTGTTGCACTTTTTAATGGACCAAATATTGTTGTTTCATTAATTCAAGATGTAAATATGAACAAAATTGAAAACTTTCAAAATAAGGTAAATTAACATTTAGGATATATAGTGTAATTTTAAGTTAAAGTTCCGCAATTCTTAAATAAACATTGTTTTTGTTTTAAGTTTTATAAATTTTGTTTCTTTTTAAAAATTTTTTGAGGTTTTTTACTAATGGTTATTTAAACTGTCCAGGGTGTCATTGGGTTTTCTTATTTGATATAAATCATGGATTCCTATAAACCATTACACATCAAACATCAATAGACCTAAAAGAATGCATCCACATGATGGCCTATCTTATATATGTTTTTCTTATTTCTTCCGCCTTTGGCTCCTTAGATCCCTCCATATAAAAAATTGGCCTTTTTAACAGATTTTGCCTCCTTAAGAAGCAAAAAAAAGTTTAATATATATATTTGAATTTTTGACATTTTTTCTAAAACTTAATGTTTATAATTGACTAACTAAGTTTGATTAGGAAAAACGTTAAACGGATTTGAAAATTCCTAAGATGTCAGGTTTGATCTCTGAAGTTCAACTCTCAAAAAATTGTTGACATGTGTTATAAGCTCTGATAGTTTTAATATGTTTAATTTTTTAAAGCTCTAAACTTTGCTTGTATATTATTTTATTTCCAAAAATGGCAACCAGATTTACCTTTTTTAAAAATACAGTGATATATTTGTAATATTAAAATGTTTGTTTAGATATATCGCTGTGTAATTTTACATTTTTTTTGCCTATTCAATTTCATAAATTGTCATGATACAAAAATATGTCTTTGAATATGTTCATAAAACCCTATCTCAAATCTCTGCATATTAACAGATTTTTATAAGCTACCTGGATCCGTTTAGAACGTTTTATGATCGACAGCGTTTGCTAAAACGTATGGGCCGTGAATGTGCGTGCGAGTTATGTCTCCGTCATGACAAATTAGCCGAATATGATTTAACATTTATGCCTACAAAATATAAAATTGGTAAAATTTCATTTGCAACCTGCTTTAGGCCTGAGGGGGTGGGAGCAAACTAGTTTGGATTAAAAAGTTTAATTAAAATATTCCAATTTTTTATTACCTAGCAGGTTTTTTAGCCTAGATTAAATTAATGAATTCGTCATAATGTTTATATAACCACTGGCCGCTTTTAACCTAGGCGGCTCTATTTGCAACGTTAATTTACAACTTATGGTACACTAAGTGTATACATTTATTTTATAAAAAAATGTATTCACTCATGAAACTTTAAACAAACTGGAATTGATTTTTTTAAACCATTTCTTTATTTAGGGGATTTTTTTTTATACCATGTACTTTTTTTTGTCGTGACGACTTTTGGCAATCTCATTTTTTTAAATATATTTTATTTAAACGAGTTATTATGTTTATTAAGAACATTATTAATTATATTTTTCTATTGTATGTGCTTAGATGTGGCCATTCAAGATAAAGAATTTCTGGAAATTCTACATAATACTCAAATTAGCTTTTTTTTTGAAGGATAAGTTTGATGAGATATTTTCTAGAAGCGATATTGAAAAGCAGCCTCCTAAGTTTCCAACATCGACGAATGTTCTATACAATCAAAAACTTTTAGAACACTGTCGTTCGTTCCATTCTCTCCCGTGTCCAAAATCAAATCTGGTGGCTTATCATGGATTTTTAGCTGTTTATCGTGGTAATATAAGGTGGTAATTGATTGATTTACAAAAATATACATTGTAGCTCAAAAGTCTTTGCCATATTCTAAAATAGACCCGAAAAAAAAATTAAAAAAAAAAAAAATTAATTTTAAAATTTTTATCTTAAAAAAAAAAAAAAAAAAAAAAAACCACCCCCCCCCCCACCACCACCCCCCCCCCCCCTCTTTTATATAAAAAAAAAAAAAAAAAAGTTGAAAAAAAAAAAATTTAAAAAAAATTATTTTTTTTTTATTTTAGAAAAAAAAAAAAAAAAATTTAAAAAAAAAAAAATTTTTTTCCCTTTTTTATTAAAAAGGGTTTTTAAAAATTTTTTTCCTAATTTAGGGTCCCTAAAAAAATTTTTTAAAACCCCAATTCCACCAAATTAAATTTAAAGGGCCCAAAAAATTTGAAAAAATCCCCTCCCCCTATTCGCCACCCCGCCCCGCCCCCCCCTACTGGCATAAATATACTTACAAAATCAAATACGAATGCTTAGAAAATATAAAATATTGATGTTATTCCATACATAGGCGAAAAACAGTTTTTGTCAATTAAAGACTTAGGTATATGAAGTTTTGCAAATTCGCAATACAATAAATTTTAATCCTATCTTCTTGGCTTGTTATATTTTTCCCAGACATACGATGTCAAGGAGGAGTGTTGGTTTCTTTTTTATATATCTCAATTTTAACAGTATTCCTAATCCTGATCTAATGAAATCGATTTTAAGGGCTGTTCATTATTTTAGAAGTAAAGTACTATGCTCTAAGGGAAACATAATTATATTGAATCCTTTAAAACTTTATAAGATTTTTAATTATACATATCGACAAGTTTCATAAAACAAACTAATACCTGATAGAAAGAGTGCTTGATGTCCTATTTTTAAATATTGTTTATGGTTTGTTCTTCGACCACTCTATAATTTTAATTCCATTGTAATTTACAAAAAAATAATTTTATATAGCTTAATAACAATGTAAAGTTTATCTAGACCCCTACACATCCACCTACGCAACCTAATTTTGTTTGTAAAACCTTAAAACCTGTTTTTATTTTTTATAATTATTATAAGTTTTTTGCATTCAACGACGCATGAAAATTTTATACGAGGCAAAAATTCTTTCCCCAATAGTGTAGTTAATTATAACTATCCTATGGTCCGGGCTAGTGGAAGTGTAATTACTCTGGGGTTGAATCATAATTTTGGTTAAATTAGGTTTAGGTATTATAGAAATTATTTTAGGTAAAGATGAAGTTAGCAATATAGTTTACGGCTGGCTTGTCAATCAGATTGATTTTTTTAATTCATTGCTTACCTATTTGATTCTGTTAATTGTTAGCCATGTAAAAAAATTAATTGTAAGTGGCGAGCTCATTGCTTCGAATCTTCCCAAACTTTCCTTTTATTTAAATTCAAAAGACAATTTACACATACAGCTATTTTTTTTAATAGTTTTACTTTATTCAAAATATGATTACATAATTCAAATTTTTATGCTTGTCTAGCCTTTTTTTAAATTTAATTATACATTTATATTTAAGGGAATACTATCCTCAAAATAGCGTTTATATGTTAGACACCCTTTTTCGGTTACACCAACAGTCCATAGTGCAAGCAGACAGGGAAAATGCGAATTTATTTCGTTCTGAAGTTTGAAATAGTTATTTAATTGGCACTAGTTCGATCCAAAAAATTGAAATTTATGGGTCTTGATGTAAAGCACTAACAAAGTTTTACTGGCAAAACAATAATTGTAAATGTTAAGCCTATGCCATTCATATTTTACGGTTTTGTAAACCTTCTATTTTCGCGTGCATATATTATTAACTTGTTACAATGATGAAAAAATGACGTTTATTTAGACATCGAGACTCCAAAACCAAATTCTCAATATTATCTATTAACTAAAAATATTAAATTTTAAATTTTGGGTTAATAAAAATGTACTCTACCACAAAGTTACCAATTTCGATCTTATTTTAATAGATTTTACTTCTGTTCATAATGAAAGAGCTTTGTTTACAATTATATATTAAACTTCTTGTTTTCTACAAATTTTTAATTTTTATATTGAAGACAAATCGAAAAAGATAAAAATTTTAAAGATAGTTTTGATATTATTGCTTGCACTTTTCTCCTTTTTGAATTGTGTGAATTATTATTGTAACAAATGTTTAACAATTTGTTAATTTAGTTGGAGACAATAATTTATTCGCTATTTCCTGATTCCTATTTCGAGGGGATAAAGCCGTGCGATGAATTTAGCTGCTACCCTAAGCACATCGTTAAGAAACTAAAGAGTTTTAGGGCGATTGAGGATCTGAATATACAATTTGATGAATGGTGCACCCATTTAGATCAAGAACATCTTTAAAATGTTTGCATATTTCGGGTGTTTTACAAAATTATTCCTTTTAAAGGGTTTTAAGTAAAATATTAAAAAAATGTTGCTCTACAAAATTTTGTCTATTTTTATTGTTTTTTTTAAAACATTATAACATTTCGAAAATTTTGATCCTTATGTTTAAGCCATAATCTCAACTAATTGCCTGAATTCTTCCATCTAAATATTTTGCTTTTGTTTTCGTACAATTTATTATAATTAACTCTTGATCTACATTAATTATATTAAATACTTTATATCATATAAATTATACATTTTTTTGATTAATCTTTTTAATCTAGCATATTTTTAGAGCATTTTATTAAAAATTTACAAAATTAGCAAAAAAAAAATAATTTTTTATTTTATTAAATCAAAGATAGGCTGCACTCAAGGTAATATTAAAATGATTAAAAAATATGTTTTCTGAAAATATGTAATAATATTGAGTCAAAAGTGGGGTTACTTTTTGCAAACTCATTTTCATGTTTCTTTTATAAATTTAATGAAGATTAGGAATATCAATTTGAGGGTGTACAAAACTTAAGCGAAAAATCAAAATTTTGTAATTATTTACTCCCTTAAAGCTTTTATATTTCCCTATTTTTTATAAATAAAAAAATGAGTTTATCCAATGGGCTTGTTCTCAGTGCATTTAGTGATAATTAGTAAATATTCTATTGCATAAAACTCATAATTTTGGTTTTGATATTCCAATTGAGCGTAACATCAATTACATTTTTGCAATATACATATAATTGTACAATTACTCATTCACATCTATTCAGATTATTTGCTAAATTGTTATTTAAAGCTTGTAAAAATTATATTTTTTTAAAATCTTTTCATTATATTAGCTCATGGCAATTAAAAAATCAATTATTTAATAAGCTTTATAAATCAAATTTTAAGTCATATTTATACTATTATGTCGTTTAGCTTTTAAATTGTAAATTTTTAACAACCCTTTTTTAATTTTTTTTATATTAAATCAACATTTTTTTGCTTTTTCTCTATTTTTAATCTATGCAACTTTTCATTATTTTTATATATGATTAAATAAATTAGGAATATTATAAATTTTTTAATTTCACATGTTTTATGTTGAATAAATGTTTAGCAGCATCAAAGTGTTGTATGCTCTCAAACGTCTTAACTTTTTCAGTTTATTGAATGCTTAGATGTCTACTTGAGCCCAAACGAATCGGCTCAATATTTTTTGAACGGATTGCATTAAATTAAAAAAAAGCAAGCATTGCAAACACATTTTCAATGAAGTCCATATATGAGCACATACCATTGGGTCTATCAAAACTATAACTTTTGAGCTTTTTTTATATAGAAATCATTCTGCAAACAAAATATATATTTTAAGCTGAGATAAACCTTGTGAATTTCACTTATGCCCTTTTTTAAATATCAAGGGAACTAAATTGTAAATTTTAAAATAAATTGGGGCAATTACTGTGGCCTTTAACCATGAAATAAATAAATAAATAATTTGATGGCCTCTTATAAAAAATAATTTTTGCCCGTCTAAAAAACGCCTAGCATTTAAAACAGGCCTTGTTGTGTTCAATTTTTTATTACACAATTTTTAAAGCTGTCCACAATTTGTTAAATTAATAAGGTTTGTATATCATGTAGCCGTAATTTATTAAGAATTTATTAATTTTTAACAATAATCATTGTATTCAATATTTATGATTGTTATGAATCCAAATGCTTGGTTATTGTGTTTTTGTTTATATTACCTCCTGCTTATTCCATCTAAGTATTATTAAATTTATACATAATAACTATAATTGTGTGAGGTCGGCTGGAAGATTATCTATTAGCCATACCTCAAAATATAATTTTTTTTCCTCTCAAAAATGTTTCCGCTTAAATTGCCCTAGACAACTTTATATGAGTTTTTTTGGCACCAATAAAAATTATGTAACAACAAATTCCACTCATGATGAATCATACTAATAAAACTTTGATTATTCGCAGCTATTTCATGTGATTTTAAGTGCTATGGTTAAAAACAACCAGATAAAGGCCCGACAGATAAATAAGACTGGTTTACAATTATCACGTTTAAGGTTAAGTTTCAGTTTTCAAATCAGGCCACGTGACATGATTTTTTATTTTCGTAAATTTTTTAAATTTCATAAAATTTTTTATAAAAACATTTATTTTAGAAAAAGCATTATTTGTACTTAAAACTAAATTTGCCAACTTGAAAAAATATGCTCATTAACAAAATAAAATTTTTAGGATATTTATGAAATTAGAAACTCACTTTGTGTAAATGTGGCCTTATGTAAATAGCATTTTTAATGGTTTCTCTATATGTTAAGGGCACTGGAATCCTCATATGAAGAGGAAACACTCAAAGCTTTGCAAAAAATACGCAATCGAATAAATTTTTTGATGCAACAAAGTATGCTATTTATAATTATATTTATATGTTATAACCAATTTTTAAAGCTGAATATACTAATTGGAATATATGAAGGAAAATATCTTTTATTTTTTTATTTATATTTTCTATACATTAACAATGCCATATAAGGGTCATGTCAAGTACTTAAATTGAGCGTTAGTCAAACTTATAGCAGTGCCAAAGCCCTAACGGATATGGCGGCCTTAAAAAAAGAAGAGGCGATGAGGAGGTGGTTTTTAAACAGGTACTCCTAACCTTGCAGGCACCGGCCAATATTTAAAGAAATACGGACATCAGTGCGGACAATCTTTCTCATATTAACATACGTTTTCTCAATTACGCACTGATCGTTCTGAGAAATTATTGGTGTATTTGATGATCTCAATCCCAGTCTACTTGTTAACTTTGGTATCAAACGAGCATTTTTTCCACCTACCAAAAAAAAATCAAACTAACTTCCTCGTTTTTAACAATATCTAAAAATTACGAATTTACTACCATTTGCAAACAAAATATTATATTTCATATCTTACTCATGCTACTAATTAGCCATGTGATGTCCAAAAGGTCTCTAAGTACATTAAAACTCGTTTGTCGAACTATAATTTTTTTGAATTTATATTATTAAATTTAAAGTTTAAAACAACGCTAAATATGTAAAGCGGTTAATTTGAACCATTGTAGAGAGCCTAAAAAAAATTTCCGGCTTTTCTGGCACCGAATATGACGAGCTTTCATTACGTTGGGCAACTCTTGTTGAATGATTGCTAAGTATTGTGTTATGCCTAACATACAAAACTACATAATATTTTAGATATAGCCGGAAACGTTAATCTTAAAACTTCTAAAACTTTTCCACCTTCAATCGAAGATACGAAATATGTTGGCAATTTAACTTTGGCTAATGTGGTGAGTCGGCGACAAGAGCATCCTGCTAAAGTTGTCAAACCGTATGTGCCCAATGACGTCGGGACCCGTTATGACCGTGTACTTCGTCTCGAAAAATGGTTGAGAGGTGACGATAGCTATCAACTACCACCTTACGGCAGTACTAACGATCGTGGAGCCATGAAGATCACCTATCAAATTCGTCAATCCCCACCGAACACTATAAAAGATACGCCTCCTCAGAACGGGAGGTCGCCCAAGGAAGGTTTGGGAAAGAATGTTGGACCAAATTCGCAAGACACTTCGACAACGGGAATAGGGGATTACTATTTGATAAACCTTTACGTTTACTTGAGAAATTTAAATATGCAGCTTTTAAATATGGAAAAAGAACGGGATTGGCACAGGACAAATATCCGTGACTTAAAGGGCGATATAGAAAAGGATCAGATTAAGTTGCGCAAAATAAAGCAAAGTTGGAAAAAATGGCTCAAAATTTATAAGGGCAAAGTGAATTCGCTCAAAATCATTAGGAAATTGATAGATTAATACAGGTCATTAAATATATATTATTTATATATTTATTTTTAAAATTTTGATATATTTATGTCATGTAAATGATGAATTAAAACCAAATTAATTACACTGAAAATTTGCTACTGAGGTCTCACAATGCCGTTTATCTATCTTCCTTAAAATTCGCTATTACTTTGTTCATTACACAGGTCAACAATTTTTTGAGAGTTATGAGTTAACTACAGAGATCCAGCCATCTTAGGGAAAATCAAATCCGTGTACCGTTTTTTCGAATCAAACTTAGTTAGTCAGTTATAAACATTAAAATTTTAGAAGAAAAGGTTAAAATACAAACAAACGGCAGGTCTATTCGGTGTAAAATGAACTCGTGTAAAATGACCTTTTACACGAGTTTTTACACCGATTTGACTTTAACACGAGTTCATTTTGCACCGAATAGACTTTTACACGAGTTCATTTAACAACGAATAGTGAAAACGCTTTGCAACATATTATCATATGATGGTTTTCTTTTGTAAAATTTTATGACCAAATATGTTATTCAATTTTGTCTAAATCTTTTAGTTTTTAAATAAATGCGATTTCAAAATTTAAATAACTATATAAATTAGCATATATGAATTCTAACAAATTTATTAACTATAATCGACCAAACTAACATTTAACGAATTTAATTATCTCATTCGCAAAATTGCATTCTCTATATAATATCTGTTAAAATATAGATAAATAAAGCCCAAATGTTAGTTCGGAATGTTATTATAAATAGATAAATTGTGAGTCTTTAATTTATAACTCGTGTTGCCGAGTAGCTAGAGTTCGTCTCTCCAGCCCATTCGTGCCCTGGTTCTACTCACTGAGGATACACTTTTTTAAATATTTTTTTAATATACCCAATGTTACCTGACTTAGGTAAAAAATATTTTAGTAGTTCCTGGAGTGGTTTTATGTTATTTTAGGTAATTAAGATGATTATTATAATTTTTTTAAACCTTATTTTTTTTGTCAATAACTTTTTATTTATAAAGATACCTTTTTTAGGAAACTTTGTAAAGATGTTCATTGGTAAATTAAGAGCTTCTTATTTTAATTTTTATAAAAGGTGACCCACATATTTCTCATTAAATAATAATACGCCATTTTTATTTTGAATAATTAATGTGTTATTACAAATTGTTTTATTCATTTTAAAATTTTTTAATTAACTTTAAAAATAAAGATCCTACTCCAACTGCGATGATTATGAATTCTTACATCTAAAACGGTTGTTTCTTAAAAAAGGGATTTCGCCCCTTAAAGTTCAAAACATATACATTTTTATCATATTTACAATTTATTTTATTTTTTCACGTATATCAATATCGTAGTGTAATATTCATAGATAAAATAAATGCATCATATATAATTTCAAATAAAGGGTGATATTGGACAAGATGTGTTGTTTTTTTTTAATTCTATAAATTAGATTACTAATTAGTGCGATGACCACGGACTCTAGTTTTTTAATTAAGCTTTTTAGTGTTAGAGGGTATTTTTAAGCTTAAGTTTTTTGTAGACGAGGTTACGTATCTTTTTACAATTTTACTTTTAGTTGTTTTTAATTCTTTATTAGTAATATTTTGTTGTTCATCATAAAAATCAATCCCTTCCCTAGTTGAGGCTCGCTCGATCTCTCTTTTTTGGCTATCATATAATTTTGTACATTTCTTAATAACAACCCCTAGTGGGTGCGTCGTCCATTCAAATTTATTTTTTAAAACAAAGTTCATACTTTCTGAATTATTGGTTGTAAACAGATCATTAATTATCTGTAATTTAAAGGCTTATAAACATTATTATATAATTTTAATTTTGAAGATGACAAATAATTTGTAAATTTGTTTAAATTATTATATTGACAATATTGAATTATATTTAAAAATTTTAAATCAAAGTCCTCATCTGTTTTAGCAAAAAAAAAAGTTTGATTTTGATACATGTCAAAGGAAATTGCGCGGAAACCGCAATTTCCATCTGAAATCATTAATATTGGCACATATTTATCTAAAGTGGTTTAGGAATACCTTTTTAATAAATCCTCCGAGACCGAATTGATTGTTGAAGTTTCTGGGTGCACATTAATTGGCTTTGGTATAATTAAATTGTTGTTATTTTCAAATTGGTAAGGAAAAGATTTAATTTTTAATAATAAATTAAAATATGTATTGCTCATTATAATAAATAATTTAAGTGCATTTTATATAGTCATTTGAGAACAACCGAAGTTTCTAGAAGCAGGAAGCGACAAAAGGGAAAAAAGGGAATGGCTCAAACGGCAGAAAGCAGCTGAAGTAAAGTCTATGGATCATATAATTAATTATAAGTGCACGCAGCTCCAGGGATAAAATAATAACAACATTAAAGTGTTCAAAATAACATTTTAGGATCTGCTAGTATTTAAACTAAGTCAGGCAACACTTTGGTAAACACTTGGGTATATTAAAAAAAATTTAAAAAAGTGTATTCTCGGGAGTAGAACCGGGGCACGCTTAGGCTGGAGAGACGAACTCTAGCCACTCGGCAACACGAGTTATAAATTAAAGACTCACCAATCATCTATTTATAATAACATTCCAAACTAATTGGGCTTTATTTATCTATATTTTAACAGAAATTATAAGATTGAGAACTTAATTTCGCGAATGAAATAATTAAATTCGTTGTATAATGTTAGATTGGTCGATTATAACACTGGACGACAGAAAAAAACAACATAAACAATATTTACAGGTTTTTGTTTAGAATTTCGTGGAGATCATGATGGCGCTTTTAGTTTTTTTCTGATGCCTCCAAAATATTTTAAAATGACCTCAAAGTCTATAAAAAAATAAGTGCCGTTGGATAGAGTATTAGTCAAACGCATCTGATTATGAAAAAATTACTTAATTTGCTTAATTAGAACTTAAGTTATTTAAATTTGAAAAACCTTTAAATAAAATGTTATTTTTAAGTTCATTGAACTTTTACACTCAAATAACTGACGCTTTACCCCTTATCTGCTCCTTACGCTTCTATTCCCAAATTATTTTTATACACTCTACCATTTTCCCTTATTTACCTATCTCTATTGATAAATTCACATATTCCGTATCAAGGCATAAAAGCCTTTTTGGCTTAATAGTATTGAAGGAGCGCCGCTTGAATATTATAATTAATAAATTTGTAAGAATTCATATATGCTAATTTATATAGTTATTTAAATTTAAAAAATGTAAAAACTTAAAGAGTTAGACAAAATTAAATAACATATTTGGAATCCTCAAAAAATTTACATAAGAAAACCATCGTTTTAATATAATAAATATGTTGCAAAGCGTTTTTACTATTCTTTGTAAAAACTCGTGTAAAAGTATATTCTGTGTAAAATAAACTAGTGTAAAAGGTCATTTTACACGAGTTCACACCGAATAGACCTGCCCACCAACAAAGATTCAAAAATAAAGATAAGTTAATATTTTGTTTTTGCATATTCACAATCGTTAAACTTTTAAATTAAACTTCAAATAATATTTTTATTAAAACCCGATAATATATCGTGTCGTATTTAAGTTTGGACGCGGAATATTTTATATAATCTAAATGCCGATGTAAAAGCTTGATATATTTATAAAAAATTTCATTATTTGTGATTAAAAATATAAGTTACAATGGATTTTAATATGCAAAAAATTTTTTTGACTTTTTTCTTTATAGGGTATAATTTAATCTCTCGATTTGGTCAAAAAAGGTTTTTGGTTATAGACGGATCTAAGGAGCCAAAGACGGAAGAAACCAAAAAAAACGAAAAATACATATGAGATTAAATTATCATGGGGATGCATTTTTTTATGTTTTCATAAAATTCACGTTTCTGACATAAATATTTGTTCTGTGTTATTAAATTATGTTTTAAGCAGTCAACTTCGACCGGAGTTCTGAGTTCCGTAGCCAAATAGGTTTGGCAGCTCGCCTTCTCTCAAAGTAATTAAAGAATTTATAACCTGTATTGTTAGTTAAAAATTAAATTTATTGAAAATACATTTTTTTTTATTAAATGAATAAATATATAAAACAAATTTCTAACAAAAATAAAAACAAAAGTATGTTTTAGACAAGAAATATAAAATAATAAAAATTAATTTATTTATATTTATGAGGTCGGACACAACATTCTTTTTGTACGGTGGTCTTCCTAATTCATATAATTAAGGGCGAATTAAGCAAACTTGACCGGGACCAATAGGGCCTGCATATCTTAATTAAAATAATAATATAGAACTAATTATTTTTATTAATGGGTATGGATTTTGATAAAAATGAATTATGTAATAACGTTTTAATATTTTATTTTTTTTTGTAATTGGCCACTGCGTTTAAATTTTGTTAAAGAAGTATTTTGGGTCTTTTTAAAGAAGGAAGGAGGTGGCGTATTGCATGTTTGAGTACAAACGCAACCAATTCCCAATTTAGTGGGGGTCAATAGTAATTATATGGTTTAAGAGTTGTATCAGCCCATTAGTGCGGCAGGTCTCGGTGTAAATTTTTTGGGCTATGTAGGAGACCCTTATAATAGAAAATTTTGATAATTTAAAGGATAAGGTTATGCTTTTAATAATTATTTGAAAAATATGTATGATGTAGTATTATGTAACACAATATGCAATTAACTGTATACATTATTGATGTTATATTATCTAACCTAATGTTTTGTAACGCGATTCCGCACCAGCGCTCACCATGTTTTAGTGTTTTAAAATGTTAATGGAATATGAAATTGCACCTAATTTTATCTAAGGCTAGTTTACATTTTGCCCTTTTTTAAGCGGTAAGGTATCGTGCGCGGCGCATGCCTAACGCGCTTTAGAGCTAAAAGGAAATAAACATGTATTTTTAGTTAATTTTTTAGTTGTAGTTTTTTTGGTGGTAAATAGTAGTTATATGCGTTGTTTTGGTGCCGGTAGAGATCGCTAGGAAGATTCGATGTTGATGCAATGGAACAATAAATTGTTTGTAATAAATATAAAAATATGAATAATAAATTGTTTGAACTGACTATAAAAGTCTACAAGTATTTATTGCTTATTCATAATGCCCCAATCCCCAAAGGGTAATTGACCTTTTTCTTCCAATGATTAAATACGTAATCATAATATTCCCCCTTCTTTTTCCACGCGGAGCACGCCTATAATAGTACCTCTATTTGGTTTCCATGTTTCAATAATAATAATTAATAATAATATCCTCTTTCATACAACAATATAAACCCTAAACTCTCAATTTCTTAAAAGCCATGATTTTTGCCTCAATTAATTTTAAACTGAAAAAGTTGGAACCTATTTATGTATTCTTTCATAATAGTTTTACATATTGATAGGAATTATCTAGTTTTCTTTATAATAACTAGTTTTTGTTTAATAATGGCCAAAAATAATTTATTATTTTATAATATTTTTTTTCCATGAATTTTTCATTAAAAAGTTTTACCCTACCTAAGAGCACGATTTAATCAATAATATTAATAAATTTAATTTATTAACATGATTTATTTAATGTAATATAGAAAAATAAAAAATTTAATTGTTTCAGATTTCCTACTCTGAAAAATTTGCAATATTCATAAATAACTTATATTAGTTTAAAATTAAAGAGCACATATTTCTTAAGTAAAAAAATAAAGAACATAGCTTTAAAACCTTTAAAGATATATAAGTTTATGGGTATGACTGTAGCATTCGCGTTACAAATTTCTCACCCTACCATTCGAAGGGCTAATTTAGATAGCTATAAAATTAATAACATTTTTGTTTGCTTGTTCAAAAGATATTTATTTTTTAAAAGTGCTAAGGTCCTCAGAGTCTACACTTACCCGAGGACAATTAAAATAATACAATTAACATAATTAATAAAAATTTATAAACTTGGTTTAACCTTTTGGCGCCATATGTAAATAACATGTTGAATATTAATATGATTGGCATTTAGGCGATTGGAGTGTCTCTGCTCTAAAAAGCAAAATGGCGCATGATATAAATCTTCTTAATACAGCAATTGTATTTTTAACCAAATTTATTATTTTACATATTTATATACATATGATGATGGTATATGACTATGAAATAATTTTAGAGGGTGATTGTTCCTGAATCAAGAAAAAGCACAGATATTGGCACAGATATTGTACAAAATGATGTCATTTTTATAAGAGACTTTCGAGTATCTATTTAGGCCTTTAATTTTAATTTTAAATAAAATTAAAATTTATCAATACACTTCACAGCCTCGGCGCTCATTCATATTTTTCCCGGGTAATTTAAAAATTTTCTGCCATGCCTCTTATAAAATCAGGGGAAATTTTGTTGCAAGAAAAACCATTTGCTTTGGTTTTAGATAAAAATTATATCGCTGATTATTGTTCCACATGCTTGTAATTATTATTAAATAATTATATTGTTTTAAAATTACAATTATAAAGATTATTTATAGATTAAAAACAAATTTACTTACTTGTGCCAAATGTAGATCTCTTAAATACTGTTCTAAGAAATGTCAAGTACAATTATTATTTCTAACTTGTATTTCAGACAGAAGACTGGGAATGCCACAAATTGGAATGTAAATATATACAGAATAATTTGAAAGGTGAAACAGAAGTTAATTTTGTACTGAGAATTTATGCCAAATTAAAGGTTTTATAATCATGTTTATAATTTAAAAACTAAATTGTAATTAATATTTGTTATTTTATTAAGAATATCAGCATGCAAAAACCTATTTACATTAATCATAATATCAAGATTCCAAATAATGATTTTAAAAAGTTAGAAAGTCCTAGAGAAGAAAATGATATGCTGGCGTTTATGAAAACTACTGAATTTGTGTCAAAAATTTTATGGTTTTTTGAGGATATTGAGAAAATTGTAAATGATTTGATTGACATTAGAATTAAAGTAATAAAGTTACATGAATGTGCTCACTTTATTTGCTTAAGCATTTTTCCATAAGTTTAGAATGACTGATGTTTTTTGGTCGGCTTATTGGCATACTTGTGTTTGGTCTTGCCCATAATTTTTATTACAACCTAAAAATGCTATATTTACTTAATTAATACCTATATATAACAAGGGGAATAAATCTCCTGGCCTTATCTCATCTGTATTTTTTGTTTTTCAAGTTTTTGCCTTTGGTTACTCTCCTAGATATATCAAAAAATGAGCAAATTGTAGTAACTTTACCATATTATCACTTGTCTCATATTTTTCTCAAATAATGAAATTAAGTGTATCAAGCTCTTACGTCAACATTTAGAAAATTTTTAATATTTGTGTCAACTGTTTAATCTAAATAAAATATCTAGTACTGTGATGAGAAGTTAAAGAATAAATGCAGATTTTAGTGTCCTTCATTTATTTTGAAGGGGAATTTTTGGGTTAGTTCTATTGTATGTAACGTTGTTATGAGATATGATTTTGATAAGTCTGCTGTAGATTTGTCTTCAAGCCAACTTATATGACTTATTGTGACTTTGTTAATTGCATTTTAATGATAAATGTTGTCAAAGGGCTGATTTTTTATCACGTATCTCTCAGCCATCATCCTAATCTTATTAATGCCTTTTTTGAACTCTAACCGTTTAGACCTTCATAGTAAGCGTTTTCTCAATGAAAAAGGCAGAATTATTTCAAATTATATTATTTTCCGATAAACCATTCTTAGTATTAGAGTTCAAACCGTGATATTAAGGCCCGCCCAAACTAATTTTCAATTTAAGCTTGACACGGAATTTTTAATTATCGGCCCAGCCCAATGCCCTATTTACAAATAGGGTTAAAAAAATTTGTATTACAAGCCAAATTTCTATTTGAAAATTATCAAAATGGAACTAATAACCTTATTTGTGTATGTCATTTATTATGTTAGTTCTAGTTAATAAAATTAAAAAAAATAAATTAAGCCTGTAATTTCTATTTTTTAATTTAAACCCCGCCCGCTCGGCTCTCATAAAATTTTAGCCTGGTCCGGCCCTTTTTTCAAGTGAACCGGCCCCGGGTGGGGGGCTTTGGTGTCCCAAAATCTTATTGTATTTACAGGCTTAGATTGGTGTGTGATCTGGACCCATATCATTATTGTAATCAGACACCTTTGCTATTTTGATGGGGGAACAATGTCGAAGCTTAAAGCTAACTTTTTTATTAGGGCAGTTGATGAGTTCCTTGAAGTAAAACCTATCATCTACCATGGGTTTGCCTTTATTGTTTAGTACACCATTTTTTTGCCCTTTTTTGTCTTTGATTGGCCATTTTAGAGCAGGCACGAATTTGATTGCCCCCCCCCCCAAATAATTAAATTTGCCCCCCCCCCCAAATACATAGTAATTTTATGTTTGCCCCCCCCCCCCCCCCCAAATACATAGTAATTTTATGTTTGCCCCCCCCCCCCCCCCCCAAAAAAAATTGAATTTGCCCCCCACCCCCAAAAATACATAGTAATTTTATTTCTTCTACATAATATAATTAAATTTGCTCTGTCAAAAATATTTAAAAAATATTATCCTAAAAATATATACTTTTTTTAAAAGTGTTTTTATTCATAATACTTCTCATCCGCAAGAGAGATCAAACTAACAGAAATATATAGAAAAATTTGATTTTACAGAAAGCTATATATTTGTGAAACCAATTCATAAATCTGATGCCTAAGAAATTTTCTCTGTTAACAACAATCTTTTGTTAGAATATAATCTAGAACCAAAGTGATCGCACAATGCTACGATGGGGCGAACGTAATGTCTGGGGAAAAAATGGTGTTCAATATTTCTAAGCAAAATAGCTGGACACCATGTCCCGTATATTCACTGCTTTAACCACCGATTGCATCTTGTTGTAAAAGATTGTCCTATTTAAAGTGAAGGGGAAGATTTTTTTGATAATTTTTTTTTCCCTTCATAAATTTTTTCAACATGATGCAATCAAGGTAGTTAGTGAATGCGGGACCATACACCGGCTGTTGCCCCATTGGAGGTGTGGTCACTACCTGCCCATTGTTTTTTTTAAAAATTACACAGAAATATTAATACTCTTTTAAAAATTAAAAATAAAAAAACTTTTACAGGTCACAGGGCCGAATCGGGGTTTGACCATATTTATAATCATCTATTTATTTTTTTGTATTTAATTGAAAAATTATTTTATTTATTAAAAATAATTATGGATCAATTTCAATGCAGAACGATTTATATTTCTAAAACTTCTGATTTTATACACCATTGTTTGTTAGAAATTAAACAATAAAGAAATAAAAATACATTTGAAGATTTATTTAAAAATTGTTTTGATATTAATATTTTTTTAAATTACAATAATTTATCTAGGGATAAAAGAAAAACTAAACCTAAAGATTTTTCTGATTTTTATTTATTTTCTACTCATAAGTTTGAAAATATTTTAAATAATGAAAAAAAGCATTTATATTAATATTATTGATTTATTTATATTTTGATAATAGATTTTCTACCGATAATAGTTGTTTAAAATCTTTAGATTCCCTTTATAAATTTGATTAACCTTTATTTTAGATATAAATAAATTAGAGCCTCTTTTAAAAATAAGTAATATTGATAAAAATTCATTATCTAAAGAAATTGACGTAGCCAAAAATTTTTTAATAAGAAACTTAATAATTACAAAGAATGTGTTACTATTGATTTTGTTAAATTTTTATATGATTACAATGATGCGTTTTCTAAACTATTTAATATTTTTCCTATAAGTTTGTTAATTGGCTCTTCAACGTCGAGTTGTGAGGCCACATTGTCTTCTTTAAGAAGGATAATAACGGCTGACAAGTAGTGACCTGCTTTGTGATTTGGTTCTTTTAGAACACAAAAAATCATTAACTAGGGGCGTTGAATTTTGATGAATATTGTAATTTAATTAAAATCCTCTAAGATAAAATAGTTTGATCAATACAATACACTGCTCATAATCAGCTAATTATTGCTTACTATTTTAACATGGTTGCAATCTTTTTTTATGCGCATTTAACGTTTATGTTCATGTTTTATTTAATTTTTTACCCTAATATTAATAACTAGTTATATATAACCAGTGTTTTTTCATATATATTCTTGCAAATTAGCATACTTACATTTTGTTTCATGATAATCAATCTTATTTCACTTTTCATTTTTTAAAATCCAAAGTTTTATACAATTCATTTTTATCATTCATATCATATTTTTAATTTTCATGCGCAATGATACCAAATGATAAAATTATACTTACAATTAATTCAAATCTCATATCTTTTTAAGCAATTGATTTTCGTGAAAACAATTAATTTTAATTTACATATTCCATTTATAAACTCATTTTTTTTAATTTAAGAATATAATAAATTACTATTAATTTGTTAAAAAATTTTGAACATGGATTCTATTGTTGTACATGTATATTTTTTGTCGTGACCGAAGGTCACGGCCAATTTTGCCGCCGAAGGCGGCAAAAAATTTTTTTCTGCCCCCCCCCCCCGAGTTTTTTTTACCCCCCCCCCCCCCCCCCCTAAAATGGAAAAGCTAGAATCGGGCCTGTTTTAGAGATTATGTTTTAACCGTCCTAGTGTATGTTTATGTAAACCTAGTCCATAAGCTTGTCATTAAATTTATGATAAAATTTGATAATTCCTTGAGGTATGAGTAAATTATTAAAAAGAAAGCTTTGCTTTAGGTATTTTGCACATATAAAATAGACGGGGCACTTTGTAAGCATGACCTATCCGCTTAATGCCCCATAGCTTCAATTGTCATTGCCAGTAATGAAGATAGAATATGTGATTATGTGGTTGATAAGCCAATTTAATGGTATGCCAGTCTTAACACCAGAAAATCTGGTGTTTAATGGTAGTCGTACGTCCCTTATTTCAAAATACATGTTCATTCACTTTAAATCTGTTCACCTACTAAATATTTAAGTCTTAAAATATATGTTTATAAACAAAAGCATAGGCCTAAAACCCTTGATGGCCTTATTAATTGCTTTATAAGAGAGTCAAACATGGATATAGCGCCCCTTAATTTGGAAGATTAATAAATGTAAAACATTCAAAACCAATATTTATTAAAAATAATTTATCTTAAAATATATATTTTTAGATTTTGTAATTGTTAACTAAGGTCTAGTTATTTAAAATTGCAGTTTTAGATCATCAAAATTTAGCCTAATCTATGATTTCTTATTACCTGACTAACAAAAGTTTTGTTATTTTGACAATCTAAAATAAAGTATTTTATTAGATAAAAAAGCATTCAATACCATTGTATGACTATACTCGAAAAAAAATTGGAACGGCTTTTTATTGCAGGTAAATATATATACGAAAATTTTTCTTCTAAATTATGTTTTATTTGAACTTTCATGTATTATTTTCCTTGACATAAAATTTGTAAAATTTATTTTTTAGTGCTTCACAGTTTATGCATAAATGCGTCCCAAACGCTGTAGCACTTTTTAATGGACCAAATATAGTTATTTCGCTCACTCAGGATGTGAACATTAGCAAGAATCAGAATTTTGAGGATAAAGTATTTTACAATAATAAATTATCAAAAAAAAAGAAATTTACTTAAGTTTGTAAAACTCCTTGGCTGGTCATTCATTATTTTTATAATATAAAATTTATTGTAATATGTGTTTCAAGTCTGAATCCTTTACGCCAACGCTTTGTCTTGGATTCGTCATGTCACCTTCGAATTATTCAAATTTACTCTGTTGAAATGTTGATATAAATAAACACGCATATCCTTCTGTTTTACAGATATTTATAAGCTATTTTGATCCTTTCGGAACGTTCCAGTATCGGCAACAAGTCCTCCATCAAATGTATCGTAAATGTGGATGCGAATTATGTAGCAAGCATGACGAATTAGGGGAATACGATCTGTCATTTTTGCCTGAAAAATATAAAATTGGTAAGAACACATACTATTTAAGGTTAAGGCATGTCAAAACTCCGGGAGTTGGGAAGGGTCCATCAACTCCGGAGTTTTAGTTTTTTGGAATTTGCTAGTAAACATTAGCTTATTGAAAATATTGGAATTTGTATTTTTGTAGTCAAAACTCATTTTTGTTCAATGAAAGTTGTAAATAAATGAAAGAGCAGCTAATTGTGTAATAATTACATATATTAACTAGCAAATTTTAATAAAAAACTCCGGAGTTTCTGAACTTATTCTAGACTCTGGAGTTTTGACATGCCCTAAGGTGTCTGAATAAACTTAAAAACATACATGTGATATTTTATAAAAAAAAGATATTTTTTTTAAATTCCAAGAAAAATGGCGTTTTACATTCCGCTAAGCACAGATGAACCAAAAAATATTAATATGCTTATTCATTACCTTTAACGAAATTTTAGTTGCACAGGTCTACAAGAATTTAAAAAACCAGAAGGTTATCATTAAGAATATTTTTGTGGCCTTTTTTACTTTTTTTGTGTTTTAACAATCGTTCCCAGCCTGAACAGACAAAATCGTTAAAAAATGCAAAAAAGTACACTACGTGCAATTCAAAGACTCAAAAAAATCAAATATAATTAAAAAAGCTATTTGAAACTTTGAGTTTTTAAAATAATTTTTTTTGTTTCAATTTATATTTTAATATCTAAAAAAATATCCCATTGTAAAAGTCCTCAAAAATATAAGCTGGGCTTATAAATTACAAGTTATGCTTATTTAGATAAATATTAAAATTAATATTTTAACTTATTTTATATTGCTTGTAAACATATTTTAAAAATTTTAGATACTCGTTGAGTTTCACAGTTAGTGTTATTTTTTGGCATTTTAACAATGTAGCACATTGTATCAAGAAAAGATTTTTGGCGGAAACCAGAGAAATGGTTAATAACTAGAACCAATAGTAGAATCGTGCCTAATTTAAATCCAATCTGAGACCCAAGGTCTTTAGATTAGTGATATAGTTAAATAATATCAGAATAAAGTTTAGTTAATTCCAAAAAAAATAAATTAACTTATGCCTTTTTCCTAATTAAACTTGCTTGTACAAATCCTAATTTATTTATAACATTTTTTAATGATATCAATGCTCAAAAGCTTTTTTGTTCCCAGGTAACATTCTCTTAATATCAGCTGACCCTTGTTTTAAAATGAAACTATGACTTTAAATAATTTGGCTATTTCCTAACTAAATTAAAATTTTTTATCGAAATTACAGTTCATAATTATTCCTTTAAAACCTAAAGCTTACATTCAGATACGGTTTTAAGCACAAGAAAATTGTGCTAATAACACTGGTCGACAAATAACAACTTTATGTCGGCGACCAATTAAAAACATATATTTTGATAGTGTTTTTTGAGTACATTCCGAATATCTTTTCCGTTTTTTTTGAATAGGTCTAATTTTTTACCTAGATGGGTTTAAAAGTACCAAAAACCTCAATATGTCCTATATTTATAGGCACTTTTCGTGCCTTTAAAATAAAAAAAAATAATAGAAAAATATATTTTATTATTGAAAAACTTTTATATTGTTATATAACTTTTTTAGAATTTACTTATTTCATTTACTTTTTTAAATATTTGATTTTAAAAAACTCAAAATTTCCAAAAAAATACGCGTCTGAAAGTCTGTGCTTCAAAATTTTATATATTAAAAAAGGGGCTACAAAATTATTAAAGATTGTAGTGCGTGCTGCTACTAATACTGGCATTATCTGCCAACCCTTCACTTACATATCTCGATGTAGTGTAGTAAGATATGTTAAATATAAACAAACAAGATTGCTTGGGTAGTATTAAGAACTTTATGTGCTTATATTTCATTATCTTCTATCATTTATGAAAAATATAATACTTATTTGGCTTAAATCGCATTTATTTATTACATATCTCAAATGTTATTTGTACTCTTCTGAATGATTTTTTAATTTTTTATGATTTTGAAGCACAGACTTTCAGACGCGTATTTTTTGGAAATTTTGAGTTTTTTAAACTCAAATATTAAAAAAAGTAAATGAGATAAGTAAATTCTAAAAAAGTTATATAACAATATAAGGGTTTTTCAATAGTAAAATATATTTTTCTATTATTTATTTTTATTTTAAAGGCACGAGTGCCTATAAATATAGGACATATTGAGGTTTTTGGTACTTTTAAACCCATCTAGGTAAAAAATTAGACCTATTCAAAAAAAACGGAAAAGATATTTGGAATGTGCTCAAAAAACTCTTTCAAAATATATATGTTTAAAATTGGTCGCCATTTTTTGTCGACCTGTGTAATCAGAAGACTAAATTTTACATAATTCACTAATTGTTACTTCACTTTTACTAATTTTTATTGGTAACCAAAACAACAAGTTACAAAAATAAGAAATTCCTGAAGCGTTATGTGTACCGCTTTTAAACAATAAAATGACATAATAATTTTTAGGTAACCCTAAAATTAATAAACTGCACCTCAACCAAATTTGAAAAAGTGAATATATTTGTGCTTTTAAAACTACAGTGACTTTTATTTTACCAAAATCCGACAGAAATCGACACAGTTGTTAGTGCTGTAGTTTTTGGCTAATTTAAATAAAATTTAAGTTTAGTTTATTAATTTGCTTACAAAAGGCTTAAAATATAATGTACCTTTTTTTAAATATAAAACGAATGAAATCTCAAAGTGATGCAATCAGAGCTAAGCCAATTTGCTAATTAATTTTTTTGTTTAAAATGGAAAAATAGGATTAATGGAGATACAAAACATGAACAAAATTGTTTATTTTATAGCTATTTTCTCGATTAAAAAATTTAAAAAAAAAATCATAAATGAGTCAATTTTAAGATTATTCCCAGCTATGATTGCAACGCCCCATGTTTACAATGATGTAGGCATCCATTCCCAGGTTAAACAAACAACACAATTTTTTTTAAATAAATTGTAAACGCGTCTATAAAAAATTATAAAATTAAATTTTAGACAAATTTTTCAACATTTTTATATAAAAATTTGGCCAATGAGCATTCATGGGCAATATGATACAAATTTTTAAATGGCGTTTGATAAAAAACTATTTGAAGTTAAACATACTAAAAGGTTTTACACCGACAGGTCTATTCGGTGTAAATTGAACTTGTGTAAAATGACCTTTTACACGAGTTCATTTTACACCGAATAGAGTTTTACACGAGTTCATTTTACTCCGAAGAGTAAAAACGCTTTTCAATATGGAAATCAAAAATATTATCGAAATTTTTTTAACTTGTTATGTTTTTTTAAATAAATGCGATTTAAAAGTTTTTATTAGCCATTAAACAAAAGTTAGTGAATAACTACAAGTTTTTTGTTGTAGTATGCCAATCTAAAATTTTAAAATAAATTTAGTTATTTCATTTGAGAAATTTTATTTAAAAAGCATTTATATCTTTCATATTACATTTATTTTGAAATATTACTATAAATTTATAATGTCAATAAAATTTTGTTATAAATATATAAATCGTGCCCCGAAAAGCGAGCATTCCTAAATTGCAACGTAGTAAGCTAAAAAGCGAGAGGTCCTGGGTTCGAGTTCCTGCAAAGACATTTTTTCATTTTTTTAAGATATCTACATATATGTTAGCATAACATTTGTGTACTTATATTTAGCCGATTTCTCTGTCGATTGTATTTAATAGGACACGTACAACAAAATAGGACAGAAATATTCAATGTATGGAGTAATCAGCTGTAAATAAGTACACAAGTTATGCTTACTTATATAGATATCTTGAAAAAATGTCTTCACATACTTTTTTCGGTTAGTTTTTTTTACAGGCTAAATGTATTAATTGATTATTTGGAAACTTGATAGGTTTAAAATTTTATGGAATTTTTGGCCTCAATATAAAATAAAATTGAAGACGTTTGGAGAATCACTAAACCTCGGATCATTGTGGCAAGTGAAAAATTGTCTACAAAACCCTGTAAAATTTGTTTGTGTTTGTTAGTTGTCGTTTTATTACTTGTTATTCTAAACCAACAGCTGTATAATGATCATAATTATAATTTGTACAAAGTTTTGCCTGTGCTGGACAAAGACTTGTTGCATCGTGCCCGAGTCAAGGGAATGATGGAATTTTTGAAGGATATGCATTACAAACTATTTGCCAGAATTAGTGATCTCAAGCGTTGCCCCCTAACGTACCCCTCATCAACGAATGTTTTATACAACCGTATACTATTTAAATCAGCTGAATTATTTAATTCCTTTCGAGATGATGAATTTAACTTGGCGGCTTATTATGGCCTCTTAACACTTTATGATGGAAATATACGGTAATTGATTCGTGAATTAAATTTATTTGCTGTTTTTAAGATTTTAAAAACTTTGATTTGAAATTGTGAATTTTAAAGCTTTTTAGTCTAAAAATCTCTGTTTTTTTTTGGCGCTGTGATTGCTTGCTCTTATGTACACGGTGCCGACCTTGATTCAATATGAGAGTTAGAATTTCATTTTTTAATATAATAGTTATCTTCAATTTTGTTTTTGTAGCACATAATGCTTAGTTTTTTTTTATTTAATCGTGCAGTAAATTACATTAGTAGTATAATAAGATATAAAAGTTTTGCATTAATTACAAAGATCAAACCGGCCATCTTAGGGATTTTCAAATCCGTTTATTTTTTCTAATTAAACTTAGATAGTCAACTGTACACATTCAAAATTTTGTAAAAAAAAACAAAAATTCAAAAATAAATTAAAGCATATTCACAACCATTTTCATTAATTACCGATAATATATCGTGTCGTATTTAAGTTTGGACGCGAAATATGTAACTAAATGCTGATATAAGACTAGACATAATCTAAAAAATTTTACTTCTCAGGCATGTCAAAATGGGAGTTGGGAAGGAGTCCATCAACTTTAAAGTTCCGGAGTTTTATTTTTTGGAATTTGCTAGTAAACATTAGCTTATTGGAATTTGTATTTTTGTAGTCAAAACTCGTTTTTGTTTAATGAAAGTTGTAAATAAATGAAAGAGCAGCTAATTATGTAATAATTACATATATTAACTAGCAAATTTTAATAAAAAACTCTGGAGTTTATGAACTTCTTCCAGATTCCGGAGTTTTGACATGTCCTATTCTCATTACACAGGTCAATAAATATCAATGGCACAACCGTGAATTTTTTAAAAACATAAAAGAATATATCCCCATGGTGGCCTTATTTCATATATTTATTTCGTTTTTCTTAGTTTCTTCCGGCTTCGGCCCCTTACATCCGTCCATATTGAAATAATGGCTTTTTTGAAAAATTGACAGAGTTTATGAACTTCTTCCAGATTCCGGAGTTTTGACATGTCCTATTCTCATTACACAGGTCAATAAATATCAATGGCACAACCGTGAATTTTTTAAAAACATAAAAGAATATATCCCCATGGTGGCCTTATTTCATATATTTATTTCGTTTAGTTTCTTCCGGCTTCGGCCCCTTACATCCGTCCATATTGAAATAATGGCTTTTTTGAAAAATTGACAGATCGGAAATCATCTAAAGAGAAAAAATTCAAGAATTTTTTTTTTATATAAAAATCCCTTGTAACTTATATTTATCGATATCAAATAATGAGAAATATAATTTTTTAGTATTTCAAGCTTTAACATCAGTATATAGAAAATACAAAATATTTCGCGTCCAAACTTAAATACGACACGATATATTATCGGTTTTAAATAAAAATTTTATTTGAAGTATGAATTTAACAGTTTAGCTGTTGTAAATATGCAAAAAAAATTAAATTTATTTTGTTTTTGATTTTTTTTTTTAATTTTTAATATAGCTGACTAACTAAGTTTGATTAGAAAAAACGGTAAACGATATGGAAAATCCTCAAGATGGAAGGTTTGATCTCCGTAGTTAACTCATACAAAAATTTGTTGACCTGTGTTATTTAAGATGATATATAAAATACAAGGGATTTTTGGATAAAAAAAAGATTTTTAAATTTTTTTTATTAGGGTATTCTCGAGGTCGCAAAATCTGTTAAAAAATCCATTTTTTCAATATGGACGGATCTAAGGAGCCAAAGGTGGAAGAAACTAAGAAACGGATATAAGGCCATCATTTGGATGAATTCTTTTATGATTTCATAAAATTCATTTTTCTGACATTGATATTTGTTGATCCGTGTCATAAAAATCGTATTGTTGAATTTTACGCCTTCAATATGATGTCATGAATACACAAGACATTGACAACTTAATATATAAGTTTGTTTTATAAGATTATAGCAAATTTTCATACATATCGTTCGCGCGAACCAACAATTATTTTGTTCACGTAGGCTACCCATTCTTAAGCATGTTCATTTAAAATTTGTAAAAATGTCAAACACTTTTTGCGACCTCAGGGCTTAAACTAAAAAATTGATGTTTTTATATGTATGTTATTTAAAAACCTAGTTTAAAAAAAAAGTTTTTTTTGTCAGACTTTAATAATTTTAAAATTAATAAAAAATTATAAATTACACATATCTACAAAAAACCTAGGTTTACACTGGATTCATTTAGATTTGTACTATTTAAAGGCGTAATTATTACCTTTTTACGTTTTCGCCCGCTAAAACAGTTCGGAATATGTAAAAATAAAAAGTAATGCATCTTGCGACCTCGAGCTCATAAACTTGGTAAAAAAATCATTAAATAAGGTTGCATAATAAGCTTTTATATATAAAAATATCCTACCAATCAAAATACATATGTGTTTTTTTATACTTTTAATTTTTTAAATGTATATATTTTAGAAGTCTTACAAAAATGTTATTTTTGTCGATTTTTTAATTTGTTCAAGTGTACAAAGGAAAAAAATGTCTGGCATGGCGGAAAAACGTAAAAAAATGATAGTTTATGACCTGTATCTTTTAATACATTGGTAACAATTAAATCGTCCGCTAGGGAGTACAAAATTTGTATATTTTTAGTGTTCCAACATCCGAAATTTGTATTTAATTTAGCACACTATATATGTTATTAGAGAATACTATCCACAAAATAGCGTTGATTATGTAGTGAACATCCTGTTACCTTTATATCAACTTTCTATTGAGCAAGAGAATTTGGAAAATGCGGCTAAATTTGGTTTGGAGGTTTAATATTAAAATAAATATTGTATGAAAATTGTAAAATTAGATTTATTCGTGACTCACGTTTGGTAATTGCAAATATGTGAATGTTAACACCTTTAGGCGCATTAAACATAATTTATTTGAATTTTTTTTGAAATATTTACAAAGTGCCGCCTTTTTCGGCGAATTTTATTTTTTATGCGGGGGATCAGCCACATTTTTAATATTTAATACTTCTATATTAAAAACTTTTTAGTTAGACACGATAATAAAGTCCCTATTTCCCGACTCCTATTTCGAAGGATTAAAGCTTTACGGTGGGTTGGAATCGTTTGCTAAATATATAGTAGAAAAAATTAAGCATTTTAAATCGGTAGAAGAAGTGATCAGGCGATTTCGTGGATGCCACTTGGAATTTTATTCATAAATTAATTTGTAAAATTTTATATGTGCTCGCCGTTTTTTAAACATTAAATTTTTTATTGCAATAATTTAGATATTTTTTTGCTCTTTTTAAATCATATTTTTAGGTATTTATTTTAGTTGCATAACAAATCTCAAAATTTATCTAGTTTTTACTAAATTTATTTAAAATCTTGCCTATATTAAATATTAGATAGTTTTACTTATACTTATTTAAAAAAAATTCTAGTACTTTTTTTTATAGAAAATCTTCATATCTTAAATTTTCATATTGTTGTCAAAGAAGTTACAAAAAATTTTTATTTTTAATATTAATAGCTATCACTTATTCAATTAAGCTGTACAACATAAGATCTTTTTCTGGAAAAATGAGAAGAAAATTTTTAGGATTGATAGAATTTTTATGGTTAATTAAATGGCGTTTTAACATTTTTTCCAGGGAAAGTATTACAAAATATTACAATTTAAAAATTAATAGATGTCAATTTTTTCGACAACAAATACCTTAAAAAATAAATAATTGCGAATATAAAAATAGGTTCTTTAATCATGTCTCTATGTAAAATGATGATTGGTAATTTATAAAAAAATTAATAATATAAAAGCCGCTTTGTCCCTGTTTTTAATGTTTGCTTATTTTTTTGGCAAGTTTTTTTCAACAAGTTAAAAGAAACCAGCAACCCTAACGGAGACAAAAAGGCACGAAATATCAATAAAAGTGGATTTGTATTTTGTTAATTTGTTCAGTCATTATTTCGTACTATTTTAATAAGAGGAATGCTTAACAAAAAATTATGCTCTTTATCTAATTTTATAATAAAGGTTTAAAATTAATTTCAATTTTAAGTAATACCTCAAAATTTGCCCTTCATAAAAAAATTTAAACACACCACCAGGTTGATCATAAAAATTCTATTTATCCGGGCATTCACTTGTTTTTTTCTAAATTTTGTGCTGTACAGTGTTATTTAAACAATACATTTAATAATATTTTTTTACTTTTAGTTAAACAATTATTCTTGTTCAATATTAGCAATTATATAACTACATCTAGTCCAAAGATTTTGAATTTTTAAAAATATTTTTTTTTTAATTTTTAACTTCAAAATTTGTCATTATTATTTTAATATTTACGCCCCCAATTACATTTTAAAAATTAAAAGGCTATGATATTATAAATAGTTTTTTCCATACAATTTTAATAAATATTTTTTCAGCATCAAAATATCAACTTCAACATTTAGCTATTTAAGCTAAAATGGTAGCATAATGTTAATTGGAAGAAGTAATTAAAATTATAAAATAACGCAGAGCCATTGCCAGGTCGAGGAGGGCAAGCCTGGAGGGTGTCTCCCCTTAAAATTTCTTTAATTTAAATTTTTTTTTAATTTACTTCCGCCCCCATATGTAGCAACCCCTTGGGGCAATTACACAGGCAATGTCTTGATGGGTATGACTATGAAAAAATTTGGGGAAACTATTACTAGATTATGAGGTTTCGACATTAA
>CM060242.1:9562183-9839063 GCA_030555515.1 Acutogordius australiensis
CAGCTCAACAATTTTTTGAGAGTTATGAGTTAACTACAGAGATCAAACCTGTAATCTTGAGGAATATCAAATCCGTTTACCGCTCTTCCTAATCAAACTTAGTTAGTCAAGTATAAACACTTTAATATTTAAAAAAAATGGTAAAAACCAAAAAACAAAAATAAATTGAAATTGATATGCATAATTTAAAATAGTTAAACTATAAAATTTACGCTTCAAATCATATTTTTATTAAAACCGATAATATATCGTGTCGTATTTAAGTTTGGACGCAAAATATTTTTAATACCTAAATGCCGATGTAAGAGCTGATATATTAATAAAAAAATTTAATATTTGTGATTAAAAATATAAGCTACAAGGGATTTTAATATACAAAAAAGATTTTTAAATTTTTTCTTTATGGGGTGTATATTTAGATCTGTCAATATGGTACAAAAAACGCCATTTTTCGTTATAAGGATATCAGGAGCCAAAGACGGAAGAAACTAAGAAAAAACGAAAACATACATGAGATTAGGCCATCATGAGGATAAATTATTTTATGTTTTCATAATAATCTCGTTTCTGACATAAATATTTACTGTTGCTGCCTCTATATTAGCGAGAATGCTAGGCAATAAATTGTAAGGGCTAGCTAAATATTAAGTGAAGAGGGGCGGAGTAAAACTAAAAAAAATCCGTTAAATTAACGAGATTTTTGCAAAAGTGGAGACACCCTTTCAGGCTTGCCTTTTCGATCAATGGCTCTGCGTTACCTTATAATTTTTTAAACCTTATTTTTTTGTCAATAACTTTTTATTTATAAAAGATACCTTTATTAGAGGAAGCTTTGTAAATATGTTCACTGGTATTTCCTAACTAACTTAAAATTTTATATCGAAATTACAGTTCATAATTATTCCTTTAAAATCCTAAAGCCATTCAGTTACGTTTTAAGAACAATTAAATTGTTTTATTATAAACTGGTCGACATATTATAAAATTTATGTCGGCGACCAATTAAAAATATATATTTTGCTACTGCATTTAAGAATTCTTACATTTCGCTACCCCTTAGATTTAATTTGAATTTTTCTAATTTTTTACCTTTATTTTAATTTTCAAAGTATATCAATATCGTAATGATATTTATAGATCATTTAGTGCCTGTATAATTCAAAAAAAGGGCAATATTGGACAATTTATTTTTTATTTTTTAAAACTTCTATATTGTTATAATTAGTGCGATTTCTACGGACTCTATTTTTTGATTAATTTTAACTAGGTTTTTTAAATATTCGATTTTACATATCTCAATTTTTCCAATTTTACTTTTAGTTGTTTTTAATTTTTTTGCTTAATATTTTATTGTTATCATAAAAAAAATGCGCTTCCAAATTATAGCTCGCTCGTGCTGCTACTATTTTTGGTTCATATAATTTTCACTCTTATCAACTTACATATCTCGCCGTCCATTATATTCTTTTAAAACATATGTTAAACTTAATTATTGGTTGTAAACAAGATTGCATTGGGAAGTATTAAGTAACTTTAAGGGCTTATATTTCATTATCTTCTATCATTTATGAAAAATGACAATACTTATTCTTAAATCGTTTATTTATTACAATCTCAAATTTATTTGTACTCTTCTGAATGATTTTTTAAATTTTTTAACTCATGTTTGAAGCAAAGACCTTCAGTAGCGATATTTTTTTGAAAATTTTATCCTTAAAGTTCAAATTTTTAAAATTGTTTGAGATAAGTAAGAAATCTATAAAAGTTATATAAGAATACCTAAGGGTTTTTAATATATCCTCCGTAACCGAATCGATTTTTCTATTAATTTATTGGCTTTGGTATATTTTAAAGGCTCGATTGCCTATAAATGGTAAGGACAAATTGAGATTTTTGTAATTTTCAACCCATCTAGGTAAAAAATATAGATCTTATTAAAAATAAAAAAAACAATCGATTTATATGGTCATTTGAGATCAACAAAACTTTTTGGCAGGAAGCGAAAGGATATGGTTTAAAATTGGTCGAAAGCCACTTAAGTAGACCTGTGTAATCATAAGCTAAATTTTACATAATTGCCAGCTAGGGATAAGATACTACTTTACTAATTTAATGTATAGGTAACCAAGAACTACTAGTATTTCAAAAATAAGTAATTCCTGAAGCGCTATGTGTACCACACTTGGGTATATTAAATAAAATTAACATAGTACATTTTTAGCGTAACCCTAAGGGAATTAATAAACTGGGCACCTGGAGACCAAATCTAGCCACTAGTGAACAATATTTAATTTAAAACAGTCACATTTAGTTTTATAATAATCCGATCAGAAATCGAACATTTGGGCTTTAGTGCTGTAGTTTTAGCCTAATTTAAATAAAATTTAAGTTTCCAGTGAATTAATTAATTTGATTACTAAAGGCTTTATAATTAATAATTTGTACCTTTCTCTTGTTAAATTTAAAATTGCATGTATCTGAAATCTAGTAATGCAATTAGAGCTAATTGTACCATATTTGGAATTAATTTTTATATTTTAAATAGAAAACCATAGGTTTAATGGAGATAATAAACATGTTGCAAACGTTTTTATTTCGGTATAAAATGTTCTCGAGTAAAAATTTTAAAAAACATTTCATAAATGAGTCTATTTTAAGATTCCTCATTAAAAGTTACATTGAAACTTAAATCTTCAAATGTTTACAATGATGTAAAGCGTCATTCGATGTCAAGGTTAATCGTGTAACAACACTATTCGTTTTAAAATAAATCTTGTAAAAGGTCATTTACACGAGTTAATTTACACCGAATTAAATTTTAGACATGCATTAATTTTTCAACGATTTTTATTTAAAATAGTTATGGTTAGGGTAGGGTGCGAATTTTTGGAAAATACATGTTTGATGCAATTTTTAAATGGTGTTTGAATATAAAACTTTACCTTGAAGTTAAACATACTAAAAGTTTTTTTATGGTACAATTATGTAATTGAACTTGTGTAAACTGACCTTTTAATTGTAACTTGATTGTACACCGAATAGAGTTTTACAACATTTGGATTATTACTCGAAGTTTAGTAATAACACGCTCTACAATATGGACAAGTCACAACCATTATCGAAATTTTGTTAACTTATCAATGTTTTTAAATAAATCCGACCTTAAATGTTTCCTTATCATTAAATATATTTTAGTTAGTGAATAACTACAAGTTTCTTCCTTGTGTTTTATCCAATCGTAAAATGGCCTTTAAAGACCAAATTTACAGATCTTTAATTCCCCATAAAAATTTATTTAAAAAGTTTTTTTTATATAATAAATCATTGAACATATATAATTTCATTTCAAATATTGCAATACAATTTATAATGTCAAGCTCAACATCATTGTTATACAATATATATTCGCGTCCAAACTTAAATACGCATCGCTATATTGCAACCGTATTGTAATAATAGCGAGAGGTCCTTGGTTAAGTTCCTCAATTTAACGACACTTATTCATTTTTTAAGATATGCATACAAAAGTTTCAATTTATTTTTGTGTTATCGATTTCTCTTTGATTGTATTTTTACATTTTCTAAAAAGGTTTCAAGTTTTCAATGCTATGAGTAAATTTCAGCTGTAAACGTATCTAGAACTCCCTAAGTTATGCCTTTGATCTATGTAGTATCTTGAAAACTCTTATATATTTGTTGATTTTGTGTGGGGCGTCCAATTTTTTTGATTCTATATGAATATACTTTTTGATTATTTTTTTCGGAAGCTTGATAGATTTGGAAAATTTTATGGAATTTTTGGGCCTCAATATAAAATAAAAATGTGTAGACGTTTGGAGAATCGACTAAACCTCGGATCATTATGGCAAGTGAAAAATTTTCTACAAAACCCTTTAAAATTTGTTTGTGTTATTAGTTGTCGTATTATTACTTGCTATTCTAAACCAACAGCTGTATAATGATCATAATTATAATTTGTACAAAGTTTTGCCTGTGCTGGACAAAGACTTGTTGCATCGAGCCCGAGTCAAGGGAATGATGGAATTTTTAAAGGATATGCATTACAAACTATTCGCCGGAATTAGTGATCTCAAGCGTTGCCCCCTAACGTACCCCTCATCAACGAATGTTTTATACAACCGTATACTATTTAAATCAGCTAAATTATTTAATTCCTTTCGAGATGATAAATTTAAATTGGCGGCTTATTATGGCTTCTTAACACTTTATGATGGAAATATACGGCAATTGATTCCTGAATTAAATTTATTTGCTGTTTTTAAGATTTTAAAAAACTTTGATTTGTAATTGTGAATTTAAAAGCTTTTTAGACTAAAAATCTCTGTTTTTTTTTGGCGCTGTGATTGCTTGCTCTTATGTACACGGTGCCGACCTTGATTCAATATGAGAGTTAGAATTTCATTTTTTAATATAATAATTATTTTCAGTTTTGTTTTTGAAGCACATAATGCTTATTTTTTTTTATTTATTCGTGCAGTAAATTACATTAATAGTATAATAAGATATAAAAGTTTTGCATTAATTACAAAGATCAAACCGGCCATCTTAGGGATTTTCAAATCCGTTTATTTTTTCTAATTAAACTTAGATAGTCAACTGTAAACATTCAAAATTTTGTAAAAAAAAAAATCAAAAATAAATTAAAGCATATTCACAAACCATTTTACCTTTTCATTAATTACCGATAATATATCGTGTCGTATTTAAGTTTGGACGCGAAATATGTAACTAAATGCTGATATAAGACTAGACATAATCTAAAAAATTTTACTTCTCAGGCATGTCAAAATATGAGTTGGGAAGGAGTCCATCAACTTTAAAGTTCCGGAGTTTTTTTTTTTGGAATTTGCTAGTAAACATTAGCTTATTGGAATTTGTATTTTTGTAGTCAAAACTCGTTTTTGTTTTATGAAAGTTGTAAATAAATGAAAGAGCAGCTAATTATATAATAATTACATATATTAACTAGCAAATTTTAATAAAAAACTCTGGAGTTTATGAACTTCTTCCAGATTCCGGAGTTTTGACATATCCTATTCTCATTACACAGGTCAATAAATATCAATGGCACAACCGTGAATTTAAACATAAAAGAATATATCCCCATGGTGGCCTTATTCATATATTTATTTCGTTTTTCTTAGTTTCTTCCGGCTTCGGCCCCTTACATCCGTCCATATTGAAATAATGGCTTTTTTGAAAAAATTGACAGATCGGGAATCATCTAAAGAGAAAAAATTTAAGAATCTTTTTTTCATATAAAAATCCCTTGTAACTTATATTTATCGATATCAAATAATTAGAAATATAATTTTTTAGTATTTCAAGCTTTAACATCAGTATATAGAAAATACAAAATATTTCGCGTCCAAACTTAAATACGACACGATATATTATCGGTTTTAAATGAAAATTTTTTTTGAATTATGAATTTAACAGTTTAGCTGTTGTAAATATGCAAAAAAAATTAAATTTATTTTGTTTTTGAATTTTTTTTTTAAATTTTTAATATAGCTGACACTAAGTTTGATTAGAAAAAACGGTAAACGATATGGAAAATCCTCAAGATGGAAGGTTTGATCTCCGTAGTTAACTCATACAAAAATTTGTTGACCTGTGTTATTTAAGATGATATATAAAAGTAAAAGGGATTTTTTGATGAAAAAAAGATTTTTAAATTTTTTCTTATTAGGGTATTCTCGAGGTCGCAAAATCTGTTAAAAAATCCATTTTTTCAATATGGAGGGATCTAAGAAGCCAAAGGTGGAAGAAACTAAGAAACGGATATAAGGCCATCATTTGGATGAATTCTTTTATGATTTCATAAAATTCATTTTTCTGACATTGATATTTGTTGATCCGTGTCATAAAACTCGTATTGTTGAATTTTACGCCTTCAATATGATGTCATGAATACACAAGACATTGACAACTTAATATATAAGTTTGTTTTATAAGATTATAGCAAATTTTCATACATATCGTTCGCGCGAACCAACAATTATTTTGTTCACGTAGGCTACCCATTCTTAAGCATGTTCATTTAAAATTTGTAAAATTGTCAAACACTTTTTGCGACCTCAGGGCTTAAACTAAAAAATTGATGTTTTTATATGTATGTTATATAAAAAATTAGTTTAAAAAAAAGTTTTTTTTGTCAGACTTTAATAATTTTAAAATTAATAAAAATTATAAATTACACATATCTACAAAAAACCTAGGTTTACACTGGATTCATTTAGATTTGTACTATTTAAAGGCGTAATTATTACCTTTTTACGTTTTCGCCCGCTAAAACAGTTCGGAATATGTAAAAATAAAAAGTAATGCATCTTGCGACCTCGAGCTCATAAACTTGGTAAAAAAATCATTAAATAAGGTTGCATAATAAGCTTTTATATATAAAAATATCCTACCAATCAAAATACATATGTGTTTTTTTATACTTTTAATTTTTTAAATGTATATATTTTAGAAGTCTTACAAAAATGTCATTTTTGTCGATTTTTTAATATGTTCAAGTGTACAAAGGAAAAAAATGTCTGGCATGGCGGAAAAACGTAAAAAAATGATAGTTTATGACCTGTATCTTTTAATACATTGGTAACAATTAAATCGTCCGCTAGGGAGTACAAAATTTGTATATTTTTAGTGTTCCAACATCCGAAATTTGTATTTAATTTAGCACACTATATATGTTATTAGAGAATACTATCCACAAAATAGCGTTGATTATGTAGTGAAAATCCTGGTACCTTTATATCAACTTTCTATTGAGCAAGAGAATTTGGAAAATGCGGCTAAATTTGGTTTGGAGGTTTAATATTAAAATAAATATTATATGAAAATTGTAAAATTAGATTTATTTGTGACTCACGTTTGGTAATTGCAAATATGTGAATGTTAACACCTTTATTAGGCGCATTAAACATAATTTATTTGGATTTTTTTTTGTAATATTTACAAAGTGCCGCCTTTTTCGGCGAATTTTATTTTTTATGCGAGGGATCAGCCACATTTTTAATATTTAATACTAACTTTTTAGTTAGACACGATAATAAAGTCCCTATTTCCCGACTCCTATTTTGAAGGATTAAAGCTTTGCGATGGGTTGGATTCGTTTGCTAAATATATAGTCGAAAAAATTAAGCATCTTAAATCGGTAGAAGAAGTGATCAGGCGATTTCGTGAATGCCATTTGGAATTTTAATCATAAATTAATTTGTAAAATTTTATATGTGCTCGCCGTTTTTTAAACATTAAATTAATAATTTAGATATTTTTTGCTCTTTTTAAATCATATTTTTAAGTATTTATTTTAATTGCATAATTACAAATCTCAAAATTTATCTAGTTTTTACTAAATTTATTTAGAATCTTGCCTATATTAAATATTAGATAGTTTTACTTATACTAATTTAAAAAAAATTCTAGTACTTTTTTTATAGAAAATCTTCATATCTTAAATTTTCAAATTGTTGTCTAAGAAGTTACAAAATATTTTTATTTTAAATATTAATAGCTATCACTTATTCAATTAAGCTGTACAACATAAATTGATCTTTTTCTGGAAAAATGAGAAGAAAATTTTTAGGATTGATAGAATTTTTATGGTTAATTAAATGGCGTTTTAACATTTTTTCCAGGGAAAGTATTACAAAATATTACAATTTAAAAATTAATAGATGTCAATTTTTTCGACAACAAATAACCCCTTAAAAAATAAATAATTGCGAATGTAAAATTAGGTTTTTTAATCATGTCTGCTATCTAAAATGATGATTGGTAATTTATAAAAAAATTAATAATTTAAAAGCCGCTTTGTCTCTGTTTTTAATGTTTGCTTGTTTTTTTGTCGAGTTTTTTTCAACAAGTTAAAAGAAACCAGCAACCCTAACGGAGACAAAAAGGCACGAAATATCAATAAAAGTGGATTTGTATTTTGTTAATTTCTTTTATTATTTCGTAATATTTTAATAAGAGGAATGCTTAACAAAAAATAATCGTATACTCTTTATATCTAGTTTTATATTAAATGTTTAAAAAAATTTATTTCAATTTTAAGTAATACCTCAAAATTTGCCCTTGGGAAAATAATCTAAACACGCCACTAGGTTGATCATAAAAATTTCATTTATCCAGGCTTTCACTTGTTTTTTCTAAATTTTGTGCTGTACAGTGTTAAACAATACATTTAATAATATTTTTTTACTTTTAGTTAAACAATTATTCTTGTTCAATATTAGCACTTAGCAATTAAATAACTATCTAGTCCAAAGATTTTGAATTTTTAATAATATTTTTTTTATTTTAGATTTTTAATTTTAAAATATTGTCATTATTATTTTATATTTACGCCCCCAATTATATTTTACAAATTAAAAGGCTATATATAAATGAATTAGGATATTATAAATAGTTTTTTTTCATACAATTTTAATAAATATTTTTTTCAGCATCAAAATATCAATTTCAACATTTAGCTATTTGAGCTAAAATGGTAGCATGATATATATGGGTAGGTTAATTGGAAGAGAGGAGGGCAAGCCTGAAGGGTGTCTCCACTTTTGCAAAAAATTTCGTTAATTTAACGGATTTTTTTTAATTTACTCCCGCCCCCCTTCACTTAATATTAGCTAGCCCTTACAATTTATGCCTAGCATTCTAGTATATAAGGCAATGATAATTCTATGCCACAAAATTATATCATTTTTTTCAGCAAGGGGAAAAAAAGATTTCTTAGGACACATTGGTATGCTGATTTCAGATGGTCCCTCCCGTCGACGTCTGGTTTTTATTTAATTTTAGGTCAACATAAGCTGACTTTTGAGGTCCTACATCTTAGCATGGTGTGTGAATTAAACAAAAATAATTTTTTTGGCATATTACCACGAAATTCACCTTTTAACAAACTAACCCGTTTTTGAAAATATAGAGAATTATTGAATTAGTTACAATTTTAGACCTAATTTTTTAAATTCCCCCCCCCCCCCCCCCCTCAAGAAAGCTTTGAGTTATCTAGACTTTTAAAAAATTCATATATAAACTAAAGCATATTAAATATTGTACCCCCTTTTGATTTATTATTTCATGCGTCATTTTCAGGCCTCACGTCAAATGGTAATGTAAATTGTCATTTTTTTGATAAGTTGCTTCCTTCTTTTACCAATCCTGATTATAAGTCCAAATATAATTAGCCGTTTATATGATTTTAACCACGTGGGGCGATTAAATTCCTCTGAAATGAAAAGAGGCAATGTCTTAATGGTTATTTCAATGAAATAATTTGGGGAAACTCTATTGCTAGATTATGAGGTTTCGACATTAACCCACGATTAGCACGGTGGGGTCCATACGGACCCTAGCACTTATTATATTTTGAATAACTTAATATTAAATAAATTTTATTGGCCAAAGTTTTTTTACCTTTATCTTAAATATGTATGTATACACAAAACTAGTAATTAAAATGGGTTTAGTCTAATAACAAAGTTTTTTTAGAAATTGAATTGGGGTCCGTATGAGTCCTACATGGTAAATTATAATGATGAAAACCATTATATTGCCTCAATGTAAATTCAAACTTAAATATTTGCAACATTATTTTTTAGTTATTTTTCTAAATATTTCATATAAAGTATGTTGTATTGTAAAATAATGATAGATATTTCTTATTTTTTGTTTGTGTAGTTTTAAAAGTAAGTAATATTTAAAAATAATTTTATTTCATAATATTTTTTTCCCCCGACCTAAAATACGATTAAATCGAAAAAATTGATATATTTAATTTATGATTATGATTTATTTAATGTAATATGGAAATTGAAAAATTTCAATTTTTCAGATTTTTTTATTTTCAATATTCATTAATGATTACTTATATTAGTTTATAACTAAAGAACACGTTTTTTTCTTATAAATACTAAAAAAATAAAGATCATAATTCTAAAACTCTTGAAGTTATAGAGGTTTAAAATTGGGGTCCGTATGGACCCCACTGTTCCATTCGTGTTACATAAATCTTACCCTTTCGCGGGTTAAAAACAAGATATTATATAAAGAAAATTCCTATCATTATTATACATTTAAAACATTTTATATGCTTAGCATGTAAAACTATTATGAAAGATTACCTAAAAAATTAGTTGCAACTTTTTCAGTTCTTTACAAAAAGGCAATATCATGGCTTCTAACGTTGAAATTGAGAATATCTATTTTCTAAACGAATTTTGTTATATAAGACTTAGAACTATTAAATTACTAGTTTTGTATATTTTATATTTAAGAAAAGTCACAAAGTTCTGGCCAATAATATATTATATTTTTAAAGATATTCAAAATTTAAAAAGTGCTGGTCCGTATGGACCCCAAGTGCTAATCGCGGGTTAAAAAATATTTAGTTTAAGGTGAGTAATAGCCAAAAATAATTTTTTAATTCATAATATTTTTTTTCAAAGATTCTTTCAATGTTCTAGCCGACCTAAAAACACGATATAATCATAATTTTAATATATTTTATTTATTGACATGATATATTTAATGTAATATGGAATAATAAAAAAATTTTAAGATAACTTATTAGTCTATAATTAAAAAACGCCTTTTTTCTTTAAAATAATAAAGATCATAGCTCTATAACTCTATGGACCCCACTGTACCACTTGACAAATTTCTCCCCTACGTCCCGGGTTAAAAGTGATAACGGCTCAAAAAACAGTTTAATTTGTATTTTTTACGAACAATTTATTTTTCGTATACATTTTAAAAAAACATACTATTTTTGTCTTTAGACGTAATTTTTTTTATAGAACTATCGATTAAGTTGTTACTCCCAGATAGCTTAGTGGCAAACATTCCAGTCTTACACGTAAGATGTTGGAGGAATCCGTGCATAGGCATCTATTTTTTTCTGAAAATACACATGTGCAATTATTTTGAAGCTGCTGACTGGCCTACGAAGGCTGTAGGGCTTAAATAATGTGCCCAAAGTAAAAGACTAGGCTAAAAACCTAGGTACCCGGCGTCCGAGCAAATTTTTCTATGATAAAGCCCAAGACGATAGCGCTCCAATGGAAAAACATATGGGGGAACCTCAAACCTAATTTTTTACTCCTTTAGAAATGAAATAATTTTCTTAACTCTTACTTCTGGTTAGATGGGTACACAGTTCCGTCTCTTTTCTGAAAAAAATACATCGCACATTTACACTGTTTAATTGTTTTTATGCATGATTTATACAAAATTTATTTGATGCGCCAAAGATTTTCTGTTATTAAAAATAATCTTTTGTTTTTCCTAAAAAAAACCTAAGGACATTCTTAAAACATATTAGTTTTAAATCTTATGTTTTTGTTAAATAATATAGTTCGGGGTTGAAGTACCATGTTTGTTTCAACTCTCTAATATATATATTTATATAAGAATCACACTCAAGAAATAATGTTGTAAATATACAAATGATTGCAAATTTGTTTTTTGAATATTTATGTAAGCCTAGTAAAAACAAAACCAGGTACAATTTACATCTTGGTTTGTTTAATAAAATAATTTTTGTGTTTATAGTTTTAGTAAATATGTACAAAAAAAATGGTTGTTTTGAATGTATTTATGAATAAGAGATAAATAGATTTAATGTTATTCCTCAACTATATTGTCATAATGATGGCCTTGACGCCGTTATTTAAGGTGTTTTGGGCCGATCCAGCCCCACCTTTTATTATATCTGGATTGCCGAGGGTTAACTTTTTATCACGAGGCGGCAATAAGACCGACAGCCCCAAAACAACCTTTTTATGGCCTTGTCATCTGCATGACAACATTGATTTTCTAAATATCCAAGAGTTTATGAAGGAATATGATCACGTCCAAGATTCTCCAGAATTTAATGCCAAAGGTAAATTATGTAGTAAATCCAAGATGACTAGTCAACAGAAATTAGACAATTCATGACCTGAAGTTAGATTTGGGGTTGTTATTTTTTTTGCTGGACGAATGTCTCCATGTTAAACTGGAATTAAAAAATGGCCAAGAAAAGTTTTGCCTGATTAATCTAAATATTGGCCTATAAAAATTAAAATGTATTTTGCTTAAACTTCTAAATGTTTTTTTGTATTTTTTAAAAAAAACCAATATCTGCCACCTCATTATTGACTGGCTAATGTACAATATCGCCCTTTCGGATAATTTGTCCAAAACGATAGCGGATATAAATATTGTTTGTAATGGTAAACTGATTTGAAAATTGTTCATAAAGTATAAATAAAAGGTAGCATCTTTGTAAAGTACTCTTTTTAGTCAGGAAAATATAATAAATTATTTTTCTTTAAATAATTTTGAATAGACCTCTTAATTTAAAGCTTTTATTTTAAATTCAATATTGTATTTTTCTAATAACAAATCGGGCCTTGTTGGTCAATAGTCAGGTTGACGGATTGTGCTGTTTAAATGTTTGATATCTAAAACTTAAAACTCAGCACTTAGAGTTTATCCGTTTTGTGTTAATTTGCCTCACTCCTTTTTCATATTTCTAGTAAAACTCCTTAACCGCGGTGGCCATTGTTTAATGGTTCCGCCCCCATCCAAAGAAAAACTTGAAAAACTCTTGGAATACATGCATTCCATCATGGATTTAAACAAAGATCCTTGCAGTGATTTCTACGGTTGGGCGTGCGGAAACTTTGCCGATAAGAATCGCGAAGCTTTGGGAAAGTATTACACAAATGTAACGAAACATGTACGAGTGTGGAATCACCAAAATATAGTTCGCTATCAAATAAGACATTCGATCGAGAAGCTTTTAAGTAAGAAGAATATGTGTCAGGGATTGGCAGATTAACCAAGAAAATAATTATTTTACGTCTTTTAATTTATGATTTTGACATATAGTTTATTATATATATAATTTTAAAAGTTTGGGTAAAATATTTCGCATGTTTTTATGCCATAATTAAATCCTATTTTCAGTTACTAATATCATTCCGATGTTCTGGGGCTCTTTTTTATTTCCCAGCTCGATTTTAAACATGTTATAAAATTTATAGCGCAAAATTATGGAAGTAGCTTATTGAGAAAGGTGCAGCGCTATTACGAAACGTGCATGAGGGACTCCGAAATAGGCAAAGAGGGCTTCGTGACATTTTTGGAAATAATATTGAGGGATTTGATTGCGGCTACCGATTATGATTTGACTAATTATCTTATCCTACTTCACTCACAACTCGGTGCGAGAAACGCCCTATTTAACGTTGGAGTATATCACCAGGGCCCTACACCCCAGGTATACACAAATTATAATTATCCCTACTTTGGGCCATATAAAAATGCAAGGCTCAAAACGGGTTCATTTTTTTTTAATTAAAATAAAATTTTATTTATTTTTATAAACTAATTTCTGAAAATTGTTTTTTGGATGGATTAAACTTAAATTAAATTTATATAGAATCGGTCTCACACTTTTTGCACCCCCAAAAAACACGTTTTACTTTTTTTAAATATGCAATTATATTGGTCAAATTTTCTAATCGATCAAAATTGCATATGGCTATTCTCCCAACTGAGTTTATGTTATTTGACCATTAAAATCCTCCATATTTTATTTTTTAATGACGAATAGCTATTTTGCTTAGATTTATTAATATGTAATAATACGTATGTTTAAGATATACGTGAAACCCGCTAAATTTTTGAGTAGTTCTCTCGTGGTAACCGATGTCAGTCACAAAATTGCAGTTGCGGAGAAATATGTCGAATACATTCACAACCTATTCGAAATTTTGTCAGGAAGCATTGTAAACTCAACTACGGCGTCTTTCGCGTCGGTCATTTTGTTGGAAGAAAGCATCACCCAAGTAATATGTGGCTTAGCGCATAATACCGGTCAAATGACTATGAGCTAACTACAGAGACTACACCTGCCATCTTAATAATTTTCAATTCTGTTCAATTTTTTTAATCAAATTTGTAAGCTATAATTATTGAAATCCCTAAAAAATGTTAAAAAAAACAAAAAGTTTGAAAAATAAAAAATTAAATAGAAAATAAATTTTTTATTTAAAACAGCTAAACTATAAAAAATAATTAAAATAATAGTTTAATTTCAAAACTGATAATATATATAATAAATGGGTTGACAAATATTCTGTATAAATGATGAAAAAATTTGATATACTTAATTTTATTTATCATTTGCAAAGTATTCTTTTCCTTTGTGTAATCTCCATCGCAAAATTAGTCAATTTCGTCAAATTTGGCCCTTTCGATATATACGTAATAAAATAACCGAAGGCGTAAGAAAATTCGGATAACGAATAATTAGGGATTAGGATCATGAGATTCTCCCTAGTGTCTTAATTTTTTTTTTCAAACTACAAAGTTTTGTCGACCTGTGAAATTATAATTTTCTGTACAATTAATAAACAACATTAATAATTTATTTTTTAAGAAATGTTTTTCTATACAAAATTGAGAGAAAACACGAGCGTACCCTATAATTATATTTGTTCAAAATAATTCAATAATAATGTAATTTTAAGTTTTTGCCATAATTTGTGTAGCTCGTACCGAGGAAACGTACAAAGACAATGAAATTATCTGATCTAAACGAAACTGCCCCTTTCGTAATGCTTTTGTAATTATGTACAATAAAGCGATCTTGAGGAATAAAAGCTTTAACTATATTTAGTTAAGCAGCCTCGAGCCTGGGAAGTAGTTTTTAGGTGGAAGATCAGTGAACATAGCCTTGTGGAGCCTATATAACCTTATTTAAACCCAGCAGAGAAATTTTTAAGAGATTTTATTGTCCTAAAGCTTGCCTCAAGGTCGTCCACTGAAAATTAAATATGCCTAATATATTTTTGTATATAACGCATTTGGAGAAATTTGTTAATTTAAAATTTTGAAAGACACACTTGCATTTTTTATAATATCAAAATTTAAGATGAGTTGTAAATCCGCGTATACTCCAACATTTGTCGCAAATCAATGATCTCTATTTTATAAGGGTATTTGAGATGAAAACGGCTAATATAAGATTTTTCTAGGCTCATTTTGTGGCAGAGATAACCATAAAAATTAGATGAGTTAATAATTTAATCAGTTGGTGATAATTGTTACCGCATATTTACACTTTAAATAAAATTCAAGACATGTGTTTTAAAATTTTAGGCTTTGTTGAATTATTTTATATAAAATATATATTTTTTTGCCTTATATCTGGGATTTAGATAAATTGGGAAAAATATATGAAGGCTATGTTGCCTGACGGAATTAATCCTGGAAATGTTGACTACCGCGTTAATACTTTCATATCAACACTATCGACTTTTGTTACGAACGAGATAAAGCAAGATCCCAAATTTTATTTGTAAGCTTTCAGTTTGAGGTTCTTTATCATACCCAAGTTTAAATTTTATTTAATGCCTAAATTGTCATCGGCTGTAGTGCGATTTAGATTTAGAAGTAGATAATTGAATTATTTCTATAAAGAAAATGTTTAATATACAAAATTACATTTTAAGAGCTTTTACTTTTAATGTTATAACTAAATTAGGAATGTCTTTATTATATTTTGTCGATTCGTCTCTATAATCCATTTTTCGAACTAACATTTATTTCACATTATTTACAATCAATCTACATTTATGCGTATGCTTAACTAACATTTTATTGGGCTGTGATTAGCACGCTCAAAGCTTACATGACGGTGACTTACATCGACGAAATTGCATGGATGCTTCCCGAATCAATTCGACAATACAAGCGAGCCTTGATTCGGTCCCAGGGTGAAGCCTGGGAACCACTCTCCCAGCAACCTCGCAACGAGTTATGCCTCAACGAGGTCATCGCCGGTTTTGGGGACGTTCTTACGAAGGAATATTACATTGATCATCATAATAAATTCAAAAAGCTCAATAAAGTGAAAAAAAGAGTAATTTGATTGATATATTACAACATTCTATAAAATTTTTAGCTATGAGTCTAAAAATGTCAAAATAATTTTTGGGGACCTGACTTAACACTAAAAAATAATTAAAAAAACATATAATTCAATTTATCTTCTTTTTATATTCAGATAAAAAATAACACCAAGCAAATTATTACCAAAATTGTGCGAATCGTGTTTTACTGTTTTTTTAAAATGATATCTATATATTGAAATAATGTATTTTTTTGATTATTATTTTTCCGTGGGATGCAGGGAGATTAATTTTAAAGCCTGTTTTTTTAAAGATACATTTGGCAAGCCTGCCAGGATGCTGCCTGGATGGCGGGATTCTTCGAAAATTAAAGGTAAGTTATGTAAAAAGAATTTTGTCGGGTTTATCTGAGTTAGCATATGTATAATTGTTAAGGGCTTGGATGTTTAAAATTTGGATTAGTTATATTCATTTTTTATAAGTGATCGTGGCATTCAAGTATGATTGGGTTTATTTGTGTTTTGCATTTTTAATTCTGCTACGTACCTTTAGAATTGTCTATCTTGCGTGTTGCGGTCGTTAAAAAATGTCGGGTTTGACAATTAAGTTGTTATTTTTCATGTTGAAATTGGGCCCATGAGTTTAATGGGCGTTGACTGACCGCTATTAGTTAAGGACGTTTTAATTATTATATTTTATTTAAAAATATGTTTTGGGGCGAGGAATTAATTTGTTTTGGCGATATATTAACGCGTACGCGTTAATTTTTGGATTCGTTACTGTGTCTATTTCTGAATTAATGATTGAAACTTGTTTTTTCTTTTATTTTTGGTGGTTTATCGATTATTTGATTCGGGTTGCTACTTTTTAATGGTGAGGGACTGTAGAGAATTGTATTCTGCTCAAAAATACTTAGTAAACATGGTTATGGTTGCATTTTTTTAGTATGTTTTATATTTATTAGGTTTTTAAAGTTTATTGGGGGTGTCTATTAAGGTAATTTTAAGTAAACATTGGCTTTTTAGATCTTGGAATATAAAATAAATTTCGAAAACATCTGGATTTTTGAGTAATTGAGATATTTTGTGAACATTCGATTACGGGGGGACTAAATTATGTCGCGTTTTGTGGATTTGTTTTTTTTTTGGTTTTTATTGGGATTTAATTCCCTGGTAACATACAAAAATTGTCTATTATCGGGGTTTAAGTATTAGGGGTCATAAAACATAATTACTGGTGTCCTAATTACGAATATTATATATGCCCTAAAGGTTTCGAATAATATGGTCGATCATATTTACTTTATTTATTATAAATCCAAGTTACATATTAATTATTTAAAAAGTTCTAATTAACAATTCCGCAATAATGATTGCTTTGCTTTCCCATTCTTCTCAAATTTATTTACTTGCCCTAATTACGTAAAAATACAAAAATATACATCTAAATATATGGCAACTGGGTTTTCGAAGCGAGACCATATATATTACGTATTTTTGACTTATTTGACTAAAAATATTTTTTAATATTGGTATGTTTGCTAAATGGAATAGGTATTGCTATTAAGTAAAAAAATAGGAAACTTGCTACCAGGTTGTGAAATTAATCGTGTGCGGCCGGGGCAGGCATGTGTGTTCCTCTTTTGGAATATAGTGTGACATTAAAATGGCAGCAGGTAAATAGAAACAAGTTAAATAATTAAAAGAAAGCGCTGTTTCTTGTAAATGCTGAAGTTAAAGGAAACGTTGTACGAGGAACGTAAAACCTATGCTTTATAGTAAATATCATATAAGGGAATGTATTTGGTTGAATAGGTATGAGAGTAATTTTGATCGATCGATGTGAGCCTTTAACAAATGTGATAGGATTTTCTAGGAAGGCGTATGACTTTTAAATCTAATGTGTGCGATTAGAAGGTGCGCTAATGTTGTTATTGTTTTTAACCTATGCGCTTGAAAAGGGATGAGGAAGGCTCTGAGGTGTGAGCGTTTGGAGGCGGCTATGATGGGTTTTGCCCATAGATTCAGGGGATTTATGAAGGTCCCACGTGAGGGGCACGATAGCCAATGTAGAAGATTGTCAGTCGTTTCTTTGCAGTCGATGCTCTTGTCGTCTGTTCAATAGACGCGACTACGGAAGTCTGCTAGTAGATAACAAAAGCCTGATCTTAGCTGAGATAATAGGTATCTTTCTCGCTTGGGGAGAGTTTTTTCGGATTGTAATATGGAAGGAGGCCAACCATTTAAAAGAATGGGAGGAGGTTTATAAGATATAATTGTATTGCATACAACCTCGGTAACAACTGTTTTTGTTAGGTTGAAGACAAGTAAATGACTGATGCGTGGAAAGCTGATTGAGGGGTGCGCTAATTTAGGACAGATATGCATTTGTGTTAGAAAGGTTTTTTTGTCTGGTTATTTGCTTAAATTAAAGGTACTGATCAAAAAAAGGTTGGATATTTTCTACGGATTGTATAAGAGAAGTAGGAATACTTTGTGCAAATTACACAGGTCAACAAAATTTTGAGAGTTAGCTAACTACGGAGATTAAACCAGACATCTTAGGAATTTTAAAATCCGTTTATCTTTTTTTTCTAATCAAACTCAGTCATAAACATTGAAAATTTAAAAAAAAATGCCAAAAAAAAACAAAGAAAATTCAAAAACAAAAAAATTTTAGCATTTTTACAACAGCTAAACTGTTAAAATCAAACTTTAAATGAAACTTTTATCAAAAATCGATAATATATCGTGTCGTATTTAAGTTTGGACGCGAAATGTTTTGTATTGTTTAAATGCTGATGTAAGAGCTTGATATACTAAAATATGATATTTTTCATTATTTCATATGATAAATATAAATTACAAGGGATTTTTATATAAATGAAGATTCTTAATTTTTTTTTAGGGCATTTTCGATTTGTGGTCAAAAAAGGCCATATTTCAATATGATCGGATGCAAGGAGCCGAAGCCGGTAGAAACGAAGAAAAACGAAATATATATATGAGATAAGGCCATCATGGTTTTATGTTTTCATAAAATTCACTGGTCTTTGTTGACCTGTGATATCAATTGGTCTTTATTATGGGAAGGAGGACTATTAACCTATAAACAATTCGATTGCTGCGTGGACTTGTAAGGTGAATGGGTTTGATTTATATATTACTAAGTCAACAAATATTATGTCACAATAAAAGTTTCTGAAAACATAAAAGTGCATCCCTATTTAGCCTTATCTCATATATTCCTTTTTAGTTTTTTCCACTCAGCCCCTTAGATCCGTCCATATTTAAAAATGGTTTTTTTTTACCAAATTGACAAATCCTAATATGCCCTAAAAAGAAAAAATATAAATTTTATTTTTATAAATATCTCATGTAACTTTTGTTTTTACCACAAATTATGAGTAATTTATTAGTATACCAAGCTCTTACATCAGCATTTAAATAATACAAAATATTTTGCGTCCAAAATTAAACACGACACGGTATATTATCAGTTTTTAATAAAAATACTATTTGAAGTTTGAATTTAACAATTTAGCTGTTGTAATTATGCAAAAATAAATTTGTTTAAAAATCTTTTTTGATTTTTTAACATTTTTTTCTAAATTCTCAATAATAGCTAATCTATGTATTAAAAAAACGGTAAACGGATTTGAATTACTAAGATAGGTTTGATCTCTGTAGTTAACTCATAACTCTCAAAAATTTGTTGACTTGTGTTATAGGGAAATAAGGGATGAGAATTTATTTTTTTTTAGATTTCCTGATGGATACGTGGACATTAATGGATTTGGGGGACGGGCTAGCTTATAGCTTAAAGGTTGTATCGCCGACTTATGAGGGAAATAAATGTATATGTACGACGGATCCGGAATAGCTATAACTTTGAATAAAAAAAGAGTGGGGAAATGATTGGGTTTGGTAAAAAAATGGGACTTTAAAATAAATATATTGGGGTATAGAAAGATTAAAAAGGATATGGTAAAAGAATATGGAGATAAAAAAAGGATGGTTGAAAAGAAGTGGAGAAAAAACACCAAAAAATATTAGGATTGAAATAGTTAACGGGCAGTCTAAAAACAGGTTAATTTTATTCGGGAGGCAAATAAAAAAAAATAAGAAGGGGTTAAGGGAAAGGAGCTTATGAAAAATTGATGCCGTGAAGGCAAATTATGGGACAGCAGAGTGCCAAGCCAATGGGTAAAACTAAATAATGATAACTTCGTAGTGATATGGACATGACTCCGTATGTTAATAGTTTGGCTAAGAAAAGTGGGCCAAAGGATGCCGTTGAAGAACGATAACCGGATAACAGTCCGAGTCTCTCGTTATCTAAACGTCGTCCATCGGTTAGTATAATTACGCATACTCCCAATATTAGATAATAATTATTACCTGCCATCTGTTATATATAATAATATCTATAAATATTTTTTTGTGTACTGTACATTATAACTGATTATAATTTTTTACTTTTTTTAAACCATATGATACATACAAATAATTAGAAATTAAATGTCTTTTATTTTTATATAATTGTTCACTACTGTATTTTAGCGAACCGCTTAATGTATATTTAATAAAGGAAAAGGGTTGTTTTTCTTTTATATTTATTGGGTGGGGTACGTGCCCGCGTGGCAAATGATTAACCTTATAGTTGGAACCAATAACGATAGCGGACTAGTTGTGCTTTATATCTTGCAATATTGACGGTAATTGCAATTACGCTAATTATATGCTGCCGATAGATAACGAAAAACCGGGGTACAATCAATGTCACTCAAATATCTATCATCATAATTTTGTTAATCGTTAATACCTGGATTATAGCAGTGAACTTACATCGTGTTTTTAGTTCCGCTAGATGTAAACCGCGTCAGTCTTAACTGGCTATTCAAAATCAAGCCATCAAGAATTATCGGAAGCATTGTCTATATTGCAACTAAGGGGGACAGTGGATTTTTTTTTGTTAAATGTAACGTGATGTATATTAAAAGTTTGTGGGGATCGTGTTTTACTTTTTATTATTTATCGAGCTACCCGCGTATGGAAGATATGTAGGGGAGACCGGGGCGAAATGGCCTCTATTTTGTATTTTGGCTATAACTTTTTTTTCACAATTCCAAATTTTACAAACAATGGCTCATTCTGTAGCCAACAGTTTTATCTAATTGATATATATGCTACAACTATAAAAATTAAATACAAAAAAAGTTATCTAAATTCGAAAAAAAACTTTTTTTAGACCATCTCGCCCCATGTACGGGGTGAGATGGTCTTTTAATGGGGCGAGGTGATCCTATGTTAAAATTATACATAACACTATAATAAATCGATGTATATATGAATATATGGTTATAAATGATAGAAAATATTGTTTTAATAAATTTTATTGATTTTTAACATTATTAACATTTAAATTTTAAACATTAAAAAATAATCAGATCTTTATTTACAAATTATACATATATATCTAGAAAAGTTTTTTCCACAACATCCTAAATGGCCCCAGTTTTTACATTTAACACATTCCACCCACTCACCTTTACTTTGATTATAACTGCCATTACATTCTATGCATAGCCAGTCTTTAAGTTACAATTAATATGTTATTTCCTCTAGTGTATTTGCAAAAGTGTTGCAGAAAGTCTAAATATTCTGGTCTTTGCATCCATCCACTGAAGTTTCCTACTCCTTTACTTCCTAAAGGGGCTTTGGAAATAAAATTTTCATTGTATCTTTTTCTTGGAAAGATAAAAAATGGTGGGATATATTTACCCAGAGCATTGATTGCTAGGCATACAGTGACAAGTGAACCCCTTTCCCCTGGGGTTATTGAGCCAACTTGCTTAAGGCCGTTTTGAGCTAGTATTTTTCCTGGCTTTTGTACAGTATGGAATCCTGATTCATCAGCATTCCAAATGTTTTCAGGCCCTACATGATTTTCTTCAATTGATGATATTAAATTTTGAAAAAATTTATTCACGCTGTGGATATTGAATCCAGTTATTCTGGACAAACTTGTTGCTTCTGGCACCCTGATTGATAACTCAGGGTGCCTCTTTAAAAATGATGAGGCCCAATCTGATCCTGCAATTGAATATATTTCCCAAAATTTAGGCATTTTCTTCTTATTGGTAACACCTAACTGGTAGGCTAATTGTCTAACCTAAAACTATCAATGCATATTTATACTTGTTTAGGGGAAAAGCCAACGTATAAATTACTTGCTTCTAGGATATATTGACAAAGAGTTTTCTTTTCTTCATTAGTAAACACAAATTTGTAGTTTTTATTAACAGCACCTTTTTTTAATCTTCTCTTAAGTGTACTGTAGTTAACATTAAATCTAATTAAATCTATATCAAAAATAATATACCTGGTTGCAATTTCTTGTAAAGGCCTTTTGGTCTCTTGATAATATACAATGCTTTTTTTAATGTCTTCTTCATTTGCTTTAACCGTTTTTCTGGTATAATTTCTCATTTAAAAATGAATGTGTGGCATCTCATTACGACCACTTCGCCCCGACCACTTCGCCCCGTACTAAACAACAATTTAAAAAGTAGTTAAAATCTAAATTTAATAATTAAATTAGTATTTGTTATATAATAATATAATAAATGAGTGATTTTATTATAAATATATATTTATCCCATTTTATTTTAAAATATTTCGATTATATGAAAAAAATCAGCATAAAAATTTTATGAGATTTGATCATAAAATTTTATTTTTCGAATATTTAGAAAACTACTAGACATTATATCATAAAATTTTAACCCAATCAAGGTACTATATAAATAAATATTTTATGCAAAAGAAATTGCTGTTAGACATTTTCATCAAAAGTTATTAGATAAGACCATTTTACCCCGTGTACCATCTCGCCCCGGTCTCCATTTTATTTTTTTAATTATTATTATTTTACATGAGATATTAATAAAAATATAATTTAGCTTTACTGTTTAAAATCTCGTTAAACTATTACTATGTTTACGTTTCTGTTTTTAGATATACGACATATTTGACAGACACGTGGATGAATTAAACAAATTGCATGTCAGAGATGCTATATTGGACGAAAATATAGTTCAAGTATAATTATATTTAATAAAATACTTAAGAGTCTATGTTGTTTCATATCTTTAAACTGTCAAAAAGCAAGACTGTTTTATTTTGTGAATTTTCAACAATATTTACTTTAGTTATGTAACGTTGAGCCCATTTGCCTCGCTTGATTCCATTAGTACCTAAAGGAGCATGAGATCAAAATGATTTTGCTTTATTTGTTATTTAAATATATTTTAGTACAACATACAACCGCAGATCGGCGTGCCACATTACCTTTTTGAAACAGGATTTTTGAGCAATTTTTATTCGGAGGTAAACAGTTTGAATAATGATTATTACATATATAATATCAGCTCTTAAAAATAAAATATAAAAATTATATAAGCGCTTTAATAAATATATGACGATTGATTATTCTAATTTAAACTTGGCTATATTAAACTGAAAGAAAAAATTGTAAAAATATTTTTATCTTTTTTTTTAGTCTAATTTAATTTATTAATCTAGCTAATCACTTTAAAAAAATGTGTTTATTCATTTAACATTAAAATGCCATATTTAATGGTATACGGTTTTTTGAAATCAGAATGTCTTAAAATTAAATTGGTAATTGAAAATAATTGCTAACATTTAAATGAGAAATAATAATACCAATTAACAGGGGCGTATGCAGAAATTTTGGGGGGCAAGAAATTTTTTTGGAGGAAAGGAACTACAAATTTAATTTTAATATTAATATTTTATTTGCAAAATTATTTTATAAGGTTGTATATTTTCCAAAAAATTAGCAATTTTATTGATTTCTATTCCCTTTTATATGTTTGATATATAAATTCAACCGCTGGTTACATCATAAAAATTAAAAAAAAAATTCTAAAAAGGGGCAATTGCCCTTTTTTGACCCCCCTCACGCTCCTGCTAATAAAAGATATGCTAACAGCCACTATCTAACGGAACGCACTTTTAGCCAAATTTAACATGGGATCCTAATTAATAAGTGGAGGCTTGCGAGGCGCGCCTTAAATTGCTATATATGTAGGAAATAAACAAAGCCAATCAACAAATATACATCATGCCAAGGCAGTGCCTAAAGATTTTATTTAATTGACCCTCTACACTATAAGGTTAAAGCTACCGTATATTTTTTGATATACATTTAGCTAGAGATCAAAAACAATAATAGAACACGACATTTGGATAACGTGATAGCACTGAAGGTACACGCCGTACAAACGGAACTTAGGGGAATCAATGATTGCAAATACCGAATTGAAACTTGGGACCCGTGGCCCTTAGACCCTGACATAACGTACGATCACATTCATCAAATAATAAGTAATAAGCCTTATGGATAAGTATTTAAAATAATATTCAGCTGGCATTGTATGGCAAGGGACAAGAGATGATTTCGCAGGTAAATGACCCTGACCTTGTATTTTTACGGTTGCAGCCTGCATATGCTATAGTAATCTGAAGAATAAGGCTTTCTTCAAATAGATGTTAAGGTACGTGCTGAGCGTAATTACCGCGTTGGGTACTGTGTGACGCCCTATGGTAAATTTAATCCGCCTCACCCCCAAAAAATCTTAAGGGCAACAAGGCTGTATGAGAAGGGCACTAAATTTTTGTTTTTTGTCCACAAATAAAGATGAAATTTTGTTTTTTATTTTTGAATTCTAGGATTAAATCATGTCGTTTTACATTTTTGACAAAGGTTAAACCTCTGTTTAACTATATTTTAGAAGGCTCTTTACTTAACTTTGTATATTGTTGACATTTTTATCAGGATTTACGGCAGGATACCTTACTGATTGGCACGTTAACACCTTTATGCCCATGTATATTATATTTTTTTAATTAAATTCTTTATAGGAAGAATTTTAATTAATTAAAAATCTGTCATAATTTATATATTATTGATTTAAGTTGTGCGTAATTAAATTAATCTGTAATTTTTATTATTTTGAACCGATCGATTGTTACTTAGGTTAACAAATATTTAAGAGTTATAAGCTAACTAAGGAGATCAAACCTGCCATCTTAGGGATTTTCAAATCCGTTTACCGTTTTCTCTAATCAAACTTAGTTAGTCAGCTATAAACCTTGAAAATTTTAGTTATGCCAAAAAAAAAAACAAAATTGCAAAAACAAAAATAAATTTAAATTTTTTTTGCATATCTACAACAGTTAAACTGTCAAATTCAAACTTCAAATAAAATTTTTATTTAATACCAATAATAGTCGTATTTAGGTTTGGACGCGAAATATTTTGTATTATCTAAATGCTGATGTAAGAGCTTGTTACTAAAAAATATTATTTCTCATTATTTGTTATGATAAATATAAGTTACAAGGGATTTTTATATGAAAAAAAAGATTCTTAAATTTTTTCTTTTTAGGGTTTTTTCGATCTGTCAATTTGGTCAAAAAAGGCCATTTTTTCGATGGACGGATGTATGGAGCAGCCGGAAGAAACTAAGAAAAACGAAATATATATATGAGATAAGGCCATCATAGGGCTATATTTTTTTATGTTTTCATAAAATTCACGGTTGTGCCATTAATTTGTTGACCTGTGTTACAGTAGGACGTTTAAATCTTAATTAATTAAACTATAATTTTAAAAAAGCAATAACTAACTACAGAATTAAGATAAAATGACACACTAAGAACTAACTGGGATGACTATTTTACCTTAAAAACCGCGGGTAAAATTTATTCACCCCATCTGTTACTATATATTTGACGTTAATATAAACTTTGAACGCGATCAATACTAAATGTTGTTATATTGTCACAGGCAATGGAATCTTGCTGGATTAGGCTACCCGATATTTAGCAAAATATTGAAAATCCATTTGTGTACATTTTATTATTTTTACATATAAAATTTAGCTAATTACTGCTGAGGCCTATGACAAACTTATTTTTATGAGATAATTTTATGCTACTCTTCAGATGTTAAAAAAACATAGTTAAATAAGGAGAGAACATATAAGAGATTGTTTATGAATTTTTTTTATACATCTAATTATTTTGAATGCCGAGACTACGGCGATGACAAAAATTCAACTGATTTTGTGAGATTTTTACCATAGAATTATTCTACAATGCGAAAAAAAAAATTTTTTTTTTCAGAAAAACATAAATTTGCAAGAAAATATATTTATGATATAGAGGCTCGATCAGAGTTGTTTGTGGGTAAACAAAAACATCAGAGTTTATTCAATTCTTCAGAAAATTTTAATTTTTGAATAAAAAAATATATTAATTTAATTATTAAGTCGTGTTTTAAGTGTCGTTTTGAAATGATTAATTCCTATGTGGATTTAGATTAAAATTAAATTAAATTCACAAAGTTAAATTAATTGGATCATGTGTATGAATATTAAAAAACAAGGTTAGTAATTGTCGATTGAAACCAAATTATAAAAATTTAAATTTTGTAATATTTTTCGAAATAAATAATCAACTTAAAAAGCGCTCCTCATATATACACTTTTTTGTCAAAAATGCTTTATGTCAAAATTTCTTTATTAGGAAATCATATTAGAAATAATATATAGGATAAAATAACTAAAATAAAATTTCTTAATGAACAAAAAAAACACAATTTTTTATGTTCCCAAAAAACAGAGGTCTTAAATGTATAAAATGAAATTTAATTTTCTATATTTGTGCATAGATCGTTACCTAGAAAGATATCCCGTAAGCTTTGATATTAGAAATTATTGATTATGTAATTGTTAATGTTTACAAATTTTTATGTTACAGATAAACGAGAAAGAAATTTTGTCGGATGTGATGGCCATTGATTTAAGTTATAAGGTAGCAAACATTATCTTAAAAAAAAATACTATCCTTTGGTAGAATGTAAATTAGGTTATATATATTAAAGCTTTTATAAAGGCCATAAAAATATAATTATGGTAAATGTCGCAGTATTAAGTATATAACCATAACAAAAATAAAATGGCAATAAAAGTAATTATGTCAAAATAATAATGATATTTTTTTAAAGGAATAATTATAGCTTTAAATTAAATTAAAATTTTTTAATATTTTTTTAGCTAAGAAATAGCAATTTATTTTTAGAGCATAGTTAAATTTTTTGAAAGTGGCCTGTTAATATCAATGGTTATGAATTTTGGCTGTTAAAAAGCTCATGAGCAGTTATTTAATAAGTCAATAGTTTTATTCACTAAGTGGAACCAATGCCGAAAAAAGTGTGGGCCAAAGGGGGACAAAATGGGTTTGTTTTTTTTTGCCAAAAAAAGGAGAGAATAGCTCATAGTAATTTTAAATTGAAAAAAATAAACCAATTTTAGTTTTTTCTTTATTCAAATTAAGAATGGGAATCGTTATTATTATTAAAAAGCCCTTAGATAAAAGGCCCCTTATTAATAATAAAATAATGGGATATCTTAAAAAGGCCCTTTTTTATGAGTTTTTATTAATAGAAAAGCCCCTAAAAAATTCCCTTTAAGGGCTGGCCTTTTCAGGCCTGAGTGGAACTAGTGTTTCAAGCAATGATATAAATTAAAAATTGTGCCACGAATTCAAAGTTTGACTGTATATTCAGTAAAAAAAATTTTATCTTACTATTGTAGGTTTTAACCTATTCGCAGAGCCGTAATCAGGATTTGTAAAAAGGGAGGGCATAAAAATTGGCCAGGTACCAATAATTTTAAAATGTAATAGTTAAAAAATATCATCTATAAAAAATATAAAATTAATTTAATTTAGACATTGGAAACATACATTGAAGAGGTAGGAAACGAAACTGACTCCGAATACGGAAAGTACGTGGAATTCATGCGAAAGTTGGACATAAACATGACAAAAGCGTTTTACCTGCGTCTTGTTCAAGTTCTATTGTTAATTATCCTATAGATCAACAAATTATGGGCAATTTAAATTATTATAGATATATCCCTTTTAATTTAATCAATTTATAAAATATATACACAAGTCTAAATCAATGGTCGGCTAGGTTTATGAAAATGCCGTGAATAAACTATATGATGACCTTATTCTAATAAATTGACTTAAATTTCGACTCACTAATGGGACAAGGCCCTACAAACTCACGACCATGAAGCAAAATTTGGCAAATTTGATTTTGCTACCTCAAAAGTCCTGTAAACAAAAAAGCAATTTTTAATATTGAAATTTTGAAACTAAATTTTTTTACCTGAATTAAGAATTAATTAGATATTATATATTTAAAAGTTAGATTATAATATTTTGCAATGCATTTGCAAGGTTTTTTACCTGTTCGAAATAAAATATTATTTAAATTTTAATTTAACAGTTTATCTTTAATTTTAAGTTACTTAACTATTTTATAAATTTTTAAGCTGGCTCCTTGACCAAGAAATTGGTAGATTTGGTCTCAAAAATTAGCTCATATATCTAATTTGTCGAATTATTAGCACTTATATTGTTTATGTTATAAAATATTTTTATATATGTTATAAACTTCTAAATTCCTCTTAAGTTTGAAAATATTTTTGGCCAAAATTATTAATAAAAATAGTATACTAATTATATCCACTAATTTAATATAAAAAAATTTAATAACATCTTAGTCTATATAAATCTAATTGTGCATATCTATCAACTCCAAAAAACCCTTTTTGCAATTTTTATTATAGAACTGGTTTAAAGAGATTATTTCAAACTCATTAAATTAAAGGAAAAAATTATAAAATTAGAAACTACATTTATGCATTTTTTGATAATTATTCATTAGGTTGGATAAATTTTAGAGTGAGTTTGAATTAAAATTTAAACCAGCATAATATTCCGTGGTTGACCAACATTTTTTGATCTTGGGTGGCCCGAACCTGCGGGTTGCCCCGCCCAAATGGTTTTTTATATTAAGACCAATCTGACTAGGCTCGAAAATTCAGAAATTTTTTGCATATTATAAATACAATCGAAGTAATAAATTTTGTGTGATAATATTGGTCTTTAGTTACAATAGCTATAAGCAATAAACCATTGATAATATAAAAAAATTCGAGCCCCCCCCCCCCCTACCCGGCTCAATTATTTTTTTTACGTTATGGCGCCTACGTTATAAGGTGCCGATTAAATTTTAAATTTGGATCGAATCGTGCGGCTTTTCGGGTCCCTTGGGCTAGAGTCGTCTGCGCTTTAATTTAATCAAAAAAAGTTGGCCCAATTTTTAGCACTATGGCAACATTTATTTATAACAAAGATGAGTAATCATCAGGAATTCGCACTAACTCTGGACAAAATATAAACAGAGTTTAATTTGTGCTTATCTGCTTTAATAATTGACAAAGTTAAAATTATGGTCTGCTAATATTAGAGGTTTTTTAGTTATAAGGGCGCGATCAGGCTTTCATTTTACAAAAAAAATCAAAAAATTTTAAAATTTTTATTTTTTGACACTGAACGCATTTTAAAAAAAAAGTCGCCAATCTTAAGTATTAGCGTTTAAAATAATTTTTCTTACGGTTTTTAAAAAATTTTGAAAAAAAAACTTGTTGGAATTGTTGAAATTTCCAACCTTAAGTAGCTTTTGAGCATTTATCTTAAAACACTCTATATATGATCATTCGAAAACTGTGTCGTCAAAAATTTTCGATAAAATATGAATAAATTTTAAATTTTAATCTCAAAATAAACTAAATATATAAACTATGTATGCTCTATTAAAAATTTTGATTCACACTTTCCAAGAATAGTTAGTTTTTGAATTAAGGTTAAGTCAATGCTTTTTATATAATACCACTGGGAAATTTTTGCAACTCGTAATCTCTTATTCAATCTCTTTATATTGAATAGGCTCATTGTGCTATAGAGCTAAACGGAGACACTCGCTGGCAAGCCAAGTAACCTTTGAATTGAATAATAGTGTGGAAAATATATAAATTCAGTCATATATTGAAGTATATAACCTATTTTTAAGCATTAATGAGCCTTTTTAGTTTTAGCCTTTTTTTTCAAAGTTTTGTCGAAGGCCGTGTCTCATAATTTAAGATTTTTTAAAATTACAATGGGATTTTATCTATTAAAATGCTTTTAAACGCGTTCCATCAAGCGCCGAAACGGCGATGTGCCTTTGGGTTACCATAAATCACTTTTATTCGGAAAAATAAAAACGAAATCAGACATGAACAAAAATTTCAGTTTTACATGAAACAAAATTTTACGCCAAAATAGCAAAAGTTCATTTTGACATACTTTTATACATAACTAAAAAAAATGTAATTTTTTTAGAGCAAACACTGGTTTTATATCATAATTAAATATGTGCCTTTTTTAATATGGAGAAGAAAAAATTATAGATTGTGGGGTAACAATTTATTAGGAATATTTGAGAAGAGCTTAGAATTAACGGGTTAAGGGGAGTGTCATAAATTCTGCTTCTTAAAAGAAAATACTTAGGTTTATATCAATCAAAAACGCGTTTATTAAGTGGTGCCGAGACCTTAAATACGCATTTAGTCACCATAAATCATATTTTTCTCATATATTGGAAAAACGAAGCAGAAAAGCTATAATCAATATGCTTATATAGATGTTTTTCAAATTAAATAGTCAGTAGATCTTTATTTATAACACAGGTCAACAAATATTTATGCCAGAAACGTGATGATTATGAAAATATAAAAGAATGCAACCCCATGATGGCCTAATCTCAAATATGTTTTTCGTTTTTCTTAGTTTCTTCCGTCTTTGGCTCATTAGATCCGTCTATAACGAAAAATGGCCAATTTTGACCAAATTGACAGATCTAAATATACCCTAAAAAGAAAAAGTTTAAAAATCTTTTTTGCATAATCCTTTGTAATTTATATTTTTAATCACAAATAATGGAAAAAATTTTATAGATTATCAAGTTTTACACCGGCATTTAGATAATACAAAATATTTCGCGTCCAAACTTACATACGACACGATATATTATCGGTTTTAAATGAAAATATTATTTGAAGTTTGAAATTAACAGTTTAACTATTGTGAATATGCAAAAATAAAATTTCAATTTATTTTTGTTTTTAATTTTTTTTTGGTTTTTAACCTTTTTTGTAAAATTTTCTTTATAACTGCCTAACTAAGTTTTGGGAAAATGGTAAACGGATTTCATATCCCTTAAGAGATTTGATCTCTGTAGTTAACTCATAACTCTCAAAAAATTATTGACCTGTGTAATTTTAACAACAAATTAATTCCTAAGTCTACGTATAATTATTTTTGAATTTTAAAATTATTATAATTTCAGTTTAAAATTTATATTATTGGAAATTTATTAAGATTACACATGCTATAATTTTTAGGTTTAACAATGGACTTAAATACTCGGAGCATTTCAATCAAACTTTTAACTGTACCTCATCCCCTGTTCCAAGCCCAGCTCAAGTTCCAATACTTTCCCCGCTTCCAACGCAAACAACGTCTGAACAACATCAACAATCGTGGATTCACTTGACCCATGGTAAAGACTGGAATTTGCCACATTTAGACAATTTTTTCCATCCTATCAAAACTGTCACAAACGATAAAAACTCTCTCATTGGCAACAATGGTACTCCGGTGGGTTCAAAAATTGATTCGGGTTTAGACGATGTCGAAGAAGAAGAGGACAGTTTCCCCGGGTTTATTTCGTTCAACCCCAAATCACGGCCCGGCAATTCTGCCGTCCTGTCACAATTTGGGATGCATCCACTGCTTCCAATAGCTAGTCAATCGGTTTTAACCGATCAAACGACCGACATTAATTTGAATGTAAATTATACCAACGCGACCTTATAATGAATTTAATCATGTTCTTTGACTGACAAAAATATAATGATTGATATATAAATAATTTGATACGACACCTAATTTATCACTGTACCATTAGCAAGAATTAATTTATTATTGTTTTTTTCTTAACTTAGCATCTAAGGATAAAAAATTTTTTTTTCAGTATTTAGCCGAAAATTTCTTGTTATGTTCTAAAAACGTAAAGAAAAACATATCAATATCGATTTTTTCTTTAAAAATATAAATTAATTATGTAACATGTTGTATTTGCTCCATAAATATAATTTTGATACATTTAAAATCTGACTTCATAATATTGAGGATATAAAAAGGAGATATTTATATTAAAGTATCGGCGACATTAAATTTTGAGTTTTTGGTAGGTAATTAAATTTGTTAGTATCCTTTCAATCTATTGTCAAAACTTGCTTATAGAAATTTTGGCCGTACAAGACCAATGAAAGAATGGAAAATAAGCCAATAGTTTTTAGGCGCCTATAATACGTATCTTTTGAATATTTAGCATACCATAAGTATTCATTAAAAATCGCTTGGCGCCCCTGATCATTGCTGTTATTATTAACGAACCGGCTCTGAAGGAAGTTTGCGATAGCAAGTCTATTATAGCAAAAGCAAACCCGCAGGATCGTATAATTTTTGGCATAAAAAATTAGAAAAAAAGGGGGCGAAGGATTGATGTTAATTAAAAATGTCCGATTTGATACAGAATTAAACTTTTTATAGAATTCTCTTACCAGTCGCGTGCTCCAATAAAATTATCGAAATTGTCAGAGTTATTCTTGTTTAAGACCTAAAAATATTTCAGTCTTTTGTTTATTTAAACACCTGATATTGTAAACTTTATGTTTCCCCTTAATTTGACATTTTACCATATTACCCAGCTCAGTCCGTGGCATATTGAATCCGCTACAAAAACTGCTTCCAAACCCCAAAAACGAACATATTTGCCAATATGGCATACAATTATTATCGAGTAAAATTGACAGACGTCAAAGCATTGCTTGTTTTGCTCTTAACGACGACCGGTTATGTATATTACACAAATCTATAGTTATGGTTGAGGAGATTTATATCAAAATTGAGTTGACTAACCTACTATACTTATAATTTTTAAGTTTTTTAATTAAAACACAGGCCTAATATGTTATAACAATCTATAAAAAAAACACGTCGTTTAGGTAAATTTAACTACCCATCTAAAATAATGTATCTAAATATGAAATAATTATAGCTCCAACTTTTATATCTGAGTTATAAAATTGCGTATTCACAACTATTTGGCACATTAAATATGATTATTTAGTGTGAAAAGGTTTTAGTTAAATAATAATGCTTTTGATTTTCTTAGTTTTTTGGAGTCGATTGTGCATCACAGCCGTTTTCTGGACATTTATATGATTATGTTCAAAATATACATATTTCTAATAATTTAATGCAAGCACATTGTTGTAAGATATTGTATTTACATTTGTAAAATTCATAGTTTCTTAATGACAATTTAATTTAACATTTCTTCGCCCTTTTTACATCTTAAGTTTTAAACTACATTCGTTTTATCATACACCCTTGGCCCAAGATAACCTTACTTTGCAAGTGTGAAAGGCAAAACTAGCAATATGCTATGATTTTCTTGAGACGAATCATTGGATTTTGAACCAGGTTAATAGCAAATTTTCCGTTTCCCTTACTTTCACAAGAAGCCGATAACATAATTCTCCCTGGTAACCAGATATCGTAAGGTGCCTCATCCCTTAATCGGATCCAAAGTTTATCGGAAAATTGTTTGATAGCCAGCTAATCTCATATATAAAGGGATAAGCTAAATTAAATATTTTCAAACGGCTGTGAAGCGATTTTAGGAAAAAATGACTGGTTTATTGATTCTATGACTTTGTGTTGCCCTGCATTTTGGGGCCTCAATAAGGCATAAAACATTAAGCCATCCGTTTTGGATAAAAATAGGAAAATTCTATAAGATTATTGCACCATAAATTGTTGGGTATTTAGTATTTTATTAATGGAAGGAGGGGCGGGGGGAGGGGGGGGGGTGGGTAAGTTATATTTAAAAATATTTTTGGAAAAACCCGGGCAAGGTTTAGCAAAAATTCTTTTATTTATCTATTAACGAGGAATAAAATGGAGCGAAACGAATTTTTTTACAAAGTGCGTAATATTCAGTGGATAAGAGAATTCGTCAATTTCGCCATTTTCCAGCAACATAAATTTGATACGACATAAGCGGTACACTGAGCTCGTTATTACTATTTGCGTCTAAATAATACACACAATTTATATACTAAACTTCTCTAGGTCCGAACTTAATAAAAAATGCTTATAAAAATATCTCGAAGTTGACCTATACTACACAGGTCAACAAATTTTTGAGATTTATGAGTTAACTACAGAGATCAAACCTGCCATCTTAGGAAATATCAAATCCGTTTACCGTTTTTCCTAATCAAACTTAGTTCGTCAGTTATAAACTTTGAACATTTTTGAAAAAAAGGTCAAAAAACCAAAAAAGATTCAAATATATTGAAATTTTATTTTTGCATATTCACAATATTTAAACTGTTAAATTCACACTTCAAATAATATTTTCATTATAAACTGATATATCATGTCGTATCTAGGTTTGGACGCGAAATATTTTGTATCTGATGCCGATGTATAAGCTTGTTATAAATAAAATTTATATTTCATTAAGTGTTTAAAATTATAAGTTACAAGGAATTCGTATATTTAGATCTGTCAATTTGATCAAAAAAGTGTTATTAGAGTATAAGACTTTTTCTGTTTTTGATTAAGTCCGTGAAAATGTCACTTCTACCGTTTTCGACTTTGATAGCCAGGATTTACAATTTGTGGATAATGTCGGACAAACGGAAATTAATTTAAACGAAGACAGACATATAGATTAAAGAGTACTCATTCCATGTTTAATTTGAGTTATATATAACTTTGTATAACACCAAAAATCAAATATAGAAATTGAAATTATACCCAACTTTTGTGTTCTACATGCACGTTGTAATGATTTGAGTTATTCAAAAACTCTTGCCAAGTTGGTTTGGGATAATTGAAGATGCGAAGAACGTGCTCGAATGTTTCAATGTTTTCATCATATTTTCCGCGAAACTGTTGCCTTATAACCGTCCTGTTCAGTTCGGAGTCAAATCTTTTAACCAACGGAATTGTACCTGTTTGTGGCTTTCAATCACTTGATGACAAAAGCAAAAAAAATTTAAATCCAAATTTATGTTTAGAAACTGCTAAAAAACCTATTATTGCCTTAATTCTAAGGTATTTTCTTTTTTTTTTTATAAAATTAATAACTTTTTTATTTTTAAATTTTTTTGAATTTACTCATTTTTTCACACACCTTTCTTCAGACCCAAATTTTTCGTAAGCCAGACTATAAATTTATTTATACAATTAACTTTTCTAGACCAGTTTTTAACATGGAATACGAATATTAAATTAGTTTAAACTTAAATAATTTTCATGCGAAGCGACTTTATCATCTAAGCACCTAAAATATTCAATACAAACATAACATTACGCACAATTTATTCAATTAAAACATTTAAAACATAATTAAAAGTATTTAAGGATTCATTTAATAATATTATAGAACATAAAAATGAAAAAGTTTAAATCTATGCACCTATCGTCCGTCATTAACAGAACAAGTCATAACAAAGTAGCTTTTTTATGAAAATGAAGCTAAATTACAATTAGTTGTTTCTAGCCTTCGGCTCCTTTGATTCATCCATATCAAAATTTTTGACCAAATTGACAGATTTTGCGACCTCGAAAATCCTCTTAGAAAAAATTCGGGACTCTTTTTATTCATATAACCACCCCTTGTACTCAAATAATTAATAACAAATTTTTTTAGTATATCCAGCTCTTACATCAGCATTTAGATATTACAAAATTTTTTGCGACACAATATAAAAATATTCTTTGAAGTTTACAGTTCTATTGTAAATTTGCAAAAAACAATTTTAGTTTATTTATGTTTATGAATCTTTTTTATTTTTTTGACATTTTTTTTTTAAAATTTCAATATTTATAGCTAACTTAGTGAATTTTATTAGAAAAACGGTAAACGGATTTGAAAATCACTAAGATGGCAGGTCCCTGTAGTTAGCCTCATAACTCTTGAAAATATGTTACGAAAAATTTATAGCCTTATGTCACACTAAAATTTAACTAGCCCACAAAACCAGCCGGCCTTTTAATTGAAACTTAAACCTGACACTAACTTTAATTAAACCCTAACCCTAATTTAATCCTTACCAACCTTTTTTCTAAACATAACGCCCTAATATCCTACTCCATATACTAATATTAACCTAACTCCAAAATTATTAGAAATATTCAAGCGGCGCTCGTATATTACTATTAAGCCATTTTAATTCCTTGATGCGAAATATGTGAATCTACCAAGAGAGAGATAGGTAAAATATTAAGGGAAAAATTTAGAGTGTATAAAAAAATAATGGGAATAGAAGCGTAAGGAGCAGATAATAGAGGGTCGAGACTATGCTCTTTCCAACAGCACCAATTTTTTTAATTTTTATTAAAGTTCAATAACTTTTTTGGACTTTGAGGTCATTTTAAATTTTTTGGAGGCATCAGTAAAAAAACTAAAAGCGCCACACATAAAATTCTAAACAAATACCTGTAAATATCGTTTATGTTGTTTTTTTCTGTTGTCCAGTGTATTTGTTGACCTGTGTTATTAGAGTATAAGACTTTTTCTGTTTTTGATTAAGTCCGTGAAAATGTCACTTTTACCGTTTTCGACTTTTGATAGCCAATATTTCAAAATTTGTGGATAATGTCGGACAAACGGAAAAATATTTGAAAAGAAGACAGACATAACATTAAATAAGCTATACCACAATCAGCCCATTCCATGTTCAATTTGAGTTATATATAACTTTGTATTCAAAAACACCAAAAATCAAATATAGAAATTGAAATTATACCCAACTTCTGTGTTCTACATGCACGTTGTAATGATTTGAGTTATTCAAAAACTCTTGCCAAGTTGGTTTGGGATAATTGAAGATGCGAAGAACGTGCTCGAATGTTTCAACGTCTTCATCATATTTTCCCCGAAACTGTTGCCTTATAACCGTCCTGTTCAGTTCAGAGTCAAATCTTTTAACTAACGGAATTGCCCTGTTTGTGGATATTCAATCAATTTATTACATATGCAAATATTATTTAAATCCATTAATTTACGTTAAGAAACTGCTAAAAAACATATTACTGCCTTATTTCTAATATTTTCTTTTTTTCTACAATAAATTGGAGACTCCAACCCGAGAAAATCAAAAAAAAATGGCACAAATTGGTAAATATTAAAATATTACTTCAAATTGGAAATAATGTACATTATATTTTTAAACATATCACTAGTTAAATTACAAAAAATGTTTTGCACTCCAAATCACTAAAATGGATCTATTTTACCTGAATAAAATAATTGTGGTCATTAAATTTGAAATTTTACGCCATTAGAATTCTAATTTCATATTGTTATTCCGGATAAACCATATATATTCAATAAACAAGTTTATTCCGGACTTAAATTTATATAATATTATTTATAGTTTAAAATTAACATTTTGTTTTTTCAAATATAAGAAATTCTTTTAAATACAGTTTTGTCAACTTATTTAAATTTTTTGATTTTTTTATGTCTATAACAGGTTAACAAAAGGCAGAAACGGTAACATGATAACACAGGTCAACAATTTTTTAAAAGTTATGAGTTAACAACGGAGATCAAACCTGCCATCTTAGGGTATATTCAAATACGCCCGTTTTTTTCTAATCAAACTTAGTTAGTCAGCTATAAACATTAAAAAATGCAAAAAAAAACAGATTTAAAAACAAAAATAAATTTAATTTTTTTTTTTGCATAATTACAACAGCTAAACTATTAAATTCAAACTTCAAATAAAACTTTTATGTCGTAATTAAGATTAAACGCGAAATATTTCGTATTATCTAAATGCTGATGTAAGAGCTTGATATACTATAAAACTACATTTCTCATTATTTGAGATGATAAATTAAAGTTACAAGGGATTTTTATATGAAAAAAAGATTCTTAAATATTTTCTTTTAAGGGTATTCTCGATCTGTCAATTTGGTTAAAAAAGCCATTATTTCAATTTGGACGGATGTCGCAATATTATGAGATAAGGCCATCATGGGGATTTATATTTTTATAAATTAACGGTTGTGTCATTATTATTTGTTGACCTGTGTTAGAACCGGCTAGTATCGCTTTAATTAATTAGTGTGTATGTCAAAAAAAAATTGTTGATCAGTATAAACGAATTGCTTATCACAGGTCAACAAATATTGATGTAAGAAGAATTTTATAAAAACAAAAAAAATGCATCCCCATGATGGCCTAATCTCATATACATTTATCGTTTTTCTTAGTTTCTTCCGTCTTTGGCTCCTTAGATCCGTCTATAACGAAAAATGGCCTTTTTTGACCAAATATACAGATCTACATATACCCTAAAAAAGAAAAAATTTAATATTTTTTGCATATAAAAATCCCCTGTAAGTTATATTTTTAATCACAAATAATGGAAAATAAATTTTATTAATATATCAAGCTCTTACAACGACATTTAGATAATACAAAATATTTCGCGTTCAAACCTAATTACAACATGATATATTATCGGTTTTTATTGAAAATATTATTTGAAGTTTGAATTTAACAGTTTAACTATTGTGAATATGCAGAAATGCCAAAAGCAATGAGGCAATTAAAATAAATCGGTGAATTATTTTTTCCAATTTAGGCTATGCTCGTATTTCGGGCTGGCCGGTCCCGGACCGTCTAAGCTTCAGGTCCCACCACTTTGATCTCTAATAACCACTCCTCAAGTTAGCCCACCAATCAAAGATTCCTAAAGCAATAAACAGAAAAGGCGGGAACAGAGATGCTCTATAACTTAAATGGACCGAGTTAGATAATTAATTTACAATTTTTTAAATTAGTAAAAATAATAATTAATTTATACTATTAAATTCATTTGTAAAATTAACCATAATATATATCTCTATATTAACATATAGGCGCTATAAGGTTACACATACAAACTCTGTACTTTAGCAAAGTTTGCCAGAGGAATGCAAATATGCAAAAACACATTTTTCTTTAATATAATGGTTGTTTATTTTAAAAATTCTATTCAACTCTGTACACTTATAAATATTTTAATCCCGATATGAATTTAATATGCCGCCAATATAAAAATAAAAAATTTGCTATACTTTTGCCCATAACACGATTATAGAACGGAACTTCGTAGGTCTCTAAGCAATAAATATAAATCAAATCAAACCTATAATCTCAATAAAGTGGAAAAAATATGAAAGTTAATAAGAGGTAAATCTAGTATTTTAATTTTAACAATTAATATTTAATGCAGGACCATGCTAGCGAATTCTTTCAGGGTTGACATGAATATAATGAAAATTAGCCCATAATTCTGTTCAGATTCAATAAACGCCCAAACCTTTTTAATATTAGACTCACCATTATACAATAAACATTATGCTTATAAAATAACTTTAATCACTATAAAAGATTTGAGACAGCAGGCCGCATTTTAAATTATACGTTTTTAACATTTTTATTAAATATCTATCTTCAATAACATTTAATTTATTTTAATAATATTCAGATCGAATAAACACATATTTTTTTGGTATAATTTTCTTGCTAAATACTTTTCTAGTTTGAATGCAGCTTAAGGTACATTTAAACATATCCAGAGTACGATACTCGAGGAGCTTAAACTCAATAATTATTTGTCGAGGGTGAATTGAGGTGAGCTCACACTCCTCATTTATGAAAATCAAGTTCTTAGTTTAATTATTTGATTTTATATTTCATAATGATCTAATATTTTTAGCCTCATTTCAAAAAATGTTACACTATGCAATTCAGAAAATCAAAAGAGTTACAACTGAGGCTTGTTGTAAACTAGCATTTTTTCGGCTAAGAGTGAGCTCACCACTCTCAACTCAAAAATATAAACCTCTGGACTAGCTTATTTAAGCAGGCTTTGAGCTATTGAATAAAATAATTATTTTACTTTTTGCCTAGTAAATAAGACATTTCTTTCTGGTAAAAAATCATATAGATCTAGAATTCTTAGCCCTTTATTTCGCCATAAGGACGGCTCTTAGCCTCTTATATTCGAGCATTATAATAAATTTCAAGGTGGGTTTTTATACTTTCTCGTTGAACTGGACATTTGAACAAGGCTAAGTTAAATGACATATTTGCCAACAAATAGCTATTATGTATGTGACGATCTTCCATTTGGTATATCATGTGTAGGTGTTTGAAAGATAATTTGAAGTTTCGAAACAAAAGGTAATCACCGTAGTCGTAAAAGGAATTGAACTCGTCATTTGCGCCGTTGTTGACGAAAATGACCTGTGCAATTATTTTAAGTTATAATTCTTTTAAGATTGTGTTAAAATTAATTCTTTAAGCTGTGGATGCTTCCATTTTTATAAATTTAAAAAAAAAATTAACAACTTAATACACAGGTCAACAAATATCAAAAAAATAATTTAATAAATACATAAAAGTGTGCATCACCATGATGGCCTTATCTCATATCTTTTTTGCGTTTTTCTTATTTTCTTCCACCTTCGGCTCCTTATATCCATCCGAGAAAAAATGGCCATTTTGACCAAATTGACAGATTTTGCGACCTCGATAATACCCTAAAATATAATTTAAGAAACTTTTTTTCATATACCTTGTAACTTATACCTATTCAAATAAGGAAAAAAAAATTTTTTTTTATTGTATCCAGCTCTTACATCAGCATTTAGATAATACAGAATATTTTGCTTTAAAACTTAAATATGAAGCGATAAAATATCGAATTTTAATAAAAATATTATTTGAAGTTTAAATTTAACAGTCTAACTGTTGTGAATATGCAAAAAAAAATTCAATTTATCTTTTTTGAACCTTTATTTTTTTATTTTTTTTTAAACTTCTAATGTTTAAAGTTGACTAACTGAGTTTTATTAGAAAAACTAAGATGGCAGGTTTGATCTCCTTAGTTAGCTCATTTGCCTTAAAAATTTGTTGACCCTGTGTAATGTGAGCACGTCTTACGCTTGATTTCAACAAAATTAATTTGTTTTACATTGCGAGGCACGGGGTGGTAAAGCGATTTGTCGTCGGAATCTAATATATGTGTAAGACAAATCATATTTTCGTATTTAGCGGACTCGTCAAAGGCTGTGTATTCGTTGAAGCCGCAAAAATGTGTCATAGTGCCCAGCAAGGCGTATGGAATGATTATGCATACCTTTTCATGATTGGTTCGGGTAATGAAAAAAGAGATTATGTGTGAAAATCCCAATATATAATTATATTTATGCGCAGTTTCAAAGGAAATACTTATTTAAAATATTCATTTTTTTTTAAAATCATGCATGGTCAAACCACCCTAGGAAATGAGGAGATAAAATGATTGATTAAAATATTGTTACTTGCCTATAAAAGGCTACCGTCTCATATTTTGTTCTCAAAATATAATTTGGTGAAACAAAGGTAAAAGTAATGTATAAAGCATAGGTCAACAATTTTTCGAGAGTTATGAATCTACATAGATAAAACCTGTCATATTAGGGATAATTCAAATCCGTTTACCGTTTTACCTAAAAAACTTATTTAGTCAGTTATAAACATTGAAAATTTTAGAAAAAAGGTCAAAAAACCATATAAGATTCAAAAACAGAAATAAAAAATTTTATTTTTGCATATTCACAATAGTTAAACTGTTAAATTCAAACTTTGAATAATATTCATTATATCGAGTCGTATTTATTGGATGCGAAATAATTTGTTTTATCTCAATGCCGATGTAAGAGCTTAATATATTAATAAAATTTATTATATTATAAATATAAGTTAAAAGGAATTTATATATGCAAAAAAGATTTTTAAATTTTTTATTTTTAGGTTATATTTAGATCTGTCGATTTGGTCAAAAAAGGCCATTTTTCGTTATAGACGGAACTAAGGGGCCAAAGACTGAAGAAACTAAGAAAAACAAATATATGAGATTAGGCCATTATGGGAATGCATTCTTTTATGTTTTCAAATTCACATTTCGACATTTTGTTGACCTGTGTTATTTCAAAGGTCTACAAAATTTTGCGTCCGGTCTAGCTCATCTATCTTTCTCTTTTCTTTTTTTATGCGATATTTTTTAATTTGAATGGGTAAAATAAAATTGTATAATATAGATAGTAGTCTAAATAGCCTTGGTCTAATTTTAATCATTTGTGAAAATAGAATTTTAGCTATATAAAAAATTATTATATGATGCAACATACATCTTTTGTCAAGCATTTTTGTAATAAACAAACTGTAGAATTAAGGGCTGATAAAAAATGGTTATTTAGAAAATGGTTTGTCCGCGTGCCGTTGAATATTGTCGAACTCAAAATGTCAAACTAATTATGTTAAAAAATGCAATCTCAAATTATATTTATAAATGTAAAGTTTAAAAAAAACTTCAGCTGAAGCAAAACTTCCAAACATATTTTCAGTTAGCCTGAAATTCGCAATTTGCTGAAGGTCGAGAACAGCCGACCAGCGATCAGGGTTGTAAGTGTGCTGCTCCCGCAACGGGATTCGCCAACGAATCACGTTATCGGGTCCTTTGATCAAGTGCATGGGGTGTGGGAAGCGAAGACCCCTTTTTAATAGCATATTTAATTCACTAGGCAGGCATGTCATAATGCAAAAAGAAACTCGTTTTTAAAACAAAAGTTTATTACTTATTGAAATTGTTAATCGTTCATATTATAATTTATTTTTTTACTTAAGCATTTTTATTGGTATAGCTCAAAATTTTGAAAAAATTGTATACTTTTGTATTAACAAATAATGGTTTCTGTATATAGGTAATAATCAAAATGGCTAGTTTAGGTTAGTTAAATTAAATTGATCAAAATAAATAAAATAAAGAGAATGGTGTTCGTGAGTTATAAATTTTATTTTTTAAATTTAAGGAATACTTTCCACAAATCATATATCACAAACCGACTTAATAAAAAATAAACAAATTATAAAAAACTTTCTGAAGTTAAACTTAATTTTGATCATAAATGGCTAATTTAGTCTTGTGAGCTAACCAAAAAAACAAGGGTTTGAGGTCTCACCTTTCCCCATACAGAGGCGGGCCTATTTAGGTGGTGTCTAAAGGGGGCAATTGCCCCCCTTTAGAATTTTTTTTTTGAGGTAACCAGCGGTTGAATTTATATATCAAACATATAAAAGGGAAAAGAAATCAATAAAATTGATATTAATATACAACCTTATAAATTTTGCATATTAAATATCAATATTAAAATTAAATTTATAGTTTCTTTCCTACAAATAATTTCCTGCCCCCCTTTAGAAAAGTTTCTGCATACGCCCTTGCAGAGGCGTAATCCGTTAGGGCTTTGACTCATCGTAAGATTTGCTCGCACGCCGACCATGGTTTTAGCCTAGGCTCTCCACCTTAGGCTCGTTGGGCTTGCTGCCTTAATCGGCTACTCAGCAGCTTCAAAGATATTGCATAAGTGGACTATTTTTTGAGAGTAAAAAAGACGCCTATGCACGGATTCGAATCTTAACCTCTTGCGTATAAGACAATGTTTGAAATTGATCGATCTAAGCTAAAAGGTTAGCTCATTAACTTATAGGGTAAAAACTTAAATGAAAAACTGTTTTTATAAAACAAAGACTAAAGACATTTATTTATTAAAAATTACCAGAAATAAGCTGTAAGGTTAACGTTATTATTTACTTCGGTTGTACATTGATTTTGTTTAAATTCTATTAGGATAAATATTATACGGGTAATTGGTTCACTCATTCAAAATAAAAAATGCCAGAGACAGTAAATTGACATCAAAATATCAGGCAGCGCCCGACCTTAGCCGAACAATTATGTGGCCCTAACTTTGTTTTTGAATTATTCCTACAACTGGGTAGTAAACTTGACCTAACTTCAATTTATTCTTCCATATCTAAAAAGTATTTGTACAAAACAAAAAACACCTAATCTAAATTCTAAGGGCCGGCCCATTTCGGCGCCCCTTAGAGCACTTAAAATTTCTCCAAAGTTTGTTGAAAAACCATATCGCTTACCAATTTCCCAACGCATCCAAGCTATGCCTCCTGGCTCTTATGGATAGACCGGCCCTATTAATAATGGTTATTTTTCAACACGCGGACGGTTCAATTAAACGGTTAGCCATTATAACTTTCAAAACAGATAGATTTGTATTTTTTTCGAGTCAAACCAATTACGAAAAGGATTTGAATTTTATTGTTGAAAAAGCGCAAAAAATATTGTAAAGAATGAATAAATTTTACAAAAGTTTTGAATTTTTGTTTTTTTTATAAAATGGTCAAATGTTAATAATTTATAAATCATAAATGAATATGAATATAAAATATATTTTCAATGAATTTAGGAGAAGATTAATCCCAAACAACATTAAAATTTTGTCATATAAAAAAAATACAAGAAAATACCTCTAAATTCAGACGCGAAACTTGATATAACATAATCTAAAAACATAGGTATGATGTATTAATTCTTTAGCGCATATTGGGTATTGTGTCTCCAGTTTAAGAGACTAAAACGACGAGCATATTGGAAAAAGACTAAAACTGCAACTAGGGCCGAATAGGCAACTTAAGCTAAGCCTGGGAGCGACAGGAAACTATATTAAACGCACGAAAATAAAATTTTATTTTTTTAAAGAAATAATTGAAATTTAAATTTCCTGTCTTATTCAAAAGTCGTAAAAAAATTATATTTTTTATTAAAATTATGTAAATTTTATAAAAAATAAATTTGCATCTTAAAATAGCAGTTTAAGGAACTTAATTGAGAATTCACAGCCTGGTAGTTTAGCCTTATTGTGGCCACCAAAAGTAAATAAATAAGCAATCCTAAACACATAATTCGTTTAGGAACCCTTAATACATTAATAGATACATTGGAAGCTTTTATGTGTGGACCAGCTCACACGCGGCTATTTACTATAAATTTTCTTGACCTTATTTGATTCATAATTCATACCGGGCTATATTACGGTCAAGCTGACCCGGTGCATTTTTTAATTTAGGCTGTAAAATTCGATAAAAAGATAATTAATACCCTTCATATTGTGACGATAAAGTTTATCATAAGTTTTTATTGATAATGATTAAAAAAGGAAAAAATCAAAAATATGTTGTTTTTCGTGCCGACCGGCATTGGACCGGGATAGCTTTAGGGTCCTGAATTTGATCTCTAATTCTTTTAAATCTGCTTTTAAACGAAAGTTCAAAAATTAAATTTTAATCTAATTTTTAATTTAGATGACTTAATGTGTTATGAATTTCGCTGCAATTCTTAAAAAACTGAAGGGAAAATATAATTGTCATAGGCTGTAATATAGCAAATATATTAAAATTAATGTAAAAAAATAGAAAATTTTTGTTAATTTTGTAAGTTATACGCCAGAACAAACAAGAGTATTATGGATTTCAAAATATAAGTTATAGAAAATTAAATTATGCCATCTAAACGGCACTTATAACTCTTAAACCACCCAAAAACCCTAATTTTAACCTTAAAAACCCCACATGGACCTGTTATGGACTAGGCTAAAAAACGTGGAAATATCTATTTTTTAATGTAAAAAAACTCAACATAAAAGAAGACACAAATAATATTTGCATTTTAATCAATTAGTCATAGTGATGCCATCTAGAGATCTTGCTTGAAGAGAATCCATGGAGCAGCCCTGACTGCAATTCAAATTATAAAATTAGAAGACTAATGTATTTCAAGCTCTACCATAAAAACTAACAAGTCTGTATAGATTACAATGTATTAATTAAAATCAAGGAAATACTCACAACCTTAATAAGAATTGGTTAAATTGGCGAACGGGCGACTAGCTAGAGAGTTTTAAATACCAAATATATAAAGATTCTGTAAAGTTTAACTACATTCAATCAGGCTCGGTCCGTGACCAAATGGCGCCCAGCATGCTTATACGCGCCTCAAACAAGCATTTTATTCCAATATTTTGGTATAGCATGCCCTGGCAACCGGTCTTGCATTAAATGTATATTAAAACACCCGTAAGGCTTACAAAAAGATCCACAAAGCCAAAGTAGCTGGAATAACAGTGCTATACAAGTTTTCATGATCAAATTTTAAAATACCAAAATTTATTTGTTCAAAATTAAACGAGAGAGAGAGAGCCTTGCAAAGCTCAATTTTAATTTTGAAAGGTCAATGCAAACTTTATAAATTTATTATTTAAGATAATTAAACAGCCAATTTTATTTTTGTAAAGGTAATAAATTTATTGCTAACCTTTATGGGTAGGTGTTAATAATGTATGGACAATTACCCAGATACTGACCTCTTTTCCGTAAGAAGCATTTTACAAATATTTTTTTTAAATATGTATTAACTAATAATATCAGATCAAGGCTACTATCAATTGTTTAGCAATACATTAGTTTTTTTTTCTGATTAAATTTAAGCCTAAAACTCAAAAATATAAATAAAAAAATGCGCGAAACATTCTGTATAACACAAATGTGGAAGTGGGGCTAGATATAAAAATTATATTTATGGATGAAAAACAAGTTATGATCTAATCATATAGAAAAATTAAATTTTTTGAGATCGCAAATAAGGGTGATGCTTTTTATTGTTTTTTCTACATCTTTACAGATAAATTTTGAGGATAAGGTTATATTATTAGCTTTACTCACTGCAGTTTTATAAACTTTGTAGACCTCTGTTATGATGTGCTTAAAAACAATATATGGTTTTTATTCGAATCAGTTTAGATTGCCATTGGTATATGATAAATAACAAAATTTGACGACCCCCATTAATAAACAAATTACTGTACAGTATATTTTGTCATCAAATTCTAAATTCCATTAGATGTGAAAATTTTATCACCCCTTCTACAAAACTAAATTTAAATCGCCTAAAACAAAGTTAGACAGAATAAATCAAACAAGCAGCCCGGATAATTACTTTTTTCCCGTTTTCAAATTACACATAATTTTAGTCCTTACACATAAGATTGTCGCAACCAAAAGTGAAAATTTTGGCTAGCTCGATATTCAAAAACTAAAAATTACATAAGAATTTTATTACAATGAATATTCAAAACGAAATTAATCTGAAAAAAATTTATTTACCGTACTTGTACACCTTTCCAATAATTAAATATGGCGAGTTTAGAGCCTTAGAGCTCTTTTTTTAAAAATTTTGTAAATTATATAATATTAAGCGGCTTCTAACCTATATTGATATATGTTGGACAATTATTAATAACTCTTGGAGACATAATTAATTAATAGTATAGTGAAATTAAATATACGTAATAGGTTAGTTTTAAAAATAATGAAACTGCAGTTTATAACGAAATGTAGAAATATGTCCTGACAATTGTCTATAAAATTGTAATAATATAATTTTTAATTTTAATAATTAAAAGATTTTATAAAGTGGGGCTAAGAACTAACAAGTGAAGCAAATATTGATAGAAAATTATTTGGTTCTTGATTTTTTAGGCGTATGATGTCACCTTTGGCATTTTTATTACTTATGAATTTTTTTTGGCAAGTTGAGAAATTATTTAAAGAATATATAAAAAAAAATTTGGTTAAAAATATAAGAATATTTTTTTCAAATTTTTAATTTTTTACGACATGGGATAACAAAAAGATTAAATATTACCAATAAACACATCATACAAAAATATGAAATACCCTAGTTGTTATTAAAATTTGCCCTTGTATGAAAGTATAAATTATATTTGCAACTTACAGACTAAATTGTCAATAATTTGATTGTTAACAATTTTTTTAAGATATTAGTCTCCTTAAAGGAATTAGAACCACCAGCTTGTCTATAAAAATGGTTTTTTATTATGCATGAAAATATTTTTAGAACGTTACGTTTAAATCTTGAAATCATATGATCGCATTATACTTGGCGTCATTAGGGGGTTTGAATATTTACAAGAAATTTAAAGCCCCCGCCACTTTGAGCTGTATATGATCATTGTTTCACCTGTGATTTGGTATTATTACACAACCGCTATAACTTATTTTTTACAAACATTAATGTTAGTTTACTGCCATAAACGATACACCATAAATCACTCAATGTTACCGGTTATTCGGAAACACTTAAATGGACAGCTCAAATATTTTGAACCGTTTAAAGTCGTTCACGCATTGCCGTTTACCGCGTCAAATTCTGACCAAGGTGGCGAAATACCATTCGAAGGCGCCTATCAGGCCAACAATATAGCTGACCTTAGTCGTATTGCAACAAATAAAAGTAACAGCATATCAACCACAGCTAGTCCTATCAAATATCCCACGACAACAACCAAAAAAAAGACCGTGCCCCAGCAAAGGGTTAATCGGTATTTGAACTTATCTTTCGAGTACTTAGGCACGGTGTACAAAATGACGCTTTTAAACTACATTGGGGTTGTGCTACCGCAAACGCGCGTTAAGATAGTGACTGACCATTCCGAATCGATCGTTTTCATAAAACCCGACATTTTAGCCTCATTTTATACTGGGCGGGTCGAAGGTAACCCATACTCTTATGTAGTCGGCACATACACGGGTAATGAGTTTGAGGGCTTCGTTTTTCTCCGTGAGGATGTACTCATCATCGAAAAAATTACGGTTGGAAACGTTAATCGCATCAATCAGTTGGCCGGCCGAGCCGGTGGAGGTGAATCAACTCGCGGAGGTTCGACAAATAAAAAAAATAAAACGGAAAACATGATAATAACCTACTCCTACGACGATATCGATTTTGACAACTCAATCAAGAGTGATAACGGCTCTTCAGATTTTTTAACCCCAAATGCCGGAGCTCAAATAAACGACCCTTTTATAAGTAATCTTAACAACAACTCTAATTCGAGCTGGGAGGAAGCGGCCATTAAACACTTGGAAGATGAGTTTTCCGCTATAACAGACCAAACATCCCTAAAAAACATGATAAGGCGGCGCCTTAAAACCTACCGGATTCGCCGGAAAAAACGAGGTGTAGCTGGTAGCGCTAACAAATTATTCAAACAAATGAAAGATTTATTTGCCCCCAAGTACCATAAAATCTGTGAGTTGCACATCGTGCTCGATCCGACCTACGTGATCGAGTACGCGAACAAAAACATGGAACACGCGTTGAAGGAGATCATCCTGCTAGTGGCAGGTATGAGTTACATGTACAGGAAAACGGATTTCAACGAAGACACGCATCCGGATAACATAGGTTTCGTGATTAATTCGTTTACGTTTTTCACATCCAAGGGGCATCCGTCCTTTCGAAACGTGGCAAATTTCCGTACCAATTACCCCAATAAACCGCTGGACGCCGCCTACCTACAATCATTTTCAGAAGGTTCGTTCGGGTACAAGCGGTGTCTCGCCCTCAGTTTCACCTTTCGAGACTTTAGGGGCATCAATGGGCTAGCCTATATAGGTGATCAACGGTCCCGTTCGGGAGTCCACATGTGGTACAACCTGACCCACCCGGTGCACGTGATAGAAACTTACTTTCGGAAAATGGGAAAACCGGTCCCAAAATACCGGCACTACAACACGGGCCTAGTCAATTTCAAACGACCTTCTGCCAACCGTAGGCAACTTCGAGGTCTCTCGCTAAACACGATCTCCCACGAGGTAGGTCACACGTTTGGAGCTATACACGATGAAGATACGGGCGTTTGCAAGGGGAGTGGCCAACTCATGGAGATGTTTGCCCCGCCCTACGTGACGCACCGACTGATGACCTTCTCGCCCTGTAGTCGTAAAAAAATATACCGAATCCTCCAGACCCGAATCGATAAATTTGCGATCGGAAATGATACTAACATAAATCTTTGACTTATGCGCAAGTTCACAAAAGATATAACTTATTGTTTTATCCTGGACTTAAGAGAGCATAGATATTGTAATACACTGATTTATATTATAAATTTACAATTAATAAATTACGTACGTTTTAGTAAATTTTGTGAAAAAATTTGAATACTATACAAATTTTGTAAGATCTGTTTATTATATCTATCCAGGTTTGGTGCAAAATACATTAAATCCATTTTGAATATAAGATAAAAAAAAATAAAAATTATACTAACGCTTTAAATACAACTTTTTTAGTGGTTGAGATATCGTTGGCAGTGTTTGTTGCCTTCCTCGGCCAAAATTGCTAATTTTCACAATATCAAAGTCACCAAAGCACTTGCCCAGTAATGAAGGTATTTTTTCCTTTTCTTCTTTATTATCCAAATTGGAAAAGGGAGTGTTTAAAGGTCCTCTAATATCGTCTTTTTTGTCCACGTCGTTGGCATTAATTCCATGGTGTTTCGGTGAGCTGGGTGACATATCCATGATATTCTTCCTAAAAATGCCTAAGGGGGTATGAGTCGAAAGATGGTGAGGCTTGTGTATCCATTTATGCTGGGCAATTTGCCGAATCGAAGGCCTCGAATCGGCTTCGAACGTTAGCAATTTTGTTATCATATCTTCGCATTCGGTACTGACAGCTAGGACTGGTCTCAAGTTTTCAATAGTCCACGTCATTTGCCTTCGAATTAGCGTCTCAGTACTACGGATGTTTTCATCAAAGGGCATGTAAGACGTGACCCACACACAAAGGATAACTCCCATAGACCAAATATCGGCACCTTTAGGGTCGTATGATTGTGATTTAAGAATTTCCGGACAAGCGTATGATTTAGAGCCGCAGTAAGTCTGACTCAGGAAATTCATGACATCTTCATTATTGATATCCCGCGAGTTAGGCGATGACCAATTTGATGTGTTAGGCACATGCGCAGTTCCGGTTAGATCGGTCAATGGTGTAACCACCTGGCGACAAAACCCAAAGTCAGCTATCTTGATGTTGAGGTTGCAATCGAGCAACACATTTTCTAACTTCAAATCCCTATGGGCTATCCCTCGTCTTTCGTGTAGGTATTCAATGGCCCGAACTAATTGGGTAAACCATCGACGGGCTTGGGGTTCAGGCGCTTTGCCATGCTTTTGCACGTAGCTTAAAGCATCACCCTGACAGGCGTACTCAAGCATCATATAAATCTTATCGCACTTTCGAAAGGAAGCATACATTTGTACGATGTTGGGGTGCGCCAACGTAGGCCAGATTGCCAATTCCCGGGGCATGAACTTTTCCCTAAAATCTTCGGGCGCCGTTAGCAAGTTAATAATCTTTACGGCAATCACTTGTGATCCACGCACGTTGGAAGCTACGACAACCTTAGAAAAGTTACCTTTACCTATCCTTTTGTGCATAAAAAACCCGCGTTGAGCTAATATGGCGCGATCAGTGGGTACTTTAATGTGTTGCTCATCTTCGATAGACCAATTGTTATGCTCGTGATCAAGTAAAGACTCCTTCGTAGGCGGGGCCCAATGGAGTGCTTTATTTGATAAAAACAACCCACTTTTATCCTTTTGGTTAAACTGTCCAAAAGAAGTTATATTCGATGAATTTGGGATCCTGGTATTTAGTTTGCGAGCATCATTTTTATGAGCCAATTTATCAAACACGGTGCATGTATCACCCAACCAACCAAAACCGAGTTTCCTTGAGTTTTGGGCAAAGCTTTGATATCCAAAATACCCGTTTTTGATAAAGTTAATGCCCTCGATAGTCTCTGGATTCGACGTACCACCGCTTGATTCCCAGGGTTGATAACAATTCTCATCTTGGTAGCTTGACAAATCCATACCCGGCCTCACTAGGACATCAGCCTTCTCCAACAACGCCATTTTTAAAATTTTGGGTGGTACAGGAAATTTGTAAGGGCGACATTTACATCTCGTGCTAGATCGTTTTCCGTCACCATTTATCTTTATTTGTTCTCCCATGTAATATTTAATCAAAATTTTACAGAATTCGTAATCAAAACGCTAAAATTTACTAGACGTGAAAAGGTGTATTATACCTTGAAAGCATTCTATATGCCTGTTGGTATGGCTGGCATAAAAATCAAATATACCTCTTTTTTAAAGCCTAAAACAACTTTGAAGGAAAAGTTTTAAAAATAATTAAAGAAAAATTAGTACGTTAATTACGAAATATAAACACGTATTCGACGTTCTTATACGTATATAGATGTCAGCATTTACCCTATGTTCAAGCCTTTAGATCATATAAATTTTTTTCATCAAAACTTGGTATTTAATGACGCCTTTTTTAATTTTATTTAGGAAGTTAGTGACTCCGAATGCCTAATACAACACTTAAATTCTACAAAGGCTTCAACTTACAACAGGCTAAAATTTAAAAAAGCGTAAATAGGCAAAATCCATATTTTAAAACTTTTTACCACATGTTAAAAACCACCTATTTCCTTGTTATAATCCCCCATCTCTTCCTCCCTCTTTTATAATCCTGAGTATGCATGCCTTTGCCCAACGGGCAAAGATTTTAAGATTCAAAAAAAAAATAAAAATGTTTATTTGCCCTTTGATAACATTGAAGTACAGAATTTAATTACAAATAATAGGGATTATGGAAAATATAAACAAAACGCAAAACAGGGCAAAACAGCTTAAATTTATTATTTTTGTATTAATAATAGATCTCAAATTACTATTATAAAACAACGTGGTTTAATGATTTTTTTCCATCATTTCTAAATTTTTATTAAATAGTTTAATAAATATAGAAAGTTATTCATCGTCAAAAAAATTTATAGGTATTTTTTTTAATGTGTAATATATAATCCTTGTAAGTTCATTCATAAAACGCCATCAGATGCACCCAAGCAATTTTTAAAGGTCCTAAAAAAGATCGTGAGCCCTATTATAAAAATAAGAAAAAATTGCATAAGGTTAGCAAAAACTACGTGTAATAAAATTTATTTATTATAGCTTTGAAATTAAAAATAATTATAAATTTGAAAACTCCAATTCACAAATATCCATTAAATATGGAAATTTTCGGTATTAACCTGTCATCTGAAAAGGGAAGCATAAATGTCGGAACTAAAATGAATCAAAAATTAAGTATGCATAATATGCAATTTAAAACTTAAATTTTGAATACGAAACGATTGTTATATGCATTAAACATAGGTACTACAAACGTAAATTAAATTATTAATTTTAAAGTTAAAAATAATGCATATAAGCATTACACAGGTCAACAATTTTTTAAGAGTTATGAAATAACTACAGGGATCAAACCTGTCATCTAAAAGAATATCAAATCCGTTTACCGTTTTTCCTAATAACTCGTCAGTTTTAAATAATGAAAATTAAAAAAAAAGGTCAAAAAATCAAAAAAACAAATATAACTTAAAATTTTATTTTTGTATTCACAATAATTAAACTGTAAAATTCAAATTTCAAATTTATTAAAAACCGAAAATAAATCGTGTTGTATTTAAGTTTGCACGCGAAATATTTTGTATTATTTAAATGCCGATGTAAGAGCTTAATATAAATTTATTTTTCATTATTTGAGATTAAATAAGTTACAAAAAACTTATATGCAAAAAAATTTTAAATTTTTTTTAGGGTATATTTTGATCTGTCAATTTGGTCAATGGGGCCAAAGAAGGAAGAAATAATATGAGATTAGGCCATCATTGGTATGCATTCTTTTATGTTTTTATAAAATTCACGCTTCTGACATTAATGTTTGTTTAGTGTTAATAAATTACCTTTAAATCTTTTTAACAATAAAAACAAATAGGTTCTTTCAAAAATTATTTAGCCAATTGATACTCTTAAATTTTAATCCTAAAGGAAAAAACGGAACTTGTTTATAGTTTATTAAAAATTAGCTTACTAAGAGTTGTCATTGGAGTCGAAATCGACTTGTGGACACATGAAATTGACTAATTTAGGTATTTCATCATATCTATCATATTAACAGAATTTGTGATATCCAAAAAAGTTAATAAAACCATATAATTAATCCAACAAGACAAATTCTTAAATGAATTAAAAAAATCTATTATAACTTAAAAGCATACAAATTTTTTAAGCCAGAAATAATATAAGAAAAGAAACACAAGTTGAAATTTATTAATAATATTAACAAATGCTTGCAAAACATGCCTCAAAAATGCAAATTATATAGAAAAATGCCAATTTTAATTTTTTATACCTTAATTTACGTTTTTTGGTTGCACGTGTATCTATTGTTCCTTTTAAATCGCTTGATGGTTTCCTAATCCATAAAAGTTTACAATATAATTTAAAATAAGATAACATATATTACAAAATCTAAAAATAGTAAATTTTATATTAAAAGAATTGTTTTAAAAATTATATTAAACATATTGAAATATTTTTACCTATGGGATGGATACATGTTGTCATTACTCTGAGATGCCAAAGCTTGCTTCTCCTTATCCACATAATTTTTAATTATATCATAGTAAAAATCATGGTCATCAAATATTTCATCAGCTTCCACCTCACCTGACAAGCTCTCTTTGCTCTCATTGGAGGTTATTATGATATTCTAACATATTTACAAATTATAAAAATTCAAATTAATCTAAAGTTCATACCTAATCCTTATTACATCTCATTTTATATAAATTATAATGAAATCTTGACTTATTTAATTTATTCTTTAATTTTACCACTATATTTTCATTATTTTAGTTCCAATATTTTATTATAGCCATCCCAGGATTTATGAAGGGGGAATACAAATTTAAAATTTTGCCATTATTGTTGGCAATTCTCCATTTTTAATTTAAGCCATGAAAAAGCATCTGGGTGGGGGGAAAAATGAAGTGGCAGCAGACCAATTTTGTGTGCCCTTATGATTCTGCCAATTTTATAAAACACTTTACGATATATATTTGACATAAAAGCCCACCCAAATAGGTGGTGGACCAACAATTTTTTTTAACTATAAAAAAAGAACAAAAAATTTATTTTCACATGATAAAAGATTTATTATAGTCCTGTATTTTATTGTTATTATTAGAGTAAAAATGCGCTTGTAATATATTTTTAAACATTTAAATTAGATCTGGTCCATATTTACAATAAAAACCAAACTCCAGGCCAAGTTAGGCTAAACAATGGGGCAGGCCAGGCCTAATTAAAAAAATAAGGGTGGGCTGGGTAGTTTCATGACCCAATGTGAATAGCAGCCTAAAAAAACTTTATAAAAAAATATATAATCTTTTACTTCCAAATATCTTAATAGCTATTAAAACTACTTGAAATGATTGTATAAATGATGTAGTTTTATAACTCATAAGAATAGATATATATTAAATATAGACCTGAATTTGATTATTTTTTAATTGGGGAGCAACTCTTTTATTTTTTAATCTTTGCCAAAGTTTTTCATCTGGGTCTATTAAAATCTAATATGACTAAAAATAATAATAATATATCACTTTTGATATCTGTTCACATATATTTGCATTCATGATGTTGCTGTCAGATTTTAGCTTATGATACCAAGCATTGAGAACATCATCTCTAAACAATCTATAGATAAGAATATTACCTAGTTGATTTATATAGATCATAGATTTCAGATATAATATCCTCAGCCTTTTTTGAATCATTCACATCTTTTACACCCTGGGGTAAGGTACACTTTTCCAATTTTATAAGTTTTTTAAAACTAACTTTGAGCAAAATTTTAACTAAACATAAATAATTATTTTATACTCTCATCGTCAGAATCTTTGCTAAAATTAAAGTGATTCAAAGCAACCATGGTTTTATCTAACAATATTCTGACCTTGATCAATCTTTTCGATAAATCTTAAAAATTATATTAATCACTACTTATGTATGCCATTAAAGTATTGTTAAATAATCAATAATACCTAAATTGCATTTTATGCCATGAGAAGCTGCTAATGCATTCTTATTTTCTTCACAAGTCAAAAGCATATGTAATATTTTCAAAAACAAAGAAAAATAAATAATATTATTTTAAATTAAGATTAAAATAATATTTAAATTTCCTCGTTATTGGTTTTACCAGTCCATGCTTATGATTTCTTTCAAACATTTTGCGAATTTTTATAATATCCCTAGAGTAAACAATTCTCTTTTTATATTTTATAGCTCAATTGTCTTGTCAGAGGTGCTGCACAAGCCGCTCCATCTATCAAAAAATCTTTTCAAAGAAATAAACCGCACATTAATATTGGAACTATTGGTCATGTTGATCACGGAAAAACTACATTATCTGCTGCAATAACTAAAGGTTAATCTTTAAATTTACTAGTGTTTTAAAATTTATATATATCTTTAGTTTGTTTGTTATATAGAAATTTTAAAAAATATAATAAAACTTTTAAACTAAAACAAATTCTTGTGGCTTTAATAAAGTGTTTGATATTATAATTTTTACTGTTTAAATAATAATGACTTCATAAGATTATGTGAACCAAATGGTGTTACTATAAATAGCTTTTTATCTATTTACATCTATATGGTTTTGCTCCAATAGTTTTAGCAAAGAATAATCTTGCCAAATATAAGAAATATGATGAAATTGATAAGGCACCAGAGGAAAAAGCAAGAGGAATAACTATAAATGCTGCTCATTTTGAATATTATACCAATAAAAGGCATTATGGACATACTGATTGCCCAGGCCATTTGGATTACATTAAGGTTGATTTTCCAACAAAAATTTATTTTTATAAATATATTAATTTTAAAATTAGAGATGTTATGTTTAACCTATAATAATGCTAACTATCATATTTAGGAACTGTAATTAACAAATCCTAAGACTTTCTGCTCTTCCTAATAAAAAGTCTTAATATAAGAAAAAGAAGCTTAAAACAATTTTTGCAATCTATTGAAATTTAAAAATTAAAACTTTGCCTTTTATATTCAAAGTTTGCATGTCATAATGTTAGAATAAAATTCTATTTAGAACATGATAACGGGTGCAGCTCAAATGGATGGTGCAATTTTAGTTGTTGCAGCCACAGATGGGACAATGCCTCAAACTAGGGAACATTTGCTTCTAGCCAAACAAGTATATACATTTAAGGATTATTTGTTGATGGAAACGGCATAGTAGACAGTTGCTGTATTTAATTGTTATATTATGAATATATAGTAATATCTACTTATAAATACTGTTATTACTTAGAATTTAAATGTTTGGATCAATTGATACAATGCATAATGTACATATAATTTGTTAGGGAAGTTAATTCAAATTTTTTAAAAATTTTGAATTTTTTTTATGACATTGCATTTTTTCAAATAGTTGCCAGTTAATTTTATATTTTTTCTAAAAAGGTTTTGAAAAAAAAATAATTTTTTTGTTATGAATGAACTCTGGCGCCAGCCTCAAGATATATTTGTCTTTCAAAAAATTAAATATTCAAATATAATTTTTATAAGAGAAAAAAATGACCATAAATAAATAAAATTGCTAGAGGCAACAAACAAAAATTTTAATATTTTATCATAAAAAATATATAAATGCCTAGTTTACAGTAAATTTTTTTTGGGTAAAAATTTGTCTTTATAAAATAAATAAACATGCCTAGTATTTGTTTTAAATTACTAAAGTTTATTAAAATTTTCTTGTTTTAAAAGTTTTCATTGTTTTAAAACTAAACATCAATCCTAATAAATTATTTTTACAAATTTTTCGATAGGATAATTAGCTTAAACTTGTTAGCAATGTCAAATGTTAGTCTTTATCCAAATATATATTTCAAATATTTTATATATTTGATTTTTGAATGATTAATGTTGCTTTACCAGTTTTGGGATAATTTAACAAAAATATGTTTAAAAAAATTGATTTATAATAACTCAAATTTTGATAATTTAGATTGGGATTAATCATATAGTCGTCTACATAAACAAAGCTGATTCTGCCGACCAGGAAATGTTAGATTTGGTTAAAACCTTTTATTTGATGTTTTTATGATCTCTCTTACTAAATAAGAATACTAACGTTTCATATATAATAATTACACTGGACAACAAAATTTGGACGACCCTAAGCATCATTTATGGCAACTATGGTTTTTGGTCAAGTTTTTGGCGCTGATCACGAACATGAAATCAAAATTTTAGCCAATGCCTCAGATTTTTAGTTCGGTGACAAAGTTGAGATTTTTCAGTTTTTGGGGTATTTTGGGCTTCTATATCATAAAACCTATGGGTAGTAACCGAAGTTTAAAAATATATTTAGATAACGGAAACATTCATTATTTACGTAAGGCGTTTAATTTAATTTTTTCTTACTTTTATAAAATTAGTGGTTTTAGTCATAAAATCCTTTTTTTGATCCTAAATAACTTGAAATTAAATTGCCAATAATTTTAGGTAATTCCCTTTTTTTAGATATGTTTTTTATATTAAATCTGAATATGCCAATAGATTTTTTGTAAGATTAATAGTTAAAGAAATTTTATGAATTTTTTTCTCATTGGACGCAGTTTTAAAAAAAATGGAGGCATTGGAAAAAAAACTAAACCTGGGATTGTTATCGCAAGAAAATTCTCTACAAAACCCTCAAAAAATCGTTTATGTTGTTTTTTGTTGTTGTCCAGTGTTATTGTATGTAATTTTATCGCTGCTATTTATATTTGTTTTAATTATTTTATTTACATCATATAGGTTGAAATGGAAATTCGTGAACTTTTAACAAATTTAGGGTTTGACGGTGAAAATACACCTGTCATTTCTGGATCTGCCTTATATGCTCTTGAGGTTATTTATTTTTACAGTTTTATCTGGGTGTAAATTATATTTAATATTTAAAAATATCAATGAATTGTTATGCTCCTCTACAAGATTTTTTCTGAAGTTAATTATTTTTTTTTATTTTTGCTTCATAACCTTTTACGTTGATAGAACTGCTTGACAATCCTTGAGATAAGCTAAATTTCTAGACGAGCTACCATCCTAGATATTATAAAATCCGTGTTTCGTTTTTTTAATTGAACTTTGTAAGCCAGCTATTAACATTGAAATTTTGAAAAAATGTTAAAAAGACAAAAAGAAAAACGAAATAAAATTGAAAGAAATTATTTAGAAAATGAAAATGCTAAACCTATTTATTCAAAAATAATATTTTATTTTAAACCAAATAATTTGTGTCATATTTGAGTTGAGGTGAAAAATATTTTTATAATCTAAATGTTAATGTAAAAGCTTGATAATTTTTTATTTCATTTTTACTGTTAATTTCAAAATGAAATATTTTTTTATTTTTATTTTGAGAGTTTTAAGGTGACAAATTCGGCCATTTTTTCGATTGTCCATTTATTAGGCCGGATTTGGATGATGATTTTGAAAAAGGGAAAAAATATCTTAAAGGCCATCGTGTAAATTCTTTCGCTGCAGTTAAAATTTGCCGAATATTTTTGAATTTTTGTATGCCTGTAGTAATTATTATGAAATTAGATTATTTTCCTTTATTGTGTTTTTGCTAATATTATCACTTTTCCATTTTTTTTGTTTTACCCCGTTTAGTTTAGAGTTAAAAATCTCCTTTATTATTTTAATCCCACCCGTGTTTGACTAACCGAATCTATCAAATTTAGCACAGGCCGAGCTGAACTGGATTTACAATTATCGATGTAGCTGGTACGTGGGCGAAATATAATTATATATAAAATTTCTTTTGAAAATTAAAAAAATAGGGTAAGGATCCAAAAATTGGAGAAGATTCAGTAATTAAACTTCTCGATGCCGTTGACGAATACATACCCGTTCCTGAAAGAATTTTGGATAAACCTTTTATGTTACCCATCGAACAAGTTTTCTCCATTAGCGGTCAGCATTCTTTTTTAATTTTAATTATCTCTTTTTTAATTTTATTTGGTATGAGTTATATTAATATGCACAATTTCAATATATTATGTATTTTGCATATATTAATACTTTGTGATTTTACTAGTTTGATATATTTAAACTTTGAATAGTTTTTAATGTATTGTAGTAATGCCATTGCATAATTTTCACATTTAGCAATTTTTTGTTTGTTTTGATGATGAGACGAAATGTGCCAGTTGAAAGTTGCATTTATGTGACTTATTATGATACTTAGAGGCACAGGGGCCATCTGAAAATACGCTTTTCTTTAATTTTTCATATTTAAGCTAATTTTTCTAGGCCTTATATTTTTATCTGCTTAGTATATTAAATTTTGATTATCGTTTACATTTTTTAGTTATGTTCTTGTTCAAAAAATAAAATAGCTTAAATTTGCTCATTAAATTTTAGTTTTTATTTTTATGTATTTTATTTAGGTCGAGGTACAGTTTTGACTGGTCGTCTTGAAAGGGGAACCCTTACAAAAGGAGCTGAGGCTGAAATCATTGGGTCTGCTAAACCCATAAAAACTACTATAACAGGTTTATTATTCATGATTTTACTATCAAAATAAATGAATTTGAAAATTTTTATTGTAATTAAATATTTTTTATTTCTTGGTAAAGAGTATTAAACACTATTTTTTACCTTGTGAATTAAAATATTAGCTTTAGTTTACTTTATTCATTTCTAAACCATTAATAATGTTGAATAATCTAAATTTGCAATTTTTAATTTTACAAACATTTTAATATCTTATCAAAATATGCAAAAAATAATTGTTTTTAAAGATTTTTTAATAATGTATATAAAAAATTTCTTTTTAAAATATTTTTCGAGTCTTAAGTTCGCAGTTGTTTTAGGCATTACACAAGTGTTGAATGTTTGTGACACGCTAACAAAAAGAATGATGAGAAAACGAAAAGCTGAAAAATAGTACATTCAGTGGGACTAATTTAAATAATTCTTTTTGTGATGTTATAAAAATAAAATCATAACATAATTTGCTCGGTATAAGATACGCCTCGCAACATTTTTTAAAAATTTTTTATTTAAAAAATAATTTAATTTCAATATCATAGGGCAAACACACTTTAATGTTAACCCATTGTTTTCTAATTTTTAATAAATGTATTTAATAATGGACCAAACTCTTACTAGCTCCTAAAAATTCAAGACACATCTTGATTAATTAGAAATATTTGAAAAAAATTTTGATTTTTTATTATATTTTTTTTTGTTCCCGGATACTCGACGTCGAATTATTTATATGCGCAATTATATATATGTAAGGATTTCAATGTTTTTATATTTTTTTAGTTTCTGAATTATTTTTCTTTATTTCGACTATGAAAATGTTAAAAAATTTTAGGTTAAAAATTAAATAACTTGCTTGATTTATGGTTGTCCTATGCTTTTTTCAAATATTTTCTTTACTATTTTACAACTTAGCCCGCTTTTTAAACTGTTTTTCGTCCATTTATTTAAATAAAGTTAGACATATTTAATATGAATAATTTTCTACTTTTTCAAATAAACTTAAAGGCGTAGAGACATTTCAACAAACGTTGGACAAGGCCGAAGCAGGAGACCAAATCGGACTGCTTGTTCGCGGTATAAAAAAGGAAGAAGTAAAACGCGGCTGGGTCATTGCTAAACCCAAAACCGTCCAACCAAATAAGCATTTCAAGGCTCAGGTAATACACTGTATATTTTTAAAATATATTTTCGTTTTTTTATTTCATTAATTTGCTTTCTACCTAGCTTCAATAAATTTGTTATATAATTGATTTTAAAAATTATTTTACCTAGTTGTTATGTTTAATAATTTAATTTTGACAAAATATTATTATATATTTTTGTTTTCAAACATCTTTAATTGATTTTAACTTGACTAAGAATTAACATTATTTTAATTTAAATTATTCTTTAAAAGGTTTACTTTTTGACGAAAGAAGAGGGCGGTAGGGACAAACCATTACTCAATCATCATCACCCAATGTTGTTTTGTATGACTTGGAATTGTACGGGTGACGTACTTATCAAGGATAAAGTAAACTCATTCACGTTAATAATGCGATTATCTATTTTAATTTCTGAGGTATACCATAATTTACATGTGATGGGAAATTGTATTTGGAAAGAGGACAGAAAGCATTGTTTTTGGGTAATATCCCATTAGCTGGTTTTTGTCGACATTTTGTTTAATGGTAACAACTATTTAGTATTTTAATTTTACATTAAAAACATTAAAATGTTAATGCGGAGACTTTAAAAATTAAAAATCAATTTTTTATTACTACAAAACCAATAATATTTAAAAGTTTTGTTTTTATTTCGGCCTAATATTTTTTAATGTACATTCAGAAAATCAATGAATAAACACTGGTCATCATAATGACTTTCTTCGAAATAATCTATATTTTGAAATCATATATTTTTTCCGTTTTTACTCGTCTTTTTTAATAGCTAAAAATCGAAGAAATGGCCAAATTGGCGATTTTTCGATTTCGAGAAAACCTTAACCCGCGAATGGTAGGGTGAGAAATTTGTATCGAGAATGCTATGGTGGGATCCATACGAACCCCAATTTTTATGACTTCAAGAGTTTTAAAACTAGGATCTTTATTTTTTATTATTTTGTAGAGAAATACGTGGTCTTTAATTATAGACTAATAATTTATTATTAATGAATTTTGCAAATTTTATTTGACACAAAGTAGAAAATAATCTGAAAAATTTAAATTTTTTTTTATTTTTCCATATTACATTAAATAAATCATGTCAGTAAACTAAATGCATCAATATTATTACACAAATCGTGTTTTTACGTCTGAGAGTTTCATGAAGAAAAAATATTTTGATATAAAAAATTATTTTTGGCTATTATTTACCATAAAAACTAGATATTTTAAAGAGAGAAAAGATTAATTCATATCATTATTATACAATACAAACATTTTGTATACTTAATAATTAAAATAATTTTAAAAAAATAACTAGAAATAAGGTTGCAAAGATTAAATTTTGAATTTATATAGAATCTTGGTTTTCAACATTGAAATTTAGAGGGTAGGGTCGGACCCCAATTCATGTTCTAAATTCTAAACAAATTATGTTATTAGACTTAGACCAAATTTTAATCACTAGTTTTGTTTATTATCTATTTAAGAAAAAAGTCACAAAAATTTAGCCCATAATATATAATAGTTTTGAAGATATTCAAAATTCAAGATAGGGGTCCCTATGGACCCCACAGTGCTAATCGTGGGTTAAGAGAATAAAATATTTATATTTTCTATTAATATCATTTGTAACTTCTATATCACATCTCAAAAATGCGAAATAACCTCAAATATGTCAAGCTCTTACATTAGCATTTTGGTTATTTTAAATATTTAAGAGCCCAATCTAAATAGGACAAGACATATATTTTATAAATATTATTTGAAGTTTGAATAACAGTTTAGCTGTTTTAATCCAAATAAATTTTTTTAAACATTTTTTTATTTTTGAAACTTTTTTGTTATTAAATTTTTAATGTTAGCTGGCTTACAAAGCGGGATTATAATCAGGAGACGGATTTGAAAATCTCTAATATGGCATTAAGGGCTCATAACTCTCAAAAATTTGTCGAGCTGTGTTGTTATAACTGTCATTTTAAAAATTGCTACATTTAGGCCATGATAATGCCAGGCGAAGATTCTACCGTTGAATTTAACCTGTTGAAACCCATGGTGCTTGAAATCGGCAAACGTTTCACAGTTCGGGACGGTGATAAGACCATTGGGACAGGCGTTATAACTGAAATTTTGCCTGCCTTTTCCATTGCCGTATATATAAATTTATTTTTACTCAAGAAAATAAAAGTCGTTTAATATCATACCCCTAGCAAACTCTTATTGCTTGGGTTTGATCACCAGAGCACATAAGTTCTAACTCACCTCTTCCCTGGTCTGGATTTTTTGTTATTTGTTTGTAATTAAATTTTTTACATTTAAAATTTAGCAGTGGTTACAAATACTTGCTGAGCTACCAAAACTCAATTGCTATTTTTTGCAATTATATAAAGTGAACTTACATTGTATTTATCGATATCACGATTTTTTACCAAATTAAATCATTAATTTAATAAATAGTTGTAGTTTTAACTTTGGGATTTTTTTGATTTAATTATAGATAAGTAGCAATGAGTTGCTTTGGGCTTAAAATATAGATTTGTTTTTGAATATATGCATAATAATCTACTTATGCATCATTTAATTTTGGGGGAAAGCCTAGATTAGTTATACGCTCGCCAGACCTTTATCGGTCTTAATTATAATCAAAAGCAATATATCTTCCAAAACCTGCCCTTAAAAAAATATTGCTACTTACGTTTCCTTATAATTCAATAATGTGATTAACTTCTCAAAAAATAAATGTAATGTGCAAAGTTTTTGAAATATATAAAAAACATTTTAAAGTAATTTATTATCACTTTGCAATATTAATTTTCTTTTTTTTTAGCCAACAATTTTAATGAGTTATGGTTGCAGTCCAAATGATACAATTGAGGATATAGCAATGGCGGGTTATTGGACAAAAGTTGTAGAAAAAAATGAAAAAAATAATAGGTTAAAGTTAAATGATCGTTTTATAATTTGGAAATTCAAATTTTTTTAAAATATATGCTAGGCGTTAACGGGCATATTATATTGTTTTTTAATAAGGGCGAGTTCAGACTCATTTCATTTTTATGTAAAATGTTATATTTTTTACTATTTGACATCGAACGCCTTTTTAAAAAAAATGCTAATTTTTGTTATATTTTTTTGAAAGATAAGTTTTTAAAAAAATTTGAAAAAAAAATAAAATTTTAAAAAATTCAAAATTTTTAAAATTTTTTCAAAAAAATGAAACGAGTCTGAACGCGTCCTAAGCCGTGAATTTCTTTAATATGGAGATCACAGCTTACACAAGATAAATTTTTTTGCAATATTTTTGCGAGTGTAATTCCATATTAAAAAATATGGATGAGCTTTCATCAAGTCATAAACGTTAGAAATAAATGGCACAATATATTTTTAGTTGCCATAACCTAAAATAATAATTTGTTAATATATCATTCAATATTGATCAATGTTTTTAATCGAATAATTTGTATATCGCTAATTATATGCAGGAGGAAGATAAGATGTTGGCAGAACGGAAAAAGATGAAAAAGGAACAACGATTGAAGGATCAGGAGGAATCCCCACCATATAAAACATCTTAAATTTAAATTGTTTTTTGCCTCATACAATACACTGTGACTTATATACCTTAGTATAAAATAAAGATACTATCAACATTTTATATATATGTGAACATTATGGGTTATGTAGTTTTTGTAATAATAATGAAAACCTTAACCTATGTCATTTTATTTAAACCTGCATTTTATGATTATAACATTTTTATATGATGGCCAATCATAATAAATTATTGTTCTTACTACCTGAGCTTTTATTTGTCCTTAGGGACATTGACAATAATTTTAATGTGAAAGAAATTAAGTTTATAGTTTTAATTATTTCGCATTAAAGTAATAAACTTGTCCGTAACAGTATACGACGCAAATTTTATATTTTAAATTTGTTATAACTATGTATTTTTATTTTATTGGGGCTTGTTGGCTAACGTTCTGCACAATATATAGTTGTGTTAAGAAAAAATTACCTTTTATAGAAAAAAAAATTGTTAATATGCCTTGGCTTAGGTTAGGAAGACAGATTAGGGTTGTTCATTTAAACAAAACATTAAGATTGAATTACAATTTATACTAATTAATTTTTGTGTAGGTAGTCGTTTATGTACTTTTATTTCCATAAAAGATATAAAGGCTTTTATTACATCAATTATATTTTAAGTGCAACTAACTTCCAAAGAGACACCATCTTTTTGATAAAAAGAGGGATGAAATGGCCTGTGTACGAGGATAATTACATCTCAATTTCCAAATTGCTCGACATTAAAAAAGATATGAAATACCAAAGACGAAATTGTGTTTTAGACATTTTGGCCACATTTTTGTCCTTATTTTAAAAAAGCATCGGGGAAAATATTGTGTATTTTTTTGTACGAATTCAACCATTTTTTTAAATTTGCTTTTACAAAAAATTTAAATTCGAAATAATGTTTAAATGTATAAGTTATTGGGAAATAATTTGCTATGTACTATTTAGGTTTTTGGCGACGACACCTTGACTTACATGCTTCCTATTTTAGTTAGGAATGGTTAGGGAAACCTTACTTTTAGGCATTCATAAATTGTTGTGTAATACAATTAATCTTGTCAATTAATAACTAAATCACATTTGCTACATCAGGTTCTGTCCTTTAAAATGATTTAAATTTTTATTAGCCGGATCTACATTTGAAGATGCTTTTGCTAGGTAAAGTTATATACAACAAGATTTAAAACCGGCTAAGTTCACAAGTTATATTAAAAAATTTACGGCATTTATTATCAGGTCAACCAAGTTGACCCTAAATTGGTTACAGAAGACGAGTTAACGTTATATTATCGGTTTTTTATTCCATATTTCTGAATTATTTATAATGTATTTTTTTAAATTATTCTAATAAACTTAGTACGCTATGATGACCTTGCTTATGAAAGTTTGTAAACACAAAAAAGTACCCTAATTTTTAGTTTTAATTGGTCTAGACAAGTCACATGGTAGATGTGCTTTGCTAAATAACCTTTGACAATTTCATCGGTGCAATAGTTTGGAATTTCCACCTTTACGTTTTATGACTTACGTACAATATGACTCTTTCCCTGAATAAATTTGATAGCTGTCTTATTGATACATAAAAAACTAAGGTGGTGTCATTAAACTCACTTTTGGTGAAATTTGGTGTCGGTAAACTTTTCACATTTAGAGATGTGTTTCATAATCGTTCAAATAATATTCTAATATATTGATTTTAGATTTTTAAATTTAAGTTTGACTTAAAAGATGGTGGCGACATAAAATTTGTGGTGCTATTTTGTAGCGGGTGTAGCTTACTGATGAGGTCTTCAACAACCCCTCATGAATTTAAATATAAATTTACTAATAGATAAATTTTTATTCAATTAGCTGGCAATTAAAAATTTTTAATCGGCTAATGGGTGAAAATAATTAATTTTTCGCGGGCCAGATTGGAAAAATAATATGAATTTAACGTCAGCTAACCATAAATCCCTATTAGATATCCAGGGGTTTTAAACTGATATTAATTGTAGTTTTAAATAACCGACATCCAACTAATCATTACTAATTACCTTTAAATATGTGAGTTTGTATTAGATTAACTATAATAACATAATAATTAATTAACTGTGTGAAATTAGTCTCCTTAAAGGTGTATAGTATTATGAACTAACGTTTTATGACCTTCCTAGCCGAAGAAGACTCTCCTTCGTATATGGTAACCTACTTTACAAAAGTCTCGTCAAGATTAACAATTTCTTATCATAAATGACTTACATACATTCCTCTTTTTTAATGTAACCGTTACTTAAAAGGTTTGACATTTAGGGGTTCCTTAAAAAATTAGGTACACTATTGTCCGCATTAGTTTTCCTTAAAATGCCAGTATCAAAATCCAAGATAAGGCGCGACCCTTGATAGGTGGAAGAGTTAAAATAATTGGTTTTTCAATCTATCAAGTACCTGTTATATCATCCTCAACCTGTAATGAACGGAGTCGCGGTGTAAAAATACAAAAAGTTGTTTTCAAATTTTTCAGGTAAGAAATTAAATGGAAAAATAGAGAGTTAGGTGAAACATATATAAAAATTTTGTCCTTTCACAGATAATTGCTGAAATATAAATTTATTTGTTTACGTTATCGTGTGCCCCTATTACGCATAGGAAATATCTAAGGTTGATTACGCTACCTCCCTTTGTCACTTGACCATTGATTTTATCTACAGCAAATCATTAGCCATAAGAAAGAGGTTATATTCGATTGAGCCTAAATTTGAACATCCAAGCTCAGAACCTTGGGTAAAGGGCACCTAACCGTAGATGCCGAAAAGGTGTGGCAAGGTGCATTTACCTGAGTTCACATCCATATCAGATTATTCCTCTTTTTTGTTCCCTTCACCTCCAAAGCTCAAAATACTCCCTACAAATCCTCCAATCGAACCCGGTAAGCCGTCCTCTCTATTGACTCACAGTATCGCGTTACGAAAAAAGAGCAAAAATCATAGCCTCAAAAATTTATATGAAAATATTATTAGTGAGGACTCATCTCGCAATTACAACTATTACACATACACTAGCCCTCTTTCCATTTAGTCGATGTGCCACTTGGCTGATACGCTGTGCCTTACTTTGGTTATCTTTACTAACAAATTGCCTACTTTTAACAATAACCAAAGCTCTAAGCATTAAAAGGGTGTTAACCAGAAATCCGCCTCTATTATTTGCCTGCTATTCGGGACGACGCCTTTATATCGTTGCTCTTCTTGTTTTTTGGAGTTACTTGCTAAGCAACGAAAACTTTTGGTAACCTATTTTTATAAGTTTGTAAGTAGGCACACTCAAAATTTAACTTAAGAAAGCCCAATGCAGTTGCTATTATTTATTCGTTTGAAATTAAAGGGCTCAGGTGGCACAGTAGCAGGCTCGACTGATGGCCCACCCATGGGCCGCCCTAAGCAAGCTGCCTTCAAGCATCTAAAAGAATTTTTTTTCAATTTTGTTGTAAAACCTATCTTAAATGCTAAACGCCTTTACGCTCTACCTGCATTGCCCATATAAACATATCGGTTCTGCGCATTAGAAAAGATATTTTGAGACCTAAACTTTAGATCCAATTACTTATCATACACAAATTTACGGTCTAAAGATTGTTTAAGTTTTAATTTCACTTCGTTTGTATTTGCAAACCCCTGCCTGTCCGAATATAAGAAGTTAAATTAAACAAAAATTAGATTCCAGAAAGTTGGAATGTGTTGTCTAACATAATGTTGTAATTTAATTAGTAGAAGCGGTTATATAGGCAAAAGCCTTTTTTAGAAATTGGATTTTTACAAAAAAAATTAAAAATTAGTTTTGTCTGGCAATTGGATATACAACACAGCTGCACAGGTATTTGGCCAGGCCCGAATACGAGCCGGAACGGTGCCTTGAAAAATTTTATAGTAGGATTATTGATATAGATTGTCAAAATTTAACTTTTATAATTACAACATTTTTGGCAAAAAGGCTGGTATCATATTTTGCAGTTTTCTGCCTGTTTTAATAACGCCGTATTCGGGTGAGGTGAAGCCAAAGGCGACTAAAACTCAAGCAATTTTACCATAAGCTCGGATCCTAGTCACATTAATACAGCTCTGCCTCTGTTTATTTCAGTTCCATGTAGCCAGTAAATTTATGTCCAGCCCGTTGGTCAGCTAATACTAAAATTATGTCTGTTTATCTTCCAAAAATAAAAAATTAAATAAGGTATAATAAAAAAATTATGCGGGTTGACCTCTTCACAATAATGGGTTAGAAAAAAAAAATTTTGAAATGTGGAGTTTTGTATGAATCTTATTAAAACATATATAAATATTTATACAAAATTACAAACCGGGTTTTGACAGGTTACATGAAAATATATTATTACCTAGGGACTGAAATTTAGGCACATTCTATTCCGACGCCATTATCGAGTCTCCAACCTCAAATAATTTTTAAATACTTGTGAAAAAATAAAGATTACCCCTCACAGTAAAATCCGGATGCATAGATTATTTTTGCAAGTTCAGTTAAAGATGCTACTACACATATAAGATTACTAATTTTTAAATAATGTAAAATCTTGACTCTCAAATATTTCCTAAAATTAGCGTATAAAAATTGTTTGGTCCCCGTCAGGTTTTAATGACCGCTTCAGTTTCTATTAATTTGAATAGGGGACTTCTAAAAAGTAAGGTAACCATGCTTGTGAAAATTGTTGGCCAAAGAATAAAAAGGGTTTTTCCGAGTCGAGGAAAGCAAGGGCGTAGCAAGTTGTAAAGCTTGGGGGGGGGGGGGGTTTCAAAAAAATTTTTTGCCAAATATTAATGGAATTTTAAATAAAATTTAATTTTATATTTAATTGGTATTTAGTTTTGGGGGGGGGGGGGATATGCAGTATAAATTTTTAATTTGGGTGGGGATATGGCAAGCTTGGAGGGGGTTTCATCCCCAACCCCCCCCCCCTTCTCCTACGCCAATGGAGGAAAGGAAATCGTTTGGTATTTAAGGAAGCCACAGAAAGGGGGGGGGGGGCTAGCGTTAGGCAAAACCATGGCGAAAAAAGACTCTGGAATTGTGGGCAATCCATTTTGTCCATTTGGCAAGGTTAACGAAATTTTATTTATGTCTTAACATCATTGTTATAAAATAGTATTTAATTAATTCTTTGTAGAAAAATTAATGAGCTAAGGCTCTTAAACTCTTGTTTTGCTTGAGATTAACAAAACCTTATAGGCCGTCTCGTTATATGTTGAAGGTGCGACCTAAAAAAAATTATTTGCAACCCGGTCTAAATATTTTGCTATTCAAACTAATTTTTGGGGTTATTTAAAATTTCACTGTTTTTATTGTCAATAATTAGTATAATTAAATCGGTCGATTATTATGATTAATGTGTTAGCCGAAAATCTGACGTGGGCCGGGTAAGTTAATAAGAATAATTTTGGACCAAGCCGATTTTCCTATATAGTTAATGGTAAGAACTAATAAGACAATATGTTATTACCTCGATAAAAACATTAGATTGATAAATTTAAACCAATACTTACCTTGCAAAAAATAGGCCGTATCGGAAATAATAATTTAGACCGACCCATAGGTTTGAGTGAGCCAGGCAAATCCTTAGATGGAAAATATGTTGGGGGGGGGGGGGGGGGGGTAATCACCTCTCCGTTTAAACTATAATATTTTTTACCAAACCCCTAAATAACCTCTTATTGAACTGTGACATATTCGATTAAATAACCCCTTATATAGACAAGTCAATTCTCTTAAATTAAATAAAAATATGTATATTGGGGGGGGGGGGGGAGGGGGTGACATATAATGAAACTTATATATGTAAAATAATATTAATTTATATTTTTTTTAAGAAAGGAGCATTTCCATATTTAAATCGCCAGCTGAGATTCATTAAGTCGAGTCTTACAATTTACAACTGCCCCGGCAAATAATATCTCCGGAATCTTATCGATGGCGCTCTAGCACGGCAAGAAATTTTGGGTTTGTAAGATATCTTTGAAGATGGAGAAGTTTATTATATTTTAGATTGTTGGGTCTATTTAGAAAAAAGCACATAGAAGTATTTTTTTTCAATCTTAAAGATAATTTAAGATAAATATAACAGGTGGAAAAATGACATTTAGTTATATAAACATCCGGTATTTGGTAAATATGTCAAGACACTTTTAGTTTTTCTTGGTGAGGGCTTAGGAAATGCTCGTTTGTTCACAAAGCCTTTAAATAGATTTGGATTAAGTTTAATATGGTCTAGCTTAATGCTCATCAGCATGTATAAAAAATATAATAAAACTTAAAGTTGTTATTTCCAGAAGCTAAAGGTCATTTATCCATACGGTTGAGAGTCCCAAACCGCAATCATTGCCTTATTTATACATCTTTTATCATAAATATCAATTGAAGCTTAAAATACACCATATATTGAATAATTTTTTATACGGATATGGAAAAAATTTTGCAATAGCTCTTCATCAAATTGTTTGCCCCTATTTAATGAATGTGGTCATGCGTCATGTCAAAGTATGGTCAATATTTGGACGTCAATCATTACTAATTGGCATTTTCTTTTTTTTTAAACCACAAAATTGGAGAGAGAAGGGTAAGTAATGATTTTTTGCGTATTTGTTTAGTCGATTTTTGTGATCGCATTTATTCTTTGATTAAATTTTTTCAGCAACTAATATTTTGTAGAACTGAGGACCTATACTACTATTTATATTATAAAATTGTAAAAAATATAATTTTATTACGCTTTAACAAATTTTAAGAAAAAAAAATAATAATATTACACAGGTCAACAATTTTTTTAGAGTTATGAGTTAATAACAACCGAGATCAAACCTGCCATCTTAGTGAATATCAAAGCCGTTTACCGTTTTTCCTAATCAAACTTAGTTAGTCAGTTATAAACATTAAAAATTTTAGAAAAAAGGTCAAAAAACCAAATAAGATTCAAAAACAAAAATCAATTGAAATTTTATTTTTGCATATTCACAATAGTTAAACTGTTTAATTCAAATCTCAAATAATATTTTTATTTAAAACCGATAATATATGGTGTCGTATTTAAGTTTGGACGCGAAATATTTTGTAATAGCTAAATGCCGATATAAGAGCTTATATTAATAAAATTTATTTTTCATTATTTGATTAAAAATATAAGTTACAAGGGATTTTTATATGCAAGCAAGATTTTTAAATTTTTTCTTTCTAGGGTATATTTAGAATTGTCAATTTGGTCAAAAAAGGCCATTTTTGGTTATAGACGGATCTTAGGAGCCAAAGACGGAAGAAACTAAGAAAAACGGAAAATATACATGAGGTTAGGCCATTATAAGGATGCATTCTTTTATGTTTTCATAAAATTCACGTTTCTGACATTGATGTTTGTTGACCTGTGTTATACCATATAAAATTTTAAATATTGATGAGGGTACTTAGTAAAAGAGTTTGCTGGTTAAACAATTTCAATAGCTTTTTTTAAAACTAAACTAAAAAATTGTATAATTTTACTTATCAAATATAATAAATACAGAATAAAAGAAACCAATTATTTGTAAGGCGTTCTGTTACAAATTAATTTCATATTTTCCAAAAATTAAAAATTGTAAGTCATTGAACGATATGTATAAATAACGTCTTCGAAGCAAGGTAAATCTATAAAAGTTCGCAACATGTCTTAGGCCATCAAAAGGCATCCTTGTGTTTGTTTTATGCTGGTCGAGTTCAAAATATCTAATTTTTCTTTTAAGTACATTACATAAATGTAAGTACCCAAAAGTTCGTAAAGTGGTGTTTTTCTTTAAAAATCAAACTAAACTAGGTGGGTCAGGTCTTTTCTCGTTATAGCATCCTAAATTAGCAAAATTGTACGTTTTAATAAATCCTTATTCGTTGCCGCCAAATAAAAGCCTCGACTTAAAACAAATTTTAACGAGAGAAAATTAATAATTATGGTAATAATTACGGAGTTGACGTTTACTCTATAGCATATCAACAATAGGCAGCATGTTTAGAAAACATTAACAAATAAAAAATTTAGCAATATTTTGGGTCAAATAACCGATCTAGTGGATACGCTTTCCTTAACTAAAACTGGACACTTTTGGTTGCAAATATGCCACATCGAATAAATTAGTATTCAAGTGTGGTAGATATATGCCTGGCACCCTATAACCTAGTACTCGCTTTAAAGCCTCTGTATTTTGGATGTACCTGATAAAACCGCACTCTGATGAAATATGTGCGTTAATTTTGCACCGTCCATTAATTAATAGAGTTTAAGCCCAAAACTAAGCTTATCTTATTTACGTGTACATAATAAAACTTAATTCTAAATATTCGTGAAAAATTATTATTAATAATAATCGGTTTTCTTTATTTTGAATGGAGGTTTTCCCACATTCGGAAACTATTAAATATTTTTTGACCAACAAAAATAAAATAATAACAATATTTAATTATAAAGATTATTAAGCTGTGTGTCGTATAAAAAAATTAATATAATATATAATACATTATTATAGACTTCATACCTATGAAATTATTTGAAGTATATGTCCTGACATTAGTAGCCAAAGAGAGACATTTTAATATAAAAATAAAATGTATAATCGTATTTAATAGTGTGGCCATAAAAAATTATAGTTTTTTAGAGGAAATATATTAACATATAAAAACTTAATTGCATTTTGTGTGATGCTCTCTTGTCGGCGGCTACTGTCCCCTTTTTTGAGTCACACAAGAAGGAAATAAAACACATAAAAGTAATAGATACCGCCGACAAATGTCGTAGTTTCCAATGCAATTCTTGGTAAGTACATTACGGCCCTAACGCACTTATAGGTCTGCCCTATTTTGTCCCCAGTGTCTCAAGTTCTAAACATAATATTAATTTTTTTTTAAGTAGGAGCTTACTTGGGCGCGCGGTAATCTTGTGTATCGTACAAATCGGACAATGTAGAATGTCGAGGAAGGGATAAATTAGTGTGGGTGTCTTCAATAATTTTATATTATTAATTTTTATTAGTACCCCCCTAAACATTTGGGATCAAATTTTTTTTTGGTGGGCTAGTCTGCGGACGTTGGGAAAGGGTCGAACTCTCGTATAAAACAATTATGTCGTCTATAAGGAGAAATGATTGCTATTTTCGGGGCTTTTATTAAAATTGAGCTCTACATATGGATATGATGCCGTAGAAATGGGGTCAATTTCGTAATCCCTTTTCCCTAGGTTAATTTCCGACGACCACACCGCATATCGTAATAATGACCAATAAGTGAAGTTTCCAAACCACACCTGTATATACCATGAAAATTAATTTATAACAACTCATTGCTAGTACTATGATTATTCGATAGCAGAAAAATTACGTTTTTGACTTAGAGCTATGCGGTTTTTCTTGCATTTAGTTGCATTTAATCAAGTCCCTCCTGGCCCGTTAAATATACGGCGTATGTGTCAGCCCAAAAATAATTCTTCCGTTAACCGGGAACTACAGCTTTTTCGAAGTTCCTGCCTTATGTTACTAACCGTATCGTGTTTATTTGACAGGGCTCTCTCATCCGTCGTGGCTCTGGGAGCCAACGTTATTTGCAGCAAAATTCCGGGCCTAGCCCCTCAACAACGCCTCTTGTGCCAGAAAACGCCCGAAGCAGTTATAGCTATTTGGCAAGGAGCTAAACTCGGTGTCTCCGAATGCAAATGGCAATTTCGAGCCCATCGATGGAATTGTTCTACGTCAACTTTAGCAGGAAGTGGGACCTCTACTACTCTCTCCTCACGACTTAGTCAATCTGTCACCGCGGATGTTAGTGATTTTCGCCAATACCCAAACATAAGATCCTCAAATAATAACAACATGTATAACGGTCTTGTATCCACAGCTTCGCCACCTCCAACTTCATCTACGTCTTTTGTATTTGGACCGGTGTTTATGATAGGTAATTTAATATTATAAATTGTAATATAACTCAAGAATTTCAGAATTTTAGATTTAACCTACACACGTTTTAATTTTGTTTAAATTTCTGGTGGATTACATAGATAGAGTGATCAAAATACACTCGATTTGTAATTTTAAATGATAATTAATGGCGGGGAAGGGGGGGGCGGGTGGCTAAATTTCTTTAAACCCCCATCTTCTTAACTTAAGTAGGCCCAAGCAAAAGATTAAGTATGCCCTAACAAATTATAATGCCAAAAACTAAAAAAATATTACGTCGAAGGCGGCAAAACTTTTTATAAAACTCAAATCCTACCCTTTTTCATATGTCCTGGGCAGAATTTGTCAAAACTCAATTATCTTAAAAATTTTATTCATAGTTAAAATCATAATATATTAACCCCAAAGCTAGTCGAGAAGCTGCCTTTATGTACGCTGCCACTTCATCGGGAATAATGTATGCCATCATCCAGGCCTGTAGCAAAGGGAACATTTCAAATTGTGGCTGTGACAAATCCAAAGAGACTGGTTTTACCCGAGAGGGTTGGAAATGGGGTGGGTGCTCGGCCGACATAAAATACGGGATGCAAATGTCACGGAGATTCGTAGACTCCCGGGAAATCGAAGGAGACGAGCGATCACTCATGAACCTGCACAACAATCGTGTGGGAAGAAAAGTTAGTGACACATTATAAATATGTTCATTTAAGGTTTACTACCATAGGGATTCCGAAGCTCTGATTACATTGAGCAATTTTGAGTCTGGTTGCTTCTTTTAACTGGTGGGTTACCGCTTAAGATAATTATAATTGTTTTAATACTCATCAGTTCGATCCTAATCGCTAAATTTTTATTGTTTGAATTTAATGCGAGGCTGTCATTATAGCCCTTTGGGTAAGGCAATGCTTGCATGCCGCTCCTAACAAAAAAATTCAAGTTGCATTTTAAAAAAGAAACATAATCAGTTTTCTGAGATCAAAGGCCGAATTAGGGGTTTATGGCGCCAACAAACTGTTTGAAATTCCTAAATTACCCGATACATAGCTTAAAATTATCCGACGCTAAACAAAATATTCAACGGGCTGGGCGCACGTGGCCGGGCCTACAGGAGATGCAAAATTATCCAGCCAAAATTGTTATTTCCCGACAGAGATTATTGGTTTATAAAAATGGATCAAGGATCAAAGATCGTTTTTCAAAAACTTAAAAGGATCATAGATAATAGATAGTATCTATTTGGGCTTAAAAAAATGATCTGGATCACAGATCATTTATAAAATTTCAAAAATAAAGTAATTCAAATGAATATATATTTACTAGCATGTACTTGTAATATAAGAAAAATAAAAATTATACAATAAGGTTGATATAAAAAAAATATATGATAGGCATTTAAAAATAGAAAAAATTATTTTTTAGAATGACTAGTCACTCCAACATATAATCGGTAAGTCTTCCGCCTATTGGGAGTAAAAATTAAATTAGTGAAACTAAACAGTCGTTCAACAGGAGCTGATGAAAGCAGAATAGAATTGTATTAAATAAATATGGGTTTTATTAATGGATACAAATTAAATGATTTTATTTCACTTGAAGGATCTTTCATATAATTTAAAACCTCCCATTTAACCGTGTTGGATGCATAGAAAATTGTTATGATTACCATAACCAAAAAAATTATTGCTCGTGGAGCTATTAGAAGGTGCAACTTTGGTCTCAATAGGTTGTGGAAAATGGACTATATTTGTGGCTTCAATCAACAATTTAATTAAAAAATTCTTTTTCTCGTCATCATAAACCCATCGCGCTTTGTGTCGGGGATGCGAGGCTGCTGCCAATAGAACACATGTGTCAGAAAAATCGAATATTGTTTTAAAACGTTCAAATAGAGAGTTGGCAATTGAATTTGAAAGAGCCCCTGGCCCCTCGGGCCCCCCCACCTTTTTTTTTTTTTTTATTTTTTTTATTTTTAAAAAAATGGGGGGGTAAAAAAAAAAATGATTGATAAAAAATATATTTTTTTTAAAAATATATTTAAAGATAAAATTTTTTAAAAAAAAATGGTTTTATTTAAAAGATCATAGATAGTTTTCCAGAACTGCAAAAGATCATAGATAATAGTTACTACCTATGATCTATGATCTGTATCTAGACCGTTTTCTATCTAGATCGTGCCCAAGCCTGGCATTTACCATATGTACAGTAAATTTTGTGAGTAGCGTCCATTCAAACAAACCATATAAAATGTAGGAATTTCATTAGAAAGTTTATAATTTTTAAAGATCCATTCAAAGCTGTTAAGGCTGTTGGGCTTTTTAATTTTTTATTTTAATTTCTATTTATGACAGACACTTCGAGTCAATGCAGACGTTGATTGCAAATGCCATGGTGTATCAGGTTCTTGCACTATGAAGACATGTTGGGTAACCCTACCACCTTTCCGTAGGGTAGGTGATGTCCTAAAACGAAAATACGAGAGGGCAAAACAGGTCGAACCACTTAAAGATAGAAGGTAACCTGGTTTTAAGTGAAATTTAAATTTATGAGCCATTTTTTTCAACAGCGGACACCATTTATAACGTATATATATTACATAATTTTACTTAATTTTCAGAACCCAACGCCCAATATTCTTAAAGCTCAAACACAATGGACACGGCACAAGAGGAATCCACAAAAAGCCACGTAAAGGCCATCTAGTCTATCTTCAAAGGTTATCACTCAAAAATGCTACTTAATCCATTTACGGACTTGTCAAACAATCTAATGCAGAGAGAGAGCAGTTTTGGCAAGGAGCTTTTTGCTTGTTTTTGGGAATATATACTTGTATTGTTTTATTGCTGCTTCATAAAATAGCTTTGACAGTTAAAGAGACTAACATTACCAGCGTTTAGGCTATTTTCAAAAATTCTGCTCGTCCCGTTTTCTTTTGTAAAGTCTTTCTAGAGTTCCAAGTCGGGACCCAAAAGCTTTCCCGGACCGCGCCGAGCCTGATTATGAAAAAAAAAATCATTGGCTGGGCGGATTTTTTAAATCTAATATTTCAACAAGATCGAAGATGAATTTATCATCATCACACGGTGAAAAGTAATACTTTTACACGCTATATTTTATTAGTATTTTTACAAATTTTATTTAGCTTGTAATATGAAATTTTTATGCGGTATAGAGACGGGCCGGGCCAGGCCGAACGCAGGTTAGGGGGGAGGCCGGGCCGAAAATAAAGTTGACCACTACTCACATTTCCAATGACTTTAATCGAACAAATTAGTTTGTCTAAAAAATTTACCAAAACTGTATATATGGGTACAGATCCCCAAATTACTGTGAACGCGACGGGAATCAGGGCTCGCTCGGTACAGTTGGGCGGACATGTAACAAAACCTCGCCCGGGATGGATAGTTGCGACGTGCTTTGCTGCGGACGCGGTTACAACACCTTCCAAACCAACCGGGTCTGGCAATGCCATTGCAAATTCCATTGGTGTTGCTACGTCGAATGCAATACTTGCAACCAAACGCGCGAAGAATACACCTGTAAATGATGAAACAATGTTTCCCGCCCCATAAATATGGTTAATCGTTATAGATGATCAGGACACAAATTAGATCTGGCCAGGTTCATGATCTCTCCATATGAAATACTTCTTATTTTAATAGTCAAGTCATGCGCAATATTTAGCTAGCACTTTGGTCCATATTCCATATATTTTGTTCATTTTATGGGATACGCCTAATTTAATGGCTTAAACACCGTTGCTAAAACCTATTACTTACTTACAGATCAAACGTCCGTTGTGATCTTTTCATAAAAGTGTGGTATATAAAAGTTCCATCACCGGTGTAAAATAATAATTTATAACTTATATTGTAATTAAAAATAATTTTGATATATATTTAATGTAACAGTATTGCATTTAGCCCATGTTATTATAGAAAAAGTGTTTATTTTTAAGTTTTACATAGATCCAAATATTGAAGTAGTTTTCGTTCATAGAATGAAAAAATGCTAACCGAATATAAATGTATGGTCTAAAACTAAAACACTGTTTCATTTTAATATTCATATATTTCAAATGACAATAGCCATTTATAGCTGTTTTTGAGTTCAAAAAATATATTTTTTCAAAAATTCAGAAAACTATCTTAGCTTTTGAAAAGAGCTTTTATGTTGTTAAAAGGCAATATTTTTTATATTTTTTTCGAAATAAGTTTTTAATTTTTTGATAAATACATTTTTTGAACCTGTCATAACAGCCATATTATCTCATTTAAATGAATCTCATATAATTCTTGCTATAGCAATTAGTTTGTATTTTAGTTTTTTGAATGTTATAATTATTGATTTATTTAACCATTTTTTAATCAATTCAATATGTTCTAATTAAGCCTTAATCACATACATGGATACCCGGTGTATTTTTTATATAAATGTTATTTAATTATATATAAATTTAATATTAACATAAATTTATACATTATTAAAACAAATAGCACATTATTTTGATGTTGAATCTAATTCGAGCATTTAGTTATTCAGCTCGGCCAGCTAATTTTTATTTAACTCAAAACTTCACAATTTAAAATATAAGTAATAGTATTTTTTTAATTCTCAGTGTTGTTTATAAACGTGTAAAATTATAAAAATTGTTTGAGTATAACCTCAACATCCACCATCACAAGCTCAAAAAAGATTTGGGAAATGTTACTTCTAAAAAAAATATTTGATGAAACTCAAAGTTTACTCACATATAGCAAAACCTATAATTATAATAGCAAAAAGAAAGTTTATTACGTTGTATTTAATGTAAAAAAATAGATATAAATAATATTTACATAATTAAATGTCAGATTTACATTATGCGCAAGGGTCAATATAAATATATTTATATTTTACTAAAAAAAAGGAAAAAAATCATACTTCATACATATAAATGACAGGCAAACTAACTTCTTTGCCTCAAAAAATACTAAAAATGCACAATTATAAATGATTAATAAATGGATTGAAATTTTAATTTGATAAATATTTACAATGCTTTGGAAATTTTATGCAATTATTTCGTATACCCTTAAATATTGAAAAATGTTTAAAAAATAACATAAATGCCACTCAAAAGAAAAATAGGAAAACAAAGCTATATAAAAAAATAATTGTGGTCAAATGATGGACGTGTGTGTCTTATAAATATAATAAAAATAATTAATAACATTGTTTCAAATATGGAATGAGCTTTAAGAAATACAATGACACCTTTTATAAATTCAATAAAACTTAACGAATTTTGCAAGCTTTATAAGGCAACCATAAAAGATTAAAAGGTCCCAAGATAATTGAAAGTGAAAATGCGCAAAATATGATTCCTTTGGTCTTTGTGGTGTAATTGTTTGCAGCAGTCTATTGTCTATGTATCTCTTTGAGTGATTGAGCGATACGTTTTAAATGGCCAACTTTACTGATCCCCAACTCCTGTCATATAGGAAAATAATTATTGCTAGCTTCAATAAAGTGGCACATGTTAGAAATAGAATGATCAATAGACACATACAGTGCTCGCTTCAATAAAGTGGCACATGTTACAAATAGAATGATCAATAGACACATAAAATGTGGCCATCATCTACTATATTTTTGATCATTGTCACTAATAAAATGATCACGATCACAATTAAATGATCAAGATCACAATTAAATGGCCAAGATGATGTTTTCATGATAAATATCACTATGTTGTGGCTAAATGGTTACACAATTTAAGTGATGTTTACCATGAAATCATCATCTTGGCCAAATAATTGTGATCGTGATCATTAAATTGTGATCGTGATCATTTTATTAGTGACCGCGAACAAAAAAATAGTGTTGGATGGTCACATTTTTTGTGTCTATTGATCATTCTATTTCTAACATGTGCCAAATAATTGAAGTGAGCACTGTAAAATATGGCCATCAACTACTATTTTTTTGTCGTTGTAATTAATAAAATGATCACGATCACTATAGTGCACTTCAATAATGTGGCACATGTTAGAAATAGAATGATCAATAGACACAAAAAATGTGGCCATCTAACACTTTTTTTTGTTCGCGGTCACTAATAAAATGATCACGATCACAATTAAATGATCTCTGTCACAATTAAATGGCCAAGATGATGATTTCATGGTAAACATCACTAATTTGTGTGACCATTTAGCCACAACATAGTGTTATTTACAGTGCTAGCTTCAATAAAGTGGCACATGTTAGAAATAGAATGATCAATAGACACATTAAATGTGGCCATCAGCTACTATATTTTTGATCGTTGTCACTAATAAAATGATCACGATCACAATTAAATGATCTCTGTCACAATTCAATGGCCAAGATGATGTTTTCATGATAAATATCACTATGTTATGGCTAAATCGTCACACAAATTAGTGATATTTACCATGAAATTAAAATGTTACAGAGATCATTTATTTGTAATCCTGATCATTTTATTAGTGACAACGATCAAAATTATTGTAGTTGAAGGCCACATTTTATGTGTCTATTGATCATTCTATTTCTGATGTGCCACTTTAGTGAAGCTAGCACTGTAAAGTAAAGATTTAGTACAAAAATGTTAACTAAGGTGCAGATAATTTTTTAGACAAAGAAAACTTATCTTCTTGCGTCAAATTAATAAATGCATATAACAATTTGCACATTTAACGAGTGTTTATTCTATTAATACCCTGATATAAACCTTTTGGGTCTATATATAACCAGTAAATATTTATAAATGCATAATTATCCAAAATGTAAACCTTAAAATCTTTCCTTTCAAGGAGCAAAAGCTCCCGTCCCCGAATATCGTGGGTCACGAAAGCATCTTTATACTCAGGTAAACCAATCGCCGATATCCATGTCCCAACATCGCTACAAGACCAATCGGTAATAGCTAAGGGTGAAAATAAAATCATAATTACAATGTTTCTCTATCTTTTATATATTACACTAGCCTGAAGCACTTGAATATTTATTTATTTATTTATTTATAGGGTATTAGCAACAAAAATAATTTAGTTAAGCTATTGCTAAACCAAAAATTGTTATCGAGGGTGCAGTTAATCCCGTATGTCTAACTAAGCTATGGTAAGTTATATATTTTAACTGATAGTTAATTCAAGTAAGAATTTTATTAAATTATACTATGGCTAAATAGTTCGCTCTTAAGAAAATTCTACTAGGCTATAATTGATAAAAAAATTTAACTATAACTCTAATTAGCTCGATTTGTGCTCATTCCATGTTTGCTATTTCTCAACGTTTAATTAAATTTTTACCAAAATAACACTACTTTTAACAAGGCACAAATTTCAAATATTTTAGCAAATCTAAAAGTTTATATCTATACCCTACGTTTAATATAAATAATTTTTATACGGGGTCATTATTTAATCGCAAAGCCAAAATTTTTACGTTTGGTAGATATGGTGTCAATAGTATGAGAAATGTGTTTCATCGTTTTTGACCGGTCAGCTATGACCGTGTTGGTCAAAATGGTCTTGGAGATTGGTGTTTCGTGACCATTTTCGCGTTCAGGTAGGTCATCATTCGCGGTATTTAGAGCGGCTAACCCTTCAATAACCTCTTTCACGGTCGTGGGTTGAGCAATAAAATGCACTTTCGAGGTTGTCGGGCCTTCATTGGCGCTACCGACTGCTGTCAAATTCTGAGCCGAATGAGAATTTGAACCTCGTTCGTCGCTTACCTAGGCAAAACGAATAACACCGGTCAACAAATTTCAACGAAAGAAAAAAAATTATGAAAACATAAAAGAATACACCCCCATGATGACCTTATCTCATATAGATTTTCCGTTTTCGTAGTTTCTTCCGCCGGCTCCTTAGATCCGTCCACATCGAATGGCCTTTATAGACAGATTTTGTGACCTCGAGAATACCGTAAAAAGAAAAAATTCATAATTTTTTTATATACAAAAATCCCTTATAACTTATATTTATCATTTCAAATAAAAATAAAGTTTTATAGTATATCAAGCTCTTACATCAGCATTTGAATAATACAAAATATTTCACATCCAATCTTAAATATGACACAATATAGAATTTTTAATAAAAATATTAGTTTTAATCAGTATAGCTACAGTAAATATGCAAAAAGAATTTCGAATCATTTTCGTTTTATAATCTTTTTTGTTATATTGACATATTTTCTAAAATTTTCAATGTTTATAGCTGGCCTACTAAGTTGTATTAGAAAAAACGGTAAACGGATTTGAAAATCCCTAAGATGGCAAGTTTGATCTCTGTAGTTAGCTCAAAACACTCAAAAATTTGCTGATCTGTGTAATATACAATATAAATAAAACTGCGAATAAATCTACGTTTTGTTTTAAAAATACTTGTCAGATAAATTTTTTGCCAAAACATTACAACAACGTTAATAATAACTAAAAAGTATAGTGCACGCAAAAATACAGCGCGGTTGGGTACCACTGGCACCATACCAAAGATCTCTAAAGAGGGGGCCTTGAAAGATCGAAAAATGTTAAATTTATAAAAAATGTCAATTTAAGTGGAGCTCCTCTGAAAATTTGTTTTTGAACTATATACGCAATAAAAGGTAATTTTCTATTTTTTATACCCCTTTTTTGAATATTCCTTTTTACTTAAAATTTGGAGTTATTTGTCAGTGTCAATAAACTAGTGAGGTAAAATAAAACTAAGTTATTTGCCGATGTTGAAATATAAGACATAAAACCCATTTATTATGTAACAGGTAAATTTTGAAAATTAAAGTAATAGCAGATTTTGTAGAAAAAAATGGCAGTGAAAATTATCTCTAATAAATTTTTTTACTTAACTAATACCATACATACAGCATGGTTTGGCCAAGCTCAAAATCAATTTATTCAAAAAGGTCTAAGAAGCTGTGGTATAATGGCGTCAATTTTCTTCTAATCCAAAAAGGCGCGTAATAGGCTCCTTCAACATAGGCTTATTAAAAGTTCACAATTCGTTTGATGTGGTGCACCCTCGAGAACTTATAGTAACTTTGTGCAATATACTTGACTCAGTTAATTTTTTTAAAAGGTGCTAACGACCTGAAAGAGTTGCAAGAGTTGTTAAAAATTCCTTGAGCACTTTAATGTGAAAATAAATTTAATTTCAGCAGACATGACTAATACACCTAAAGCAAAAATTTTTGCCATTTTTCACCGTTCACCAATTCAATCACGACCAGATATCTACTTATAACGCAATTTGACCAAATATTTATAAATTTTGATAATAATAATAATATAAAATGTTTACTACTATATCACTTTTAAATAGTTTAGGCTAATCGTATTTTAATTAGATTTCATGTAAAAGGGCAATTTTTACATTTCAACCGTTTTTTTGTAGTTCTTGGCAGAACATTTTAACAACAAAAAATTTAAAGTTTATCTTGACAAAATGTTTTCAGCACTATTAACACAATTTTTGCCCGTTTTCAGTTTTGACCTTGCTAAAAATGGTGAACATAGGCAAAAGAGGACCTAAGTTATGATCTATATAAAATTTTGTGAAATCTTTAGTAAATATGTGTAATAAATCAATAAATAGATAGGGTAAAATTTTTTTTTCAATACAAAAATAAAAATTACATTGATAGGGTATCTAAGCAAGACTCCCATTTCTTGCAACCGACGTATATCTTGATGCAAGATTTTCTGAGCAGCCGCTATTTTACCGCACAGGGCTGGATGATCACGCTAAAAACATTCACAAACATAATATAAATCTGTGTTTTAAGAAATTATAAATAAGATATTAGTTCTCATCGGCGTACCGAGAGCGGGTAAACCTAATGCCCCTCCCCCCTCCTCCTTCCCACTTGGCTAAAATCATTCTCGTGAAACGTTTAAAAATGCAACTTAATTGGCCTATATAACAACATACTTCACCAAATATCCCACGTCTAACCTTTAAAACCAAATAGATCTCTATGCGTGAACCTATAAATTTAAAATTAAAATAAAAATTTTTTTTTTCAAAAAATATTAAAGTTTGATTAGAAAAAACGGTTAACAAATTTGAAAATTTCATGATAGTAGATTTGATCTCATATCTCATGTAATCTGCCGTTGGCCATAAAATAGAATATTTTATTATTTAATTTGATTTTAATTTTGCTTTCCACTTGATAATTTAATAAATATTTAAGAGTATTAATAAATCATTATTACTCATATAGCGGGACCCCGGCCAGTAAGAAAAATGGTGCTTCAAGTGAGAATATTTTAACTCCCACCATGTAAAAATTGGTAAAAAATTTTTTTCATAAAATAGTTTTGTAATGCTAAGGATTTCGTTCATTTATTAACCAGTAAAATTGGTGAGAAGTATTTTTCATTACCTAATAAAATTAGTAGGTATTGTGTCCCAATATTTTAATTATGTAATTCAAATTAAATTTGTCATCAAAGTAAGATATCGCTAAGCTAAATGTAGTCAGTTGATTATTCGAAATGTTAAGTATAGTTTTTATAAGTATATTTATGGTTTTATCAGGTTGGCTATTTTAATTACTATAAAACTTAAAATAAATTATTATTATCTTTAAAATCCCGTCTGGCGGAAGATTCTACAATTCAATCGTAGGGCTCAAAAACAAATAACAGCTATGGAGTTTTATTTGTGACCACAGCCCAAAATACTAATATAGAATAGACCTTGAATTCCGAATGGTTGTAAACATAATGCGTGACATTCCGACTAAGCCGTTTAACCATACGGATCCAGTCAGAAACGTTGTTCCTTAGGTTGGGCTATAAAAGTATATAATATATAATTGCGAGAAAACTATTAATATTAATATTGTTTTCATTGCAACAGCTCAAAGAAATTAATGTGTGTTTGAATTAAAAATAATTTTCAATAACACAGGTCCACAAAAATCTATGAATGGTCAGGGGGCTTTATAAAATTGCAGGTAACTGCAGTGAAATAATTTACTTTAATAAATCCGTTTTATTATCATCTAAACCCTCCAATAAATCTATGATAATTTAGAAAAAATGACCAAATCAGGCAAAATATACTGTTTAAATAATATTTTTTTTTAATTAAATGTAACTTTTTTCCCCATCTTAAATAATAAGAAATAAAATTTTTAAGTATGCCAGGCCCTTACATCAACATTTAAAATATACAAAAATCGACCGTAACCTAAATATGACATTTTATTTCTCGGTAAAAAAAATATTTTACGTTTATAATTTCTGTTGTATATATATAAATAAGATTTTCTATAATTTTTTGATTGTGATTTATATTTTCGTAAACATTTTTTACCAAATTTTAAATTATATCTGACTAACAATGTTGTGTAAATAAAATGGTAAACGGATTTGAAAATCTTAAAGAAGATTTGATCTTAAAAATTAGCTAATTAAAGCATGACCATCTGTTTAATCAAAAAAAGCTCCATATATTTTATTAGTATATATGATTTTTTTTCTCATAATTTCAAAAAAAAAATTATGGCGTTTGGCTTATTTTGGAATATATAACGCAATTTCCAAAAGGCCTAAATATCATTAAAAAAATTTACTAGTTCAGGATTAAGTTTCCCGTTTGGCCACACAACGTTCATTTTATTTAATACTTCATTCAAAGATTTTTCGAAATTTGATTTGAATGTGGAATCCAAATAACATGATTGTTTGATACTGGAAAATTATATTATTACATATTTGTTATACCCTATAAGAATGGGCGAGGCCAAAGGTTAATTATTTAAGTTTAATTAGATATAACTTTTTTTTAAATTTTATTTTAATGAAAGCAAAAAATAATTTTATAATACTCTCCCTCAGGTTTTTAAATGATTAAATATTAATGTCAAGAAATTTTTTTAACAAAGCGAACACAAAAATTTTATTTAAATGTTAAAATATTATTCTACGCTGCTCGTGGGTGACAAATTAAAGGCTATAAAACCAATATTTTATAATATTTTATTAATCTTTAAAATATATCACAGGTCGATAAGTTGAACAATCGAAAATTCTTGAGAGATATAAGCTTATTAAGAGACCAAAAAAGCCGCCATCTTAAGGATTTTCTATGCGTTAATCGCTTTATTAGCTCTAAACATCGAAAATTTTTGAAAAAATGGTAAAAAGGCAAAAATATTCAAAACAATGAAAAGAATTATTAGCTGTAAAATTCAAACTCAAAAAAAAATTTTATTTTAAACCAGTGAAATATCGTATCCTATTTAGGCTGGAGTGCAAAATATTCTGTAAAACCTAAACGATGATGTACGTTTATACATTGAGATAAAAATTAGAATACAAAAAATTTTGATTTATTTTTTTTTCTCTTTAAGTATTTTCAAGTCGCAAAATCAGTTATTTTGGCCAAATTTGACAATTTTTCAATTGCTATCTAAGAAATTAGCCGTAATTTTGAAAAACAAAAAAAAATGTTTGTAATATAGTTCATGAGATAATGCTGCAGTTAAATCTTCGCCCAAACCTCTTTGTGTATTCAGATAAAGCTGAATTCAAACAATTAAAATATAAAAGGTGAAAACATGATTATTTGTAGATTTTATTATCTATATTATTTAAAATTTTGCAAATTTTATAATGTTTTTATATTCTCTTGATCTAATCGCATCAGTCATTTTTCAATATTGTAATCTAATTCTGGCTAATGAGATTATTTCAAAAAGGGGGAAATATAGAAATTGGTCAGTAGGAACTAAATCTAATTAAATTGAAATATACCAATTTATCAATAAATTTGACGAATTCTGAAACGTTTCCAGCGTATTGCACTCGTCCTCGATGATAGAGGAAGCGTTTGAGATTCTCTTCATGAAGGGTGAGCTCGCAATTGAGATCCGGTGATGAGAATGGCGGAAAGAAGAACGACCCAGGGTGGATGCTTTCGGAGCGGTTCCTGGGAGGGTGGATCGACCAAAAGAGGCGGATGTTCCGGATCGTCTCCGGTCTAGGGTTGCAGATATACCGTGACCAGTTGGGGCGGCTAAATTTTGTAAAAAAAATAAAATTTGCCAACTTGGTTATTAGACAAAACTACAATACAATTGCAGATAATGAATTTAACAAAACTAATATGTTTTCAACACATAGATCGACAAAAATTAATGAGTGATCGAAAATTAAAAAACGAGGAAAATAATCTACATGATGGCCTTATACCATATATTTTTTCCGTTTTCCAAAATTTCAGAGCTCGGCTAGTTTCTTTGATAAATATAGAAATAGCTAAATTTGGCCAAATTTATTGCGACGACGAGAATACCATAAAAATTAGGATTTTATTTATTTCACATTGAAATCACCTGTAACTTTAATGTTGTATCTTAAATTATGGATCAAATTTTTTAAAAAAATGAGCTCTTTCATTTACAATTAGGTCAAAAAATTTGAACATTTACCTATGACACTATATTTGTTTTAAAATGATGTTCTTTAAAATTTAAATTTTGCTTTAATGTTTATAAATAATTTTTTTCAATATTTTTTATATGAATCTCTTTTTTAACATGTTATCAAAAATTTTTATTACTGACTCACATATTTACATTAGGAAGAACGATTAATTTAATTAAATATCTTTAAGATTGCAGGTCTGATCTCTAAATTTAGCTCATATATTTGTCGGGCTGTGATATAAACAGCTAAATAAAAAGTCAAAATGTAAGTAATAAAAAAAAGAAACTGTAAATAAAATATAGAAAAAGGAATAAATAAAATATATAAGAGTGGCTCCAAAAAATAATTGACATAATAGTAGTAGATTCTTGAACTTTATTTTCCTAAAATCTTCAATAACTCAACTTTAAAAAGTCTTTTTTTTATAAATTCAGAAAAATTAAAATATTGTGAGACCAGTAAGGGGTGTGGGAATTTAATGGCTTATGATCAAAAATTATTAAAAACTCTCACATAACAGTCTAGGGTGAGGTTGTTGCTGCTCAGAGGTCGGGAGTATTATGGTTGGCGACAAGGGCAGGGTCGTACCACTCCGGTTATGGTTATTTGACGTCGAAAGGGTATCGTACACGGAAGAGGCGATACTATCGTAGTGCTCCAAATGCGGTCCGTATCTATATGCGGTCGAAGATGATTGAGGAACTTGGGAATTCCAAATTTTGAGAATGGCCTCAAATTCCTGAGGTATATATAAATTAAATGGGGATTTAGTTAATTAGTACATACTTAATTTAGTAAATAATAGAATTTTGCACACAAAACGCTTTTTCCTTAATAGAAACATTAATTATAATAGTGTATAAAAAAGGCAATAACAGGATTTTCAATCACCCAAAAAAGGTATATAGGCCTTAAATAAGATAAATAACATATTTTTTAATTGCCTTAAAAAAATATTTCCAGTAGAAAAAATTTTTTGACTTTTTTTTTGAATATTTCAATTATACATCTTTCTGCATAACTTTATTTATGTATTCCTAAAGAATATAATTTTAATTTTCGAAATATTTAAGCTATTCGGATCATCCTAAATAATTAAATTTTTGCCAAGTGCGAATAAAATAATGTTTAAACAACAAAATGACCGTCTTTATTCGTTAGGCATCAATATTTCCAAAATGGGAATTGTGTACAACAGTCTTGTTAAAAACATATTTATATCCCGGATTACACATAAATAATATATCAGAATTTTCTGACCTTATCGCGTACCAGCATCTGTGCTCGATTTTTGTGCACAATTTGAATACATCCCGGTGGCTGAATCCACGCCTCACCGTCAACTTGAACGGGAACCCCCGTTACGGGCTCATCACCTTTTAGACACAAATTGGCATGTAATATCAGAGCTGGAAGAAATGCTCTTTTGAGCAAACCCATATTTTTAATTATATGAAAAATAAGGAAGATCAATTTATAAGGAGAAAAATTTCAGCAAAAAAACTGAGATTTTGTATATTTTCTTGCCTAATAATACATTAACCGAAAATAGGAGTTTACCCAAAATTTGGATTTTTGCTCTTTAAAATAGGTCTACGTAATTTATATAAGGGTAATAAATGCAACATATAGGAATTATAGTAGCAAAAGAGGGTCACAAGGGTCTTACCTGGAGAACTTCGGGCCCGGCCCAAGGGTGCGTCAGTTATGGTGATCTTAACGTGCCGGCATTGGGCAATCCTGTGGTGCTGTATGTTGAGCACCTTGCTCATGGCTATTTGGTGACTCCCGAAAACGGCAACCACCTCGAGGATCTTGTCGTCAAACGAAGGGGACAGGAAAATGTCATCTTCCTTCTTCCCGCCCCAAAAGTTTGTTCCGCCGGCGTAGCTCGAAATATTGAGGACCACTAAGCCCTGAAGGCTAGGCAGTGGAATGCGTATACCGTCGCATTCGAGATGGACTTTCTGTTCAAAATTTTTGAATGTGTTTTGAAGGAGTTCTTTGGTCCCCAAAAGTCCGTACCACATTATGTTGCGTGTGCGGCTATATAGTTATATTAACGTTGCAAATTTTTATATAACGTAATAAATTACATGAAAAAAAGGGCTAAAAAATTAAAAAAATTTCATAGGGAAGCAGTAAATAAAAAAAATTTTCAATTTGATAACACTTTAGCAAATACGTTCAAAATGAATCATATGCCAAACTACCCTTTACACAGACACAAATATCAATGATGTTCGAAGAGATATTGTTTGCATTAAAGCTTGCATGTGTAATCTTTTCAACTCTTTGCTTGACCAAGAACTACAACCCCGAAAAAATAAAAAATGGTGAGTTTTGCTACCTCGAGATTCATCAAGTAAAATACTATGTATTTTATTTGTAAAACCTAATTTAATTTATCTGAAATATACTAGAGCACATCTAAAAGGATTTCTTGACCCGAATTATTATTAAAAATTAACATTTTATTATACATAGATTTTTTCTTTCAATGTATTTTAGTTTATCATTTGTTTTTTTTTACATTTCCAAATTATTGATGTTTATAACCGGCTTACAAATATATACAAAAAAAAACAATGCATGTTATAAAATACTCAAATGATAGTAGCCTTGATATGATTAACTAGTCTATATGTCCTAAAATACCTATAGGCACTATTTAGCATTTAGGTTTCGAGGGGCACGATAACTTTTAGTTTGTTATCTCACTAATTATAGCATCATATTACACAGGTCAACAAATATTAATGGCACAACCGTGAGATTTACAAAAACAAAAAAGAATTTATTCTTATGATGACCTTTTCTCATATATATTTCGTTTTTTTACTTTCTTCCGGCCTTGACTCCTTACATCCGTCCATATTAAATGGCCTTTTTAACCAAAATAACAGATCGAGAATACCCTAAAATATTATTTGAAAATCTTTTTTTTTCATATAAAAATCCCTTGTAACTTATATTTATCAAATTTAATAATGAGTAATAAAATTTTTTAGTATATCAAGCTCTTACTTCAGCATTTAAAAAATACAGAATATTTCGCGTCCAAACTTAAATACGACACGATACATATCGGGTTTTAATAAGAGTTTTATTTGAAGTTTGTATTTACAGTTTAGCTGTTGTAATGCAAAAAAATTTTAATTTATTGTTTTTGAATCTTTTCTAATTTTTTGGCATTTTGTCTTTTTAATGTTTATAGCTGACTAACTGAGTTTGATTAGAAAAAATGGTAAACCGACTTGAAAATCCCTAAGATGGCAGGTTTGATCACCGTAATTAGCTCAATCTCAAAAATTTGCTGACCTGTGTTATTAATATTAGTTAGTAGCTTGTAGTCTTAATGAATTTTGAGAAAAACTTAACATAAAGACCTAATTTTTATTTACAAGCGGAATAACTTGGATGGAAAAATAAGGCTAACAAAATGTAATTTTCTTATTTTATAAAGTTGTTTTTTTAAAGGCCCCCATAAATAAACAAGCTCAAAAAAATGAAACAGTTCATTTTTAAAATTGTCTATAAAAGAAAATTATTTTATAACACAGGTCAACAATTTTTGAGAGTCATAAGTTAACCACCGAGATCAAACCTGCCACCTTAAGGAATATCACATCCGTTTACCTTTTTTTTTCAAAATTAGTTAATTAGCTATAAACATTGAAAATTTTAGAAAAAAGGTCAAAAAAAACAAAAAAGATTCAAAAATAAAAATAAATTGAATTTTTTTTACATATTCCCAATAGTTAAACTGTTAAATTCAAACTTCAAATAATATTTCCATCAAAAACCAATAATATATCGCGTCGTTATTAAGTTTGGAAATATTTTTTATATTGTAAATGCCGATGTAAGAGCTTAATATATTAAATTTTCTTTATTTATGATTATAAATATAAGCAAGGGATTTTTATATGAAAAAAAGAATTTCAAACTTTTTCTTATTAGGGTATATTTAGATCAATTTGGTCAATAGAGGCCATTTTTTGTTATGGATGGATCTAAGAAGCCAAAGATGGAAGAAACTAAACAAATAAATATATATAAGATTAGGCCATGATGGCAATGAATTCTTTTATGTTTTCATAAAATTCACACTTTTTTGACATTGCTATTTGTTGACCTTGTAATTAATTTACATTTAAATAACTTTGATTACTTAAATTTCAAATAACTTTGCAAGAAAATTTAGCCGCTAGGCAGGTGAAAAGGGGGCTAATTTGCAAGCATGTATCCATAAAAATATTTAGTTGTGAACACACTTTTTTTTGTGTGCTTATTTATAAAGCCAGTAAATTTCAAATCACATTTGGTAAAAAATCTTATAATAAAAAAAGAGTTAGGTCACCCAAAAACCCCTAATCGCGGGTTCCATGAATAAAAAATTGATTAAATTAGCAACCTGAATTTTTCAGGGTGGCCCTCACGTTTATTGTGGAAATCTAGGGATATTTTAGCATCCAAACCGATCCCGAAATAATTGTTCATCACGCACTTTTCCTTTAAGAGATAACTAACGTGTCCAATAAAATAGGAACAAAGTTTATATAAGCCTAATGTGCAAATGTTTTCATTAAAAACCCTACCTTGAGTATGCATATATGTGTATTAGATGTATTTCTATATTTAGGCTCTTAATGATTAAAATTTTAAGTATGGTTATGGTTAATATATTTCTAAATTATAATATATGATGATTATATTTCCAAGTTTTTTTAAAACCCTATTACGTGTCTATCTTTTTTTTGTTTTCATAGCTTTCGAGTAGGGACCAAAAAACATCTGTTATTAGCCGCCCGTAATTTTGGGTCAGTAAACACTCGTTTCCTTGTAAAAAGAATGGGGAAAATCAAAAGAATTACATTGGGTATGAATCGGTCTCGCGAAAGGGCAAAGCTGGAGCACAGAGTGTATCAGCATTAGCGAGTAGAACTTGCCCAATCAGGCTTGTACTGCCTCGTGTGGCATATAAGCTTTCATTTACCGCTAAATATACAAACATAAACATGGAAAAAAAAAAAAAATAAACGATTTTTGGGGGGTTTTTGTAGAATTTTTTGAACATTCCGGGTTTTGTTTTTTCACTCTTATTTTTTACTGCTAAAATTATAAAAAATTAAAAAAATTTTTTATTTTAAAAAAAAAAAAATTTGATTTTAAAAAAAAAAAAATAAAAAAATGTTATTAAATAAAATATTATTTTTTTTGGAAAAAAAAGGAGTTTATAAAAAAATATTAAAAAAAAAAAAAAAAAAAAAAAAATTTAAAAAATTAAAAAAAAATATTATTAAAAAAAAATATGTGTCTTACAAAACATTTTACGAAATTTACAAGAATAGTTAAGTTTTATTACTAGGGAGTTAAAATATAGGGAAGTTCAGTTTTTTGGAAAAATTAGAAAAAAAAATTTATGTGTGTGCCCAAAGACATTTTCAACGTTAAAAAAAATTGTAAAGATTAGGACATCAAATTACACAGGTCAAATATCAATGTCACAAAAATAAGTTTATAAAAACATTAAAGCATGCATCCCCATAACAGCCTTATTTCATATATATTTCCCTTTTTCTTTGTTTCTTCCGCCTTCGGCTCCTTAGATCCGTCTATATCGAAAAATGGCCTTTTTTGACCAAATTGACAGATCTTAATATACCCTAAAAGAAAAAAAATTTAATAATCTTTTTTTCATATAAAGATCCCCTGTTTATACTTATCATCACAATAAATGAGACCAAACTTAAATACGACACGATTCGGTTTTTAATAAAAATATTATTTGAAGAATGAAATTAACAGTTTAACTGTTGTAAATATGCAAAAAAAAATTCAATTTATTTTTGTTTTTCAATGTTTTTTTTTAACATTTTTTCTAAAATTTTCAATGCTTATAGCCGATTTACTAAGTTTGATTATAAAAAACGGTAAATGGATTTAAAAATCCTGTGGCAGGTTTTATCTCTGTAGTTTACTAATAACTCTCAAAAATTTGTTGACCTGTGTTATAAAAAAATCTCCATAAATGAATTACAAGATCATAAGCATCCGTTAATCACTTCTTTCAATTAACTAAATAGACAAGAAGGTATAATTTCTATAAAATAATGGTAATAAATGTTAAGATTCAAAATATAAAATCAACCAAACAAAAAAATAATATTTAATGAGTTTCAGTGATTATAACGTTATTGATGCGAACGAACTGTTTATTATATTACCAGAATAATTGATTAGGGGTGTGATTGCAGATTTGGATAATTCATGCCGAAGCTTATAGGGCCCGCCGACTGAAGAAATGGTGGTTTCCTCAAGATCTTCTTTGCTATCAGAAGTGGTATCCTGACAAGAAATAAAATATGTAACAAAATTCAAACTGATCCCATGTAATAAATATGTCATAAATCAAAATGTCTAAAAACGTTCAAAAAATCACAAGAAACAAAAAAATCAGTTTTTAAATAAATTTTAAAAAATCTTTGTAGCAAAAACGGGACGATTAAAAAGATGTTAATAGTAGAAAAAAAAACAAATTTTAATTAAAATTGCAAAATTGATAAATAACCGGAAACCTTATGGTGCAATAGTCTTGACGCACTCTTTTTATAATATTCGGCATATTTGAAGTAACGGTTATTACGTTCTAATTAATACAATATTTTTGAAAATAATGATTGTTATCAAAATTAAAAACGACCTAAACAGCAACATTTTTTATAAATAAAATATTAAAATCAAAAATAAACATTGAAAAATATAATAACGATAACATGTTAAATAAACTTCACATCTAAATAAAGAAATTATTTATATTGCAATATGCGATGATTAACACTTTTAACGTATTTAAAAAAACCAACAATTTTTTATATTTCTATGTTTGCCTAACGGTTTAAGACGTGAAATAAAACCATCTATCAAAAGACTTTGTCTAAAATTCATCTTCTCGTTCGTTTTCTGCCCATTCTCTTTCCAGAGTTAAATTCAATAATGTATTCTTTTTGTTAAAATATTTGAAAATGAACACTATGAAATGGCAATGTTTAGAAATTAAAAAAAAAGCAATTGAATATTTTATAAATAGAATGATTCGTTTTCAAGCAATCTTACCCTAATATTAACAACTATCAATTTTTATAATTTGCAACAAAACTAAATAAATTAGATTAGTAAATTAAATTGAACTAAATACAAAATTTTTTTGTATCTTTTCAATGCTTAAATCTTTGATCAGCGAACATTAATTCAAGATTTTTGACAACAATTAAAACTATAGAGTTTGCTTTGTGTGTGAAATATGATAAAAAACATTAATGTATAATGCATTACCCCCAGGTAGTATGTCCGAAAGTCGTGGGGAGTTATCGACGTAGTAGGGCGTTAATAAAGGCGTGGGCAAGAGGGGCCGTGCCATATTTTCGGCCGAATAGAGTAGACCGGCAGGAAGGGTTTTAGGGGAGAGGCGCCCCGATATTCTGGGTGACAAAGCGATTGACTGGGGTAGCCTAAAAAGCGATGTCCGGCTAAGTTTCCGGAAATAACCGATTCCACCTGTTGTTGAAATTGGTAAAATACATCCATTATAGGCCGAAAAAGTTTTAACTAAAGTTGTCTTTAAATGTTTAAAAGGCCAATTTAGGTCTTGGCAGGTAATAAGTTTTGTTAATACACAAAACCTGGCATTAAAGTATACTATAAAGCTCTTTTAAGCCTTGGCCATATTCCTAAATCGCAGTTTTTTATTCAGAAAAACAACCCATTTATTGCGCTTACAACATTTTATGCCGAGGTAAAATTAATTGCAAAGAACATTAAAAAGGCCAACTGGAAAAGCTATAAAAAAAATTGGGAATGTGTCTTAATGATTAGGCCCTGCCTGGCCAATTTAATTTGTAATTTCCAGTCAACTACATTCGCTGATATTAGCGTTTTTGGCTCATATGGCCATATTCATCTGTTGAAATAAAAAAAGTTGTGTTTCATCAAATGGATTATATTTGTAACTTAAATATATCCAATATTTAAGAATTAAAAATGATTATATTCAGCCAGTCATAATATTTTTTTTTAATTTTTTTTTCATGTAAGGGCACGTTTTGTATTCAGAAGAAAACAGTTTTATAATTTTAATTCCATTTTATCGAATTTTTAAATATAATTTAGATAAATATAAATTAATATAACATTTTAATTCTATAGAATTATATATTATATTAATATTAATTTTTCTGTATATTTTATAAGTTTAAAAATGGCGTTTTGTCGAAATTATAAACGTCTTTGAACGTTTTATATCCTCTCATTATAAAACATAAGAAAACCAAACTTCATATTTTTTTTTACAAAAAAAAATAATTCACCTAATTCAGATGCGGCACAAAAAATTGTTTAAAGTCGTTACATATGTTTCAAATTTTATATTTTTCAAAATATAAGGCTTTAGACTAAAATTCTTACTATATTATTATTTGTAGGTCCATTAATGCATAATGTTACATAGCTAACTAAGTTATATTTTGTACAAATTCAACAAAAATGATTATAACGTGGCCAAACTTAACAAATAAAAAAATATATAAAGTAACCTTCAGTTAACAAGTTATTTCCATGGGAGGAACTACTCTCCTCATCTTTACTACTGCCCATCCAAGGCTTTAAAAAATTGTTTGTGGTTGTTTTGGGAAGCGAGACACGTTTAGGTTGCGTCTCGGAGATTGCTTTATCAGATGGTAGAGTGTTTACCGCCGGTCCAGCGTGACTATGTCGAAAACGGTGAAGTAAATTACTATCATGTAGGGAATCAAAAAGGGTCAGGGAGAGTGAAGTAGATTTCTTTTTACCCGATAATAATTTTTTAGTGCCCGTATGTGACGAATTCGAGTCTCCTAAATTGTCATCGGGGTTGCTGTAGCTAGCACGATTGGTGGATAGACTACTAATTGATAGTAATTAGTAATGAAATATATATCACAGGTCGACAATTTTTTGAGAGTTATGAGTTAACTACAGAAATCAAACCTGCCATCTTAGGGAATATCAAATCCGTTTACCGTTTTTCCTAATCAAACTTAGTTATCAGTTATAAACATTAAAAATTTTAGAAGAAAGGGTTAAAAAACCAAAAAAGATTCAAAAACAAAAATAAATTGAAATTTTCATTTAGCATATTCACAATAGTCAAACTGTTAAATTCGAACTTCAAATAATATTTTCATTAAAAACCGAAAATATATCGTGTCGTATTTAAGTTTGGACGCGAAATATTTTGTATTATCTAAACGGCGATGTAAGAGCTTGATATATTAATATAATTTATTTTTCATTATTTGTGATTAAAAATATAAGTTACAAGCAATTTTTATATGCAAAATTTTCAAATTTTTTCTTTTTAAGGTATATTTAGATCTGTCAATTCGGACAAAAAAGACCATTCGTTATAGACAGATCTAAAGAGCCAAAGACGGAAGAAACTTAGAAAAACGAAAAACACATATGAGCTTAGGCCATCATGAAGATGCATTCTTTTATTTAATAAAATTCACGTGTCTGACATTAATTTTTGTTGACCTGTGTATTATGGCATTATTTTATGCGTTTATTAAATTTAAATAATATATTTTAAATTTGATTTTATAAAACATTATCTATTTTATTAATAACACAGGTCTTCCTAATTTTTAAACCAGTTAGATTAATTTTACAATCTATCACAAGTCATATTAGTTTATGTATGTGATTATAAAAAAAACGAAAAAAACGTCTTTTATAACATCGAATTTTAAAAATATTAACCAAATAAAACCTTAATCCATAAAAAGATAACATATTTAGCCTTTCTTAATAGGCAACCAGCCTACATTTTTCTATAACCAAAAAACGTGTACATTTTAAGGCCTAAAATCTTATCAAAAACTATAATGTTCATAATTAATATAACTGCAGGTTGATTCTAAAAAATAAAAAAAAATTTTTTTGTAATTTGCGGATATACATAAAATATTACAAGTAGTTAAAATAACCTCTATGTATCAAAATATTTAAAATAATATAGAACTTTAAACATATTCCTTCCCTGGCTATCGAAACATTAAATAACAACATTTTTTTTTTTAAAAAAATCCATTTTTAAAAGGCTTTAATATATAAATCTTTTATTTACCAGTTATTCTAAATGTCAAGTCATTATTTTAAATGTTTTTTGTTTAAACAAGTCCAACAAGAATGAATAATATAAGATATTTGTAACCCGAACTTGTAGAAATGTGAGTCCTGCTTTTTGCAAATCGATCTGTGGCTTTTGGTTTAAATATAGATTTGTGTTATTAAGCATTGCAAGATTGAGTATAATCGACTTATTTCAAAGAAAAAATTTTTATTTAAGTTTTATAATTATACTTGGGTAAAACATCCTGACTCTCGTGGCATATGGCAGAGTTAGGTGACGCGCTCTCCTCTCTAGCGTTCGATGAGTTTGAAGAAAGCGTATTGCCGGGGTTGGAGCTACCCCCAACTTCAAATACCTTTAAACTTTGCGACCGGGTTCTAATATTGGACAGTTACATTGTTAAAAATCAATGAAAACTTTTGGGTATCCAAACAAACCAGTTTACAAAACAAAACGAAAAATTCAATACAACTTACAAAAAATGAGCCTACAAGCGAAATAAAGAAAATCGGTATTTAACAAAAAAAAAACATTTATTAAATATAAAATTTCCCCAAAAATCAAGATATATTTTGAATCTTCAAATTAATTAAAATGTTTCGACAGATATATTATAACTTAACCGACCGGTTATCAGTATCGGTAGAAATGGATTCCCAATCAGTGGTAGAGCTGCTCTGGTAACAATGCAAAGCAGAATACTGATTTGGGACGTTTAGATAATTGGCAATAGTAATTGCCCGGGTGCCATTTACACTGTCATTGACGGGATTAATGATACTCTCAAGGGGTTTGTTATTAGCATCAAGCTCAAACGTTGGATTAGCCGAGGCGGGTTCGTTAATGTTACTCAGGGTATCACTATTGTTAAAGGAATCATCTTCGCCAGTCCTAAGGGAAGATCTATTCGACGGAGTTTGAGATAAATTCGTGGTGTAATAACGTTGCCGAATTTCAACGTCTTCAAAACCTACAGAGTGAGGAAAAATATTTTTCAAATAAAGGGCAGGATAATAATACCAATAAATAAATAATAAAAATTTTTTCGCTAAATAAAAATTATTGAAAAACGCAGAATTATAATATGTTGCGTTAAAATTTTGTATTTAGTTGTTTTTTTGGTGAAAATTAATACACCGAGCTAAATCCATCCTCAGTTAAAAAATTATGAGACAAAACCATTTAAATCCATGCCATTCGTCCTATCAGACATCGATGGTGTCAAAGTAGTTATACCAGGAAAATTTGTTCGAACTGTAGGAGTTAAGTGTTCAAGATCTTGTGATATGTTATCCGGCTCAAGGTGGGAAGGTACAAGTGGAGCTCCAGATAAGTCTTGCACAACAACGTGAGGTATAATAAGTGGGGGCGGAGGAGTGGCTCTGACCTTAAAAGGGCGGTCTAAAACAGATTGAAGGACATATTATAGAAAAAAGACTGTTAGCTGCTACCTTGAAAAATCAAATTAACCCTAATAGGCAGCAATAATCACAGTTTTATATCAATGCCAAAAAAAAGTTTAAGAATGAAAGAATACATTCCCATGATGGCCTTATCTCATATATATTTTCCGTTTTTCGTAGTTTCTTCCGCCTTTATTAGATCAGTCTACGGTTTTTTGACCAAATTGACAGATTTTGCGACCTTAAAAACACCCTAATAAAATTCCAGATTTTTTTTCCTTAAATTTTCCTTTGACTTATATTCATAATCTCAAATAATAAGAAATAAAATTTTTAAGTATATCAAGCTCTATATCAACGTTTAGATTATAAAAAAATATATTTGGTAACTAAACCAAAATATGACCCATAATCGGTTTTAATTAAAAATATTATTTTAGGTTTAACAGTTTAACTGTTTTTAATACAAAAAAAAAAATTTTTTCAATATCTTGATTTACTACTTTAAATTTATCAAGCCTACATCACATTTATATTATATAAAATGTTTGACACCCAACTTCTAAATGACACAATTTTTTACAGTTTGAAATAAAATGTTCATTTAGCTTAATTGACATTATAGCTGTTATATAAATGAAATAAAACTTTGAATTTCATTTGTATGATTAACATTTTTTTTTATAGATTTTCAATATTAATGTCAGGATTATAAAGTTTGACCAGAAAACGGAGTACCGTAAATTCAAACGATATTATTGATCAAATTAATTCGTTTATGGCCACAAAATTTATAGAACAACTTAAGTAAATTGCATAAAAAAGTTAATAATAAAAATTAACAAGAGAACATATCGATCACATCCTGCCTGAATGTATAAAATGCTCACAAAATTTAAAAAATAAAATGTATTAAAGTAAGGGCAACTCTTAGAGTTAGGTCTTATAGAATTATTTTTCATCAGAATATTAATTAAAAACTTCCCTGCTACTAAAAATAATATATAAGATGAACAACTATCATATTTAAAATTATCATTGTTTAAATATTAAGGTAAATTCATACCAGAATGACAGTATTTGGTGTCAAGTTTTGCTACGAGTTTTTTTAGCGCTATTAAACACATAGTGGTAAGTTGCTGAAAAGCTTCCTGCAAACTGCTGATGGCTGGGAAAGATTCATCTAAAAAAAATTAAAAATCTAAATAGCCATATTAAAATTATATAAAAAACTAAAACTGTTTGATACAATATGTACTTTTGGTCACAAATAAAATTTTGCTTTTTTCACAAAAAAACAAATTTTTGTTGTTTTTTGCCATCCTAGTGAGTGAACAATACGGTTTTAGGACAAAATGTCTTTAAACTATATATACCACGAAATTATGATTAACAAATAATTTATTAAATTAATATAAAAATTATTATACTATTCATCAACTTAATTAATTATTGAATAACTTGATAAAATAGAAAAAAACGGCGCTTCATTTTTAAATCAATGTTACTTATTTTACATACCCTAATTTTTTTAATTTACAGATTATTTGAGCTTTATTTACGTACTTGAAAAAAATTGAACAATGAAATGCTTACCAGAAGTCAAAGGTGTGGAGCCAGCGCAAGGCAAGGTTTCGTTTTCTTCGCCAATTTCCGAGGCATCTGCATCGTAGTTGGAACCAGAAGCTAGAATTAAATGAGAAAAAAATTTGACTTGTAATTGATAACATGGTGACAAGCAATATTTGATCATACAATTCGCTAAAAATTTAAAAAAAAAACATAACCAATAAATTTTAAAATCAATATTAATGTGATTTGGTTGATAATGTTCCGAATATAACTTTTAAAAAAAATTCAATTTAATAAATTCTTTAATTTACGAGTTCGGCTTTTAATGTAATACGGGGGTTGTGGAAGAGATAAAAAGACATTTGCGTCAACATCGGTCGTAGGAGGATAAGAGCTTTTATATTTATCTTGTGTAGATTTTTCACAAACCGTTGGTAAATTAGAATTTTGATAAGTTTCAATTTTTGATAACACACCAGCGCCAATTCCATTAGAAAGTGTAGAAAATCGTTGAGGAGCTTTAAAAATTGTGAATACATTTGTTTTAAATAACATAAAATTTGAGGGGTCATTAGTTAAATTAGTTATTTGACAATTATAAGTTTAAAACAGTAAAATTGGACATTAATTATACCCAATCAATTGGTCATTCACATTTTAGTCAATTTATACAAAATTAATATTTGACTAACTTCCGAATTATTTTATTTATGTTCAAAAACAGTTTTTTTGTGGTTTTAACTTACGGAAAACTGTTATAAATTAAGAATAAATTAGTACCTAGAGTGAAGTGAGAGGCTGGAGATGTGACATTTGTAAGTGGATTGTGTGATATAGGATGTTCAGAGTCACTAATATTTTCTTCCCGAAAAAATCGGATATTCACGCTTTTATTATTATAGGCACTAGCGGCGGAAGCTTGTATGGGAGGAGAAGAAGAGTCTTTGACAATTTTTGTAGCTCAAAAATTAAATTTTGGATAATTTTATATATAAAAAGAAACTGTAAGAATCGAAAATATGTATTTTGTAAATTATAGGCTTACTTTAGCTAGATCTATAGATAAACTTTTACTAATTATGAGATATGTTAGTTAGTTTCTAAAATATTCGTTTGTTATACTGTAAACAATTAAAAACTACCAGCCTTTAAAATAACTCTTAAAAGTTCGCTTATAAAAATTACTTTTATTATTGAAAAACCTACATGTTAATATAAACCCTCAAAATTTGACAATCATTACCAAGCAAATATATGAACGCCTTAAATATCAAATATTGTTTCCTTCATACGAAACTGATACCCTTACCAGGAAAATTTTGAGCAAATGCACGATGTTGAGCCGTGTTTGAGGTTGAAGGCACTATAGTGGCGTCAGAGGATGAATTATTAGAGCCTTTAGCTGAAAGTGGGGCATGCAACAATGTATTATTTTCGAATGTTGTATCTACCAAAGTGTCATCTACATCAAAATTGGATAGAAGAAGGCTAGGGTTGAGCTAAATCATGAGTAGAATATCTTCAATACTATACAAATTGTGCAAATTTTGATAACTCACTTGTTCGAAATCGGTTTAATACAGATATACAACCATAAACCATAATATCAAATCTATCAAATTAATAGAGAAACTATAATATCTTTTTTAGTTTAGTTAAAAATTTGTTTATTTTCCAGCCAACCCCTACATAATAATTCAAAATCTAAATAAGATAGATTTCATGAATTTTTGATAAAGGCTAAAGGATCGCAAAATGGTAAAATCTGTATAGAATATTGCGATAGGTTTACCTCCACTTTAACAAAAACATCATCTTCTTCGTCGAATTCCTCATCTGACACCTTTGAGGCTATTGTTAGTTTCCGTGGTTTATCAATGCTACGTTCAATTTCATTCCCCATATTTTTATCAGAAATATCTAACGGGATCCATATATCATCAGGATGGAGGATTTCCTTATAATTTTTTGTATATAATGGTATATATACACACACAACATTTTTTTGTACATATATTTTAAAATATATTTTGGCCTATTAGACATCTGTAAACTTTTGAGAGATGCTTCCCAGACATCAAAAATTTAGGGACTTGATTGTTTCCTATATAAGCAAGTTTTCGCCATAAGGAAATATTTAGAATTTTAGCTTAACTACATAGTTCCTTAAACGATGCACAAGGCGATGAAAAAAAAATATCAACATTTTTTGAAACATTTATGGAATTTTGGTAAGACTATAGTTAACTAATGGCTTTATTAATGTTAGATTGATTAAAATATTATGATACGGGTAAAAGGATTTAAAATCTACATATCTCTCCTAATTTGGCTGGTTAACAACTAAAAAATATTATCCTATGGCTCTTAATTTGGGCAAAGACAAAATTTAAAAAAATTAACATGATAAAATTAAAAAAGTGACACTTTCATCATTTGTTGTTCTTCTGAGTCGGCCTCCAACATTTCGTTTGGTTTAGCTGAAGTTGTGCTTTGGATAGGCAAAATACCATCCATAACTATAGGTTCTTGGTTAAAATCTAATATCAAAAATATGATATGATCTTTTTTCAAATGACCTTAATAATTTTAAAAACTAATTAATTTTTCTCTTGATTAAACCGCAAAAGCTATTTTTGTAAAAATTACTAGTAAGCGATGAAAATTAAGAAATTAGTTAATATTACAAATTGTATCTTAAAAAAATATCATAAAACTTTTAATAACAGAGATGTAGAAACTGTTACGATTAAACGAAACAATGCTAACAAAGTTTTACCTACGATTTTACAAAACGATTTTAGATAGTTGATTAAGGCTTCAAACGATTCGAAGGAGTTTTGAATACGCTGGGTCAGATTTCTTAACTCGCTTACCCTATCGACGTGAGCGTCACCACCTTGGTGAGAAGCTAATTATAGTGTGCAAATAATTACATCATTTTTAATTTTGTAATATTTTTTTGATCTTCTATCTTTTATTATGGCCTCATTTTTGGAAAAAAATGTAAATTTTATATAGGAGTAACCACAAATATTATTTTTTTTTCAATTGTATACAAAATATTGTACATTAGAAAATATTTAGTAATGTACCAAATAATTCAAAATGATGTATAAGAAATTAAAATTTGATATGGCCAAATAATTTAATCGTAAAGATTACAATTTATTCCTGATCAAAAAAGATGTGGAGAAACTAAGCTATGAAAGAGGATCTTTTGAAATTAAAAAGTAATTGCTAGCGCCAAAGATTTTTTAGCACTGAAAGAGGTTAATTAACCTAAAAAATAGTAAAAACCGTTATTTCTAAACAAGAAATATTCATATATAATAGGTTAGGCTAAAATAAATTTCATACAGTTATAAATTTAGAACAACTAAAGAAAAAACCATTGATTAATTTAAGTTATTCCATTACACCAAAACATTTTAAAACTCAATTTGATTCGATAAAATCTAGCATTTTAGGCCAGAAAAGGTAGTTTAATAACTCTATTATTAACTTTTTTTAATTATCTTATTAAAACAGGATCAAAGCCAATTTTATTTACTTATCGATTGTTAAATAATTTAAAAAATCTACATACACAAAATAAATAACAATCCATGGACCTAGACTATTAAAAAAAAACTTTGTTAAATAGAACGTAATTTAAAAAATATTAATATACAAAACCTTAACAAATGTGCTGCAAAAAGTTTATTTTAAAATGTGCCCCTAATTAAAAAAATGTATATGACTTACTTAGCATGTTAAATATAGCGGAATCAATGCCCTGAAAAAAATACCAACAAATAAAATATTACAATGATTGTCATAGAAACCGCTTGTATCGTCATGTCCATCCCCATAAAAATCATCTTCGTCTTCGGTCGTATTTGTATAAACTAAAGTATGATCGAGGCCGTTTGAATGCGAAGCTCTGTTGTAAGAATGATTGTTGGAAGAAGAAACAAAGAGTTTATTCGAGTTAGGTCTAAATTGCAATGTATATTTGTATAAAACAACTAATAAATTGCCATGCATATAACAAAAGGTTTAATTTATAAACTTTAATAAAAAAGATTATGACACGTTCAAAGTCATATTAACAAATATTAAAAATATGATAATTTCTGAATTTTGTCGTTCTATAAAATTTAAACTACATTGCTAAAAATATATAAAACTAGAATCTATAAACTAAATGAATAATGTATTGATAATAATAGCCCTTAATTTACAAAATATGTTTCTAAATGTAGAAAAACTTAAGATGTTTTTTATGTTGTAATTTGTTAATGTATCCTTATTATTTTATAAAACTAAAGTTTTATTTGAACGTGACAAACAAAAAAATTTACCTAATATAAAATATAAAAAAACAAAAAATAAAAACATAATATTCCTAAATAAATGAAAATAAAAAAGTTTAAATATTACAATATATTCCATTTTTCGTGTATATTCTTGGTGCTGCTGGCTAAAAATTGCACTAGGTTTTTGAGATTGTCAATTTGGAGATGAAGTGAATGTTTTGATTCCGCACTTATAACTTGTTCAGATTTTTTCGACATAGACAGATCTGAAAAAATTAATAAATTTATGAAGGAGTGGCCAGAGCGAAATTTTTTTGAACAATCTAAAAAAAACGAGAAAATTTTGAAAATATATGGTAAATAATCAATGAGAGAAAATGCATTTATTCCAGCAGAATATTTGAGTTAAATTAAAAAGGGCACAATTAATAATTTATAAGGTCTCCTAAAATAACACCTCTAATATAAATTAAAAAATACAATGTTACTAAGTACCAATCATTATTTATTTAAACGTTAGTAAAGAGAGTTATTAAAAATTTTGTGAAAACGTAAGATCAGATATCAGATTTCTGCGAATTTTAATATCAATTATAAAGCAATTTACAAACCCTCGCATAAAAAATTAAAAAATGATAAATAAAATTAAAAAAAAATAATTAATATGGTAGTTTATGTTCAAAATTAAACTAAAAACAAAAGTAAATTAAACAAATTTTTTTAGGCTTTTTTTAAAACTAGGAAAACATTTGAAACTTAATGTATTTATAAACGTAAGTTAACAAAAGTTTTAAATAAATAACAAAACTTAAAAATTCATCAATAATAAGCATTAAGTTCGAGTTGTAGCATCAATCACTGCTTCAGTACCTTTATTCAAAAGGTCATCCAATCGTCGTAGCAAGGCTAAAGCCCTAATCAAAACTTCTAAAATCTGTGTTATAGTTAGGTGATCATACACTCTCGCAATGTGTTCTGTATTCCCGTGATCGTAAAATGAATTTTGCCCATCAAGTCCTATTTTTATGCCATTATTATAGTGCTGTGGAAATAGTGTGCTATCACGTTTAGAAATAACAATCGGAAGGTTAGCTGATGCAGGTCGGCGAATCGGGGACTCCTCTTCCTGAAGAGCCTCATCACCGTTCGTGGTTTTAAATGAAAAACCGCCTTTGGCAGTATCGGGTCGTCCAGGTGAGGGAGTATGGTCATCTTGGTACACCATAATGCTCCACCTGTAAAAAATGTACATTGTAGAGGTTAAAATACAATGTTGACTCAATGCAATAGAAACGAGCTCATTATAAAGTCAAAAAAGATTCTTTCGCCTTAACCCGATTAAACTAAATTAAACCTGTATTTTAATGTAAACCTAACTCTACAAACTTAGCCTAATCGTAACTTGAACAACCTATTAAAATACTAAGACAGGATACCAAACTAATAAAGAAAGTTTTATAATAAATATTTAACAATTTAATGGTATATATCAGAATTCAAATAGCAATTATGAACTAACGCAAAGTCATAAACCTATCAAGCATTTTGACAGATGCACGTTCAAATCGTTCGATGATAGTGCTGAGTGGGAGATCATCGTCGAAAGAGCTGCCCCAGCCCAAAACGCGGGAGAGATCGTTACCCGTACCAAAGGGAAGGAGTCCAACTTGACACTTGGAGATAAGAAAAAATCACAAATTTATATAATTCTAAATAACTATGCGGTTAAATAGAAAAAAATATAAAATATTATTTGAATAACAATAAAAAAAAGTTTTATTCGTTGAAAAATCTGTTAACTGAAAATATAATCTAGTTAAGGGAGCTAACAAATGTTGGAGCTAGAACTTTTCAATAAGTTTAAGGTTAAGAGTGAGCTTTATTTTTAATTTTTCATTTATTAACTTCGTAGTATAAATTTTGTACCATTTTTATTTTAGGGTTGTGATGATCTTCTTATATGTTATATATTTTTCCTTTGAATGTCTGGAACCTCCAATAATCAGCTGTTCGAACATTGGTGCCCTGGTTACAAAGAAAAGAAGAGAAGCAATATTCAAAACATTAGCAAGATTTCAAAAAACGAAAGATGACGGAGTGGAAGTATTGGAGGAAAAGCTACATCAGATTTTGAATTTTTATACTTTTCTACAATAGAAAAAATTCAAAAATTAATTAAAATAGCACCTTCGAGACATCAAGTAAAATTACCCAAAATCAATATACCTATTTTCAAAGGAAATGTCATGAATTTAGACATTTAAAGAATATTTATGATCACAATTGCTCCAAACTAGCAGGTTGAAAAATTTAGTATCTTAAATCTTTGTTGAAGATGAAAAATTAATTGAGGTGTGTTAGATTATAATACAGATTAGAAATATTAAATTTAAAATATGATAACAAAAGAATTTTAATTAATTATCACATAAAAGAGATTATGGATTTAGGAAAAGAAGCAACAATAATCTTTCAAAATATTTAGGTAATCTACAAAAAAATCTTCAAGTACTAAAAAATTTAAATAGACCAGTTGATCAATGGAGTGATTTACTTTATTTTATTTTGTGTTTAAAAATTGAAGAAAATAATTTAAGGAATTGAAATGACAAAAAAAAATCATATACCAACTTACCAAGAATTAATCAGTTTTTTATCCCACAAAGCAGAAATGTAGAAATAACTAAAGAATTGATAATTTTCATAATAACACAACCCATTTCCAAATAGAATCTCCAACATTAAGATCAAAACTCATTGATGTAATAAAAAACAAATCTCCAACAGAATCATTCAAATTATAGATAATAATGGCAAAGACATGATTGTAGAGTTTATTAGATTCTGGATCTCAAATATCATGTATAACTCAAGATTTGAATAGTTATCTTCAAAAAAAATCTTAGCATCAATGGAAAAATTAAGAATTCACAGAACAGAAAGAGTGAATGAAAAATACATCAAAAATTAATAACTATTTAGTCTTTGCAAATGTTTATACTAGAATAACTACTAATATTCCACTTCAATTTTCATTCAAACTTAGTTATATACTAATGTAAAATTGGCAGATCCAACCTTTAATTCTTCAAGCAATCGATATTTTATTAGGTGCTGAGTTGGTTTAATTTGTTATTAGTAGGGCAAATCAAATTTGGAAAATATCTGTCTCAGAAAAACTCAATTTGGATGGGTTATATCTGGAAGCAATTTTATTCAATAATACATATTAAAAAATTTGGGGAAGAGGTTGAGGGGAAACAGATAGTAGAATAATTATCATAATAAAAATAAAAATAAAAGGGTATGGTAAGAAGGAAGTCGAAAGGAAATGGGGGGGCGGTGGGATGGAGGTCGGAGTGGGGGGGGTGGATGGATGGGAGAGGAAGAGGGGTGGGGGGGGGGGGGGGGAGGGGAACGGGCATTAATAACACAAAAACAACAGATTTGGTAAATCTTTTATGTAAGTGTGTACCTTATGTAATAAATGGAGACTATCGATCTCGTTGAGGACCCAACTAATGCTACCATCACCCCCGCAAATTAGAATGCGAAACGGTTCAAAGCGTTTAAACAGTTTTAATCTAAAAATAATAAAATTTTGAAATTTTTTTAAAAAAATTGATTTCTAAATAAAACAATTTAAAAATTTCAAACTAAGACAAAACTATTCAAAATTCAATTTTATGGAAAAATAAATATTTCTTATTTTAGTTTTCCACTTATTGATTGGTGAGCAAATAAAGTAAATACCCAAACACAGGACCACCGTTCAATAAATCGAAGACTTGAATCGGATTCAAATATTGCTTGAAACGACGTATGATTTTGTGTCCCTGAGTAATGTAAAAATTTATATTGCAATACTAACCTCTTGATCTTTATAATAAAAAAATTCTAACTTAGTGTCTTAGTAAATTGATTTACAGCGTGAGCAAACTAATTCCTTATCCTTAAAAAAGATTATAATTGATTTATAACTTGAGTATATACTTATTTATTAGAGATATGAGTTAGAAATAGTTAAATTATAATACGTATATTATAACTAACTTTCAACTCTTCACTATTACATATTCATTATTAAAGATTATCACTTAACAATATAAAAATTCTTCTAATTTCATTAACACAAGAAATAATATTCGATCTTTAATTGAATTACAAATACATACAATATACAATATTAGTACATTAATATAAACAATTTATAAAATCTTCAAAAAAAGTATGACAAAGTTATTTTTATTATTTAAACGAATTTTGGATATACAGTTTAATTGTAAAAAACGTAAAAAAGATCTTGAAATTTTGAGCTAATGAGATTACGAGCGCCAAAAATGAATGGCCATAAATATATAAATTTCTCTATATATGGTAAAACATTGTTGACCTGTTTATCGCCACTTTTGGAATTGACAAACACGATGAGCGGACTTATGCCCTGGTATTGGATAGAACTTCTGGTGTCGCTAACGTTACTATCAATGCTAAACCTATACTTCCCGGCATCGGTTCGGTTAACGTGTAGCTTCGAGGTGCCTGCAAAGGTTATAATTGGTAGAACAAGGCTGTTATTTATTAATTGGCAAATATTTGCAATTAAATCATATAAAAATTTTTAAAAAAGGACTTTTTAAAGAAAAAATATTTGAACATATCTCTCTCAAGCATAACCAAACCTAAATTTAAATTTACATGTTTATTTTTAATAGGCGTATCCATTTAAAAAAATCATTAAAATGCAAAAAAGGGCAAAAAAAATATTTTATATCTCTTTTTAAAAATTTGTAGTCGAAGCCAAAAATATATCAATTTTATGATGTTTGTTTATCTATAATGCTTTTGTAGGCTGATATTAAAATAAAAAAATAATTACAGATTATTTTTAATGTATTTTAAAACTTCGGCTATAAGAAAGTATATATATAAATAGTTATATTTTTCCCACATAGTTATGAAAACTATAAGGCATAATACCATTTTCAAATTCGTCTTCAAAGTCCCCGAGCGTAAGATTCTCAATCCGTCCATGCATGTAAATGGGCTGAACTATGGACATTTTATAGGGGCCTAAATTACAGGCTTCAGGCAACACGTAACGACAATTCGTATGAACCTACAATAAATTTATTGTTAACAGCTTCCCAGAGCAAATGCCCATTTTTGGGTCATCATTTTTTTATTTTTCGAAATTTAGAAAAAATAAAGGGTTTTAGCTTTAATCCAGAAAATATTTATAAAATTTAATTTTCTGCTTATATTCTTTATTTATTAATAATCAATTTTTTTAATCTGTCTTAAAATTTTAAAAAACAAAAATTTGAGAAAATAAGTTTTTTGCCAGCTCTGCAGCTCCCTACTAATAAATAAAGTAAAAACATAAATTTTTTAAATTTGTTTATCGTAATATATATGAATTTGCTATTAAAAGATATGTTTTTTTACCGATAAGAATTTTTAACAAATTTTTAATCGAAAATATGAGAGATTTATTAATTAAATTAATTTTTCCGATATAATTTTTTTATGAAATTAAACATAATCTAAAATAAATAAAATCGTATAAGAAATATTAAAAAAACGTTCAAATAAAGTAATATGTAGGAAAAATTTCCACAATTTAATACCAAATGTTTAGTATTGAAAAGATCAAATATAAATTTACGGTACAACGGCACCAAAGACACCGCCAGTCTTGAAGTTTGAGGACGCTACCGCAATTTTTCTTACAGAGGAAGCATTTAGAATTCACAGGCAAGTTTCCTTCGACCCACTGGTGAGGCATAACAAGGTTCTAGACGAGAGACAGAATTTAAATAAAAAATTGGTATTTCCAATTTAAAACTAAGATTCATATTAAAGTATATAAAATTATATTCATATAGTTTTAAAGAAATATGTATTTTAGCTATAAAATTGAAAAATTTTCGCTATTTTCAAATAATATTTTTTATCACGAACACATGAAATAAAACTTATAAATTAAGGAATAAATTAAAATTGATCCATTAAGCAGATAATTAAAAAAAATGAATACACTTCGACATTTTCAATTAAACATTGTTTAATTTTAACATAAGATTATTATAGAATTTAAATTAATATAAAATTAAATTTCTACATTTTCCGCATCCTCAATTATATGTTTCCTCATGGAAGCTAAAGTTGTCCACTTGCAGTTATTGATTGTTTTTATTACGCAGCGCTTGTGACATTTTAATTTGCAGACTATTTAAATAACAAAAATAAAAATTATACAAATGAATTATATTTTTGTAAAACAAGATAAAAATTAAAATTTTATTGTTAAATTAATATAACCGTTTAAAAATAAATAGCATTAATATAAAAGTTATAAAAAATAAAAATATTTCGGAATTGGTTACCTACTTAAATTTAAAAAATTTCAAATAAGAAATACATTTGTAATTTATACAAAATAACAAAAAAGCAGTTAGCTCCGCATTTAACCTAAAATTTTCCAACTTTTTTCGCCAAAAATTTTGAAATTGAAAATAACTTGTAAAGATTGTTTTTAAACATTTAAAACAACTCTCACTGTATAGTAAATACGTAAACGATTGTCTAAACAAGGCAATACGCACTTTATTTGCTTTATTATTAAAAATTAAATTTAATCGAAATAAAAAGAATTTTCTAAAAATATTACTTGCAAATGTTTGATACTTTTAATATGTATGAATTAAAAAGGTAATTATTCTTTTATATTTTTTAAATTGACCAAGATAACCACTTGTTAACAAAATATTTTAAATTTTATTTTTTATTTTTAAATATTGATTAATAAAATATTATTTTTAGTTATTGTTCATAAACAAATATAATTAAAAAATATGATACCTTCGCATGAAAGGCCGTGAAAAGTGACACCAGACAGGGCTTCGCGACAAACGTTGCAAAAAGTTGGTCGGGCATGGGACGAATTGCACCAGGTGTGCTGGCCCGTTATATCGATCAAAGGCTCAAACTAAAATTAATAATATCAAGATGAGTGCAAATCCCAATCCCTTTAGCTACCAAACTCGATTACATATATCGGCAAGAATATTCATAAAATAAAAGTAACACACATTAGGTTTTAATAGTCTAACATTTATTTTGCAAAAAACCGCAAAATGCATTTTGCGAGTGATAATCTATTTTATTTTTTAAAGATCGCAATTTTCTTTTTTAAAATGCAGTGTGTATTTTTTTACTTAGAGTTTTGCTAGATATACGAAAGAAAACTATTAATTTATTAAATTTGTTCTGAATAAAATTGTTTAACTAAATTTTTATTTTTTTTAAGTTTTACCATTTTATTATAATGACTTTGGACAATTCTGACAAAAATTAGTCAAAGAAAATGGCTTAATTAAAAAAAACATAAATAAATATTAACATTTTTTTTATTGAGTTACTCATATATAACCACAAATCTTAAACTTTGTTAACATAAAATGTAAGGACAAATTAATTATTTTCTATAATAAAATTTTTATAAAAAACTCCTAAGGTTTATAATCATTTTAATGGCTCCTTCAAATAGTCCAATTAGTTTAAAAGGCGGCCTTCAATAAAGTTAATTAAAAGATGCTGTATTACCGCGGTAAAAAAAGTTTTTTTAGGGATAAATTAGGAGAAAAAGGAGTTGATGGGTTTTTTATTAGCAAAGCCAAAAAGTTTCAAAATTTTTGAAAATTTATCTGACGAGCTTAAAGTGTTAAATGGTCACATTAAGGGACAAAGATGGAATTAAAAACTTAAGCCATTTTTTAGAAAGATTGTTTAAAAGGACAAATCTATGAGATTAGATTTAAAAAAAATAAAAAGTTCTATAATTTTTGGATAAAATCTTGCTAAAATTTGTAAAAATCAAAAAAAATCAATATGTGTCGCCGCAAGTGAGCATATTTTCATATACCATGTGATAAATGATTTGCTTCGAAGGTTAATTGAAAAAGGAAGCCAAGCTCATACAATATTAGGGAATTATCAAATCAAAAATATAAAAAATAAATTGAAAAATTTCGAAACTTTGATAAACTTAAAAACGAAATACGGGCAAAAGAGAGCTGTGAAAATTGTACAAAACCTGTAGACAGCAAGCAGCAAGAGTAATTTAATACTGATGCAATTTAGGAGAAAAAAATTCAATTTTCGAAGAAAGTTTTAAAAAGGCGAAAGTCTTAGTTTTATCAATAGAGCAAATTGGATAATTGCAATCTGCAGTTTCTTTCATAGGAGAATATAAAAAAAAAAGATAAATTGCGGTAATTATACTAAAAAAGCCGCAAAAAATTGGGAGAAAGGGACACTAAAACACAGCAAAATATGTGAATGCCTCTAAAGGAGGAAGGTTTAGCAAGCAATTATATAATTGCTCAAGTCTTTTGGAAATAGTAATTAAAATTTAATTATTAAAAAACTTCTAACACAAAATTTTTTCCAATATTAATTATATAATTATGACATTTATTTGGTCAAACAATAAACTGTTTTATTTAATATAATATCATTTAGACCGAAGAATCAAAACTAATACATGAAGTTAATCTAGATAATTAAGAACCGAAAAAGATTGAAGGGAATAAGATGGTATATTGGCGTTGAAGGAAGAATTTTATGTAAAAAACCAAACCCAATGGATTAACGTTAAAGTGGTCTATGAAATATTTTTTATAGACATTTATATTAGATGCAGCAAAAAAAATGATTTTACAATTGTTTTATATCTTTCATTAAAATGTGTTAATGTTCTAGGCTATATAACATAATAATGGCCAATTAGCTGAAACCCATCTTTAGAGTTAATTGATTTCCATTTCAAACAATTTATTTTTGGACATAGGTTAAAGTATATTTACAGTATGCATGTGTAATCTAGGAATAATACCAAATTTATGTTATCTTCCTTCTTAGTTTCGAGGTGATAGTTGAGGCTTCGTATCAATCGCATCCACTGTTCCATCTCTTTCCGCGTCTGGGCTGCGACCACGATAGACGTGGCCGACGTTATAATCTAAAAACATTTACAAGGCCACGTTCTGAGTAATATGAAAAAATTTCAAAATTTTATTTTTTGTAAAATTTTTTTTATTTTAGAAAAAGTGTATTCTTTGCTTTTAATTAATAGCATTGTAAAAAAAATAAATTTATGATGAGAGTAGCCTAGCTAACAAAACTTTTAATGATTTTAAATTTTAAGTTTTCAATTCATTCATTTTTTTAATACAAAAAGAGCAATTTGAGTAGCAACCTATTTTAATAATTTGAAAAGTAAAATAAATTCTCGGTATGACCACTCTTTTAAATTAAAAAAATTCAGAAAATAAGATTTTAATAATTTAAAAGGGAAACGACAGTCTAAAGGTGAGTTGTCCCAATATGACTTTTTTTGTAGTTACAATCGGCTCAAACAGCTCAGTAGCAAACATTCCTGTCTAAAACGCAGGATTTGGGTTTTTGAGCATTGACATTTTTTATTTTTCAGAAAATAGCACATGTGTACAACTACTTTGAAGCTACTGAGTGGCCTGCTTAGGCAGTGACCCTAAGCGATATGCCAAAAATGAGAGCCAAAACTAAAACCTAGGTCGCTGGCCGAGCAAATCTAACTATTTCGTGGGCAATATTAGCCCGTAAAAGAGTTAAAGCTCCAAACGGGTATCGGCTCCCTAGATGGGCAAAGTTTGGGAGAAACCTTAGGTTACACATATTAATGGTAAAAAATATAGTTTTAATTTTTCTTAATTATCAGTTTTATATAACATATATCTACGTTTATTATTTTATGTTCGAACAAAAAATTGTTTTCAATTTCCTTTGGGGCTAATTAAACTGCAATAAGTAGCCTACAATTTTAAAAAAGATTAAAACTCTGAAAATATAATGCAACTGTGTACGACAAATCGTATAATTTGTATTTTCTCCTATTTTTAGCAGTCTTGGAAGACTTAATAAATTAAGGTAGAAATTAAATTTTTCTTTTTCGCAAAAGTTTATAGCTGATCAAATTCCTGAATGATTAAAAAAATGTTTGTAAATAAAAGTTTATGCAGCTCAGTTAGTTTTCATCCAAAGATTCTCAATTCATCTACTTTTAAAATTAATATTGGCAAAATTATATAACAGGACATGGCATAGAATATACTTACTGCAAAGCTATTCTTGAGGTTTTTCGTACTAGTTTCAGCAACATTTACATGGTTCAGATCAATCTCGTTGAATATCACTGACTACGTGACGAAGACATTCGTGTTTTAATAAAAATTAATATAAATAGTAAATATTATATATAAATATTGATAAAAAGATTTTTAAAAAAAAAATTGCTAGATTAGGTAGGGCGCGTTTAGGTTTAATTTATTTTTTAAAAAAATACTAAAGTATTTTTAAATGATTAAGATTGGCAACAATATGTAAAAATGCGTATAATGTAAAGAAATATAATTTTTTAATTTTAAATTTTTTTTTCGAAAGTTTGATTGATTTTGTATGCGCCCTTGTTTACTTAAATAAAGTTAGGATCTAATTTGACCGCCCCCATAGGTGAACCGATGTTATTGCGAAAATGCCCAGTTTACCCATTCTTCCCAAAAGACCCTCAAAAAATTAAAAAAAAAACACGTGAAATCCCAAGGGTAAAACATTAAAAATTAAATATAGCCCAATGTGTCCAGTCTTAGACAAAAAAGATTTTAGAGTTACTATATTATATAAATATCTAATTACTAATCATTCTTCCCTTATTGCTATTCTCAAATAACCAATAATTATTGTCAAATTGGAAAAACACAATATTCGGATTTAATCAATACGCGACATTCTAGATAGAATCACAGAGAAGATATACATCTAGATATTTTTTTAGATAGGTTGAAAAATTTATCAGTATCATCTCGAGGTCATATAAGGCAAGTTCCACCATGAAAACTATCAAACAGTTTTTAAAATAATATTTTTGTACCTCCTCTGAGATTTACAAGACTTGTGGAAAAACACAAAATTACCACAAGATTTTTTGAAAACGTATTTTTTACACGCTGAATATATTGTACAAAAAACTTTAAAAACAATGTCGATGCAAGTTTAAAATTTTTGATTGGATAAAATAAAACTATGGGGGCAAATTGACATATTTTAACTAGAGTCTTCTTTTGTGCACGGCCGGCCCTGAACGCTACTTGTAACGATGAATTAAGGACCGGTTGAAGAACAGTTATATTAAAGTTAACTAGTCGGTAAAACTCTTGATAAACACAATATATATTATATTCGAACAACTGTGAAAACAACGTTTGTCATTAGTTAATGGAAATGAGAGCACTCTTATAGCCTTATTACACAATGGTGAAATGATTAATGTTAATGGATTTATATTAAAATTATTTTAAGGGACAGTTATAATAAATTATTCGGTTAATCTTAATGAACTTTTTCTTTTACATAGATGTTTAATCCGTTAAATTATTTGTGGCCATAGAGTCATTAGGCTTATCTAAATAGGTATAAGTAAATATATTTCGCATTCAACAAGTGATGAATAGTCTTTACCAGATTATAAACATAATGGTGATCGCTTAAAGGTAAAAGTTAGTGCACACAATAGCGAAGTAAAATTTTTAAAAAACACTCTGTAGCTCTAGTCACATAATATTTAATGTATTGTTATGATCAAGGATGGTTAACAAGTATCGATAACTAAATTAAGTGGCTTATAACACAGGTCAACAAATATTTATATCAGAAACGAAATTATAGAAAACATAAAAGAATGCATCCCCATGATGGCCTAATCTCATATATGTTTTTCGTTTTTCTTAGTTTCTTCCGTCTTTGGCTCCTTAGATCCGTCCATAAAGAATGGCCTTTTTTAACCAAATTCACAGATCTAAATCATCTAAATATACCCTAAAAAGAAAAATTTAAAAATCTTATTTGCATATTAAAATCCCTTGTATTATATTTTTGATCACAAATAATGGAAAATAAATTTTATTAATATATTAAGCTCTTACATCGGCATTTAGATAATACAAAATATTTCGTGCCCAAACTTAAATACGACACGATGATTATCGGTTAATAATGAATATGTTATTTGAAGTGATAACAGTTCAACTATTGTGAATATGCAAAAATAAAATTTCAATTTATTTTTGATTTTGAATCTTTTTTTGGGTTTTTGACCTTTTATTCTAAAATTTATAATGTTTATAACTGACTAACTAAGTTTGATTAGGAAAAACGGTAAACGGATTTTATATTTCCTAAGATGGCAGGTTTGATCTCTGAAGTTAACTCATAACTCTCAAAAAATTGTTGACCTGTGTAATAAAAAAATGTTAACTATTAACTATAACTTTGCAAAAAAAATTAGCTATTATTTATGTCAGGCATTTACTTAAGAAGAAAAATCCTGAGGGCTTATGCCTAAATGAAATATGGATGAGCCAATATTCAGATTTATTATAGTTTAACCGAAACTGTGAGTCAAACCATTTAAAGCTAGAAAATCATTACAAAATATTACACAACAAGATCATAATATCAATACTTAATTCATGCTAATAATAACATTGTAATTTAAAATTTGATAAACAAAAGGCGGCAATGAATTAATGTCTTTTGCCATTTAAAAATTCAGGTTTTTTTGAAATACCAAATAAAAAAATTGCGATTTCCCGCAGCCTATAAAGGATATAAAATTTAATAATTTTAAAATACCTTTTCATCCTTGGTGTAATACAGTTTACGATTTGTCAGCCGAAAATAACGTTTTTGCCATCGCTAAATATAAGGGCAAATTCATTTACAAATCCATGACAAATAAAATTCGCGATACATTTAAAAATTATAAAAAGTTTATTTGAGCTAACGGATTGTATATCATGAAAATTTAAGCTTGATTTAATGCTAATTGATAGATAAATGTAATAGTAACAGTGTTAAAATATAAGAAAATTTATTGTTACCTGGAAAGAGGTGGAGGACTGTTTGAGGAGGAATCCTTCCTTGATACAGAGCTAATTAATAAAATGGGATGTATGTTTTTAATGAAATAATATAGCGTTTAAGTTATATAAAAGGACATTTTTTAGGATATAGATGAACCGTTGAATAATTTATTAATTTATTTTTGGATAGTTCGTCGGGTTTGGGAAATATTGCTTTATATAAAAAGAGCCAAGAATTCTCTTAAAAATCATTTAGATAGTGATAAAGGTTCGAAACGAGAGGCATTGGCTATATCAAGAGAGAGTTTGAATTACGAAAGGTAACATGGAAATTACAAGAAAGATTTGCGCATATAGAGACAGGTAGCAAAAAATCGGGAGAAAACCTGATGGAATCTCATAAATAATAAGGTGGGTGTGAAAAGAGGTTAGGAAAACGCTTGGGAATTACTATCTTATATACATTGGAGGGCAGGCTCTATTTGCTTGTGTGATAAATATTCAAACTTAAACGTTTAGGCTGTCCACAAAGAGAGGATGAGCCAGGAAGTGAGATTTTTCAAAAAGAAAATTCATTAATATTTATAAGTCAAGGTCCTAGAAAAATCTCAGGGATAACCAAAATGGTGTGCCAAAAAATTTAGTTATACAGATTTTACCCCGGACAATCGAATGCATCCGTGACGCGCGCGCTAAGCAGAGGAGTTATCTTAATAGGGGTTAACTTTGGCCAAACGTATCATTAAAAAATATTTTATTCCTCATAAAATCTGGCAAAACGATTTTCAGTATAATGTAAGAGTACAAACTGGGCCGTCACCAACTCTCTACATAATTTTTAAACTAGGCCCGGCCCAGCCAAAATTAACAAATATAGCCTAAATTTTATATTACATGCAAAATTTTTGGTTTAAATTTCTTAATTAAATAAGTAGAAACAACACCCTTCATCGAGTGTTAAATAATTTATCATTTTTAATTCTTGTTTACGATAGCTAAATAAATCAGACAAAATATATATATATATCGGCCAGGCCCGCCCCATCTAAATTTAAGTCCATTCCGAATTTCGGGCGAGGCACCAAAAACGGGCTTTCAGGACCCGATTTTGACTTCTAATGTTTATCATTTCCAAATTTTAATAAATATAATTTAAAAAATGGTACAAAATAATTATGCGTTTACTAAGTTATAAATAAAAATACAGAGGTCACCATATATTTCTAAGGAGGATCTCGCATATCGGCGCCCCTACTTAAGTATTGCTTAAATTATTTTATGGACGGATCGGCCCTGTTCTTCGCCAATCACCCAAAACTCTGAAATTTAAATTGAAATACATAAAAAATGTATTTATATGTTAATGGTTACCCCACAATCCATCAAAATTTCACAGGTTTTATAGCTAGATTAAAGACGGGCGAAACAATAGATTGTCATAATATTTTTATACGACTTGGCTTAGAAATGTCAGAGCAATTGTATAAACTATTAGAGGATTTAGAATGAAGTGAGTAGACAGAATTATAATCATCAAATTTTTCTTATGGTAATCGCGAAAGGGCATTTCGTTTTCTTTGTATTATCTTACAGTACATATCATAAATCGATTAATTTTATTGTCCCCATAGGAAAATGCTTAATCTCTAAGGAATTTTTAGAAAAATCATGGAATGGGGCAGTTTTATGGGCATAAAGGCCAAAGCATTTATTTTGTAATATATAGAAAATCAGGCCATATGTCTTATTGTTCATGGTCATCTATAAAAAACAGCTCATAAACATTATCTTAAGCCAATTATGAAATGAACTGTTACAGATCTTATAAATGATCTAGCCTCATCTAATGCTTCGGCAAAGTTTTGTTTTTTTCAATCGAAAATTTGAACTTATACTCAGAGAACAATTTAAAATCCATGTCTTAATACAAAAAGCCATTGAAAATTAGCCAATTGTTTCTTAGCTATAAAAGTATATAAACTCCAAACAGCATTTTTAAAATTTGATTTCAAAAATTTTAAATATTATCTATTAAAATTTTAAAGATTAAAAAAAACTCATATAAAAGCCCTTTGCACAGATAAGGATTTAAAATTAAAAATATACGGCTTGCGGTGGCCTAATAAGTGATCAAAACACGAGTAGATGTTACTGAAAATTCATTGTGTAAATTTTGTTATGTCAAATCAAAATTTTTACCACCATTTTCGAATTAATAGAGAAACAATTAATGATTCAAATAAAAAAAATAAGCAGTCAACAATGTATGGCTTAGTTCTCAAAACAAGCCGGCCCGGCGTTTAAAAATTGATATTTGGCCGATAACGGCACAATTTTGATCGATTTTGAGTAAGATTTATAAATAGTTCAAAAAAAAAATTCAAATTTAAAAAAAATACATTTAAAATTCATTATCGTATATACAAACAAAACTGTTTAATTTTAAGGGAAAATTGTTTAACTTGTATTTTTATGCTATGAATATGAATATTGCTTACAAAATAAAGATGAATCAAAACGAATAAAGGTATGATACCTTAGGGTCAAAAAATTTGATTTCCCTAACTGGCGTTGCTGTGGGAAGCATTAATCCGGTCCAAACACAAAAATCACCGAATGTTACTATCTTTTTAGTCAGTCGAATACATTTAATGGGGATATACTACATATATTTAGTCAATTTCTAAGACTGGATTTGGAAGGGACTGAAAAATTTAGATATTATTTATATCCAAGGTTTAGATAAAAGGACAAAATGGGTTGAAATGAAGGCGTTGATATACTTTATTTTTATAACTGTATGTGGGGGTCGAGGAATAATTAGAAATAAAGTAAAAAACGGCTAGTTCTCATAATCAAAAATCATTTATAGAAAAAAAAATATATATTTATTTATTAGCATTTTTTTGTATTTTGAAAATGTTCTATTCGGAAAAATAAATAAACATTATTTATATAAAATTATCATAAATAAAATAAGATTCTAGTCCGTAGAGGCCTAAATAGGTTATTATTAACCATAAAAGGTATATTATTTATTATCTGATAAAACAGTAGAAAAATAAAACTTTACAAAAAAAATTTAATATTTGAATTATTTAATGTTATTGGGTGGTGGTGACAAAAGGAGGGACCACTGCGATAAAGAACCTTAACCGCATAGAGATGCGTGCGACAGATATGGTTCGGGAAAATGTAGGGGTCGTTAAGGGTTTTGGTTTGATGACAATAATATTGATTTTTATTTTGGTTTTAATAGCTTCGGCGCCCAGCATTATATAACTAAATAAAATATCCATAAAACACAGGACACAAACATAATATGTGGTTTTATATGATTCTAATTAAAAAAAACAATATATTTAAAATGATGAAAGGCAGCGAAACACCTGGTTCATACCTATTAGCACAAAGGTGCATCCAAAAATAAATATAAAGACAGTTTAAGGTGTTATTTACCTTTGCGCCCCCTCCCATAGCTACACACTGATATTTTGGATTTTTAATTAATAATATCCTGTGACTAACTGTGAGACAGAGAAATGACATTTTAGATGAAACTGCTAGGTCTCTCTATATGAGGGTTGAGCATACGACCATGAAAACTGAATGTGGTATTCTTTCCATATTAATATAGGAAGTAATAAAAAAAACGTTTTTTCCAATTTATTAAATTCGTTTTTAGTTTTTTCTAATTATTTTTTCGCCATACTTTCCTATTAAATGGAAACTCACCATAAAATTTAGCAAAAAAGGCGAAAAAGCTCAAAGTCCAGTTTTAATTATCTAAAAAAACAGTTTCACAGGGTACAGAGCTTCTATGACAGGGTCGGTCCGTGGTAAATCGTCGTGCCTGAGCAAATTTTCACCAAACGGCCCAATTTTTTTTTGCAAAAAGTATAATTTTATCTTAACCCTCCTATCATTTAATAACTCCAAGCCGGCTAAGGCTTTTAAAAAACGGACCAGCCCTAAAGAAGTGTCCAAGTGTTGTTGACGTTAGCGTCCTCGGTATTTAGGGCGTAGAGGAATATTCTTAACACACCGTGCAAGTTCGGAAGATCGAAAATAGACTTAAAGAATCCTTTTTTAACACATTTTAAGAATATTATTCGAAGCTATATTCCGTTTGAGAGCTAACGATTATTGATGAATAGGGATTAGAAAAACAAAATCAAATTTTTTTAACATTGGGCATGCCACGCTTAGAATATTTTATAGGTTTGCGCAGTCAAATGAATAAAGCCCGGCATTCATTTGCTTTAAACAATTCGCAAACCGCACATCTCTAGATAAATTTAAGATAAATTAAAAGAATTTGGCCTAATAGATATGTATCAAAAATATGTTGGCATTTAATGGATTAAAATTCAAAGCCAAATCCTTTGTCGAGATATGCAAAGAGCAAACCCATCTCAACTATTTCACAACTTAGAGCTCTAGCTCAAATAAACCTCAAAACACAGTTTCAATATTTAAAAGCTAAAAAATTAAAATTCTAGATTATCTCACCCACAAATCATTAAAAGATGTGATATTAATGAAAAAAATTAAAAGAATTTTGATGCGAACAAAGTGAATCTCTGGATAATATCAGGCTTAATTTAGCAGGAGAAGGTTGTTAGGAGATGGGAAAGTGCATTAAGAAAATTGGAATTTATAATTTTTACAATTCGCGAACAAAGTTTTGAGAACATACAGCTTGGGACAGCGAAAACTGGAATGAAAAACAAACTGTTCCATAAATGTTAGGGGAAAAGACAACTTTGGAATGAGCACAAAGTGCCTACATAAAGGGGACCGAACCCAGGGGTGACGAAAATGAATAAAATAAAAATTAGCATAAAAAACAAGTGCTAATAAGCAGTGTGGCCTTATTAATTTTTTGACCGCCTTTATTATATGTTTGACTAGTCAATTTACGTAATTCAAAAATTTTGCAACATTAAACTCTGTAACATTATATCTGCGTTGACATTTTCGAATTCCCAGGTTGTCTATCTCATAGCCTTGTAAAATTTTAAACTCCAAATGAAACTGAATATTAATAACTATGGTAAAGTAATAACGAATATATTCAAACGCATGTCATAATAAAATTTGCAAAAAAAAAAATGAAATTTAAAGAAAAATTATGCAGTCATTGTTAATTAGTTGAATGCATGTTTGCTTAAGTTAAAAAAAGACATTTTGTAATATTTTAGGGAAAATATTAAGGCCGCAATAAAGATTTTTTTAAGGCTCGATGATTTTCAGAGCTGATGGGAATTTTATTTTGGAGACTGTCCAAAGCCTTTTAGACTTAAAACTTTTTTCTATACTTTTGAGGGTGCTCGGTCCCAATACTAGCCTTGATACAGTGTAAAACATTAACAATTAACATGTTTAAATATTTTTAAAGGTGATAGGGCCCGTAAGCATCCCCGTCCCCATAGTCCTGAAATGTTCAAAAGATTGACATTATTTGCGATAGCATTCTGTAGGGCGCGTTCAGACTTCATTCAAACTATAAATTTTTATATTTTTTTATTCAAACTATAAAAATTTTAAAAAATTTCTAAAAAAAAATATTGGTCCGATGTTAAAAATTTTAAGGGTTAGAATTTTTTTAAAAGTCTTGTTGATATAATAATTTTCAGCTATATAGATTCAATAAATTTATCAAGATTTCTTATAACACAGGTCAACTACAGATATCAATCCTGCCATCTTAGGGAATATCCGATCCGTTTACCGTTTTTTCTAATCAAACTTAGTTAGTCAGTCATAAACAATGAAAATTTTAGAAAAAAAGGTGAAAAAACCAAAAGAGGTTTAAAGACAAAAATAAACTGAAATTTTATTTTTGCTTATTCACAATATTGAAACTGTTAAATTCAAACTTTAAATTATTTTTAAATTAAAAACCGAAATTTATGTGGTGGTTTTTAAGTTTGGGGCGGAAAAATTTTGTATTTTTTAAACGAATAAAAGGTTTGAATATTAATAAAATTTATTTCATTATTTGTGATTTAAAATATAAGTTACAAGGGATTTTTATATGCAAAAAAAGATTTTTAAATTTTTTAAGGGTAAATTTAGATCTGTCAATTTGGTGAAAAAAGGCCATTTTTCATTATAGACCGATCTAAGGGGCCAAAGATGGAAGAAACTAAGAAAAAGGAAAAATTTATATGAGATTAGGCCATTATGGGGATGCATTCTTTTTTGTTTTTATATTTACGTTTCTGACATTGATATTTGTTGATGAATCAAAGCAATAATATTATAAAAACAATGGTATAATTTTTGTTTAGTCTAAAATTTAAAAAAATTTAAAAATTTAGAATTTTTGAAAATTTTTTTAACAATGATGTCTAAAAGCGTACCTAACCTATTTTTGAATTATTTTATATAGGTTGAAGTAGCTCACTCAATCAAACATGTGGTCTGTTTTTTTGAAAAAAAAGTAAGGATATTTGGTTTCAAAATCGTTGGCTCATAGAGAGAGTTATTGGTGGACGTTAATTTAGGTCACACAGGTTTTCCACCCACATGATTTGGTTAAAAATACTTTTTCCTCCTAAAGCGGTTCCTCGATAAAAGGCTTATTAAGTGTTTAATTATAAACTCGCTACAGATTATTTAGCTTTTCAAATGATAATAAACACATTTAGACGATAGTCAATTTTATAATGAAATCCAAAAAAAGGCTTCTTGGACAGGTTTAAAAGTATTAAATATTAATGTAAATTTTCCGGCTTTTAAGATTCAAACAATGTAAACTTATAAAATATTTTCCGTTTCTAGCAGAATTGAATATAGACTAAAGTGTCTTTTAACGTTTAATTATTATATGCGTACAAAAAATTATTTGGTTTCAAGGGATCGCAATTAATAAAAATTTTAAGTTTAGAAAAAAGGAATTAATATTTAAACGAGTCCTAGGGCCTGCCATCATAAAAGCCCCAATATAATAAGTTTGACTTGGATTTAAGAGAGTTTGCTACAGCTATTGTAATCAAACTGGCAAATTATAAAATCTTAAATAAATTTTAATATTTCGATTGGCAAACCTTTAATCAATTTCTGTAGGCGTAGCAAATAAGATTGGCAATAGCTGAAAGACTTTTTAGAATGTCTGAACGAATTTAGCGCAAGAAAATTGGACCTGAGAAAGTGTAATAAAATTTGACGCGAAACAGACACGTAGCACCGGTCATAAAAATGTTAATAAAGAAGGAAAACTGTTGTATATAAAGTTATTATGGTAAGCAGGTTTATGTGGGAAATTAAGCGTGGGCGTTGTTAATTTATTAAGAAAATTATTTTTTATGGCCATAAAATAGCTATAATCTGGTAATGTCCAATAAATTTATGCAAATACCAGAGGCATACAATTAAGACACTGAAGGCCCTCTCTAGATGCATACGTTAAAAAGATATAATTAAAATTTATAATATTTTTAAAGCATTCAAGTTATATATAATTGAGTTGACAATGTGAGTGTTATTTTTGTTAAGGGCATGCAAAGTGAGTTTTTATTTTCGTAAAATTTTGAGAATTCTAAATATATTAAAATTTTAATTTTTTTTTTTAAATTTTTAAAAAGTTTTTATTTCAGAAATAGCATTCGTGCATAAACTAAGTTTGGCAACATTTTAAAAATTTGCGTTTTATTACAAAATATAATTTTTCAAAATTTTAAAAATTTCAAGAAAATAAAAACTCACTTTGCACGTGCCCTAATGTAAATTGATTACAGCTTTGGCTTGCAGAAATCTCTTTAACTCTTATTTTAGGCCCCGGCAGGGCTAAAAGTGGAGTTATAGTTATGACATGACAATTGACTTTTATTTTTTCCTTAGTATTGTGCGCATAAATACAAATTCATTTTAAACATGGCAACAATAATATAAAATTATAATTATGGCATAAAAACATTTTTCAAATTTTCTGTATTTTTCTCCACCAATCGTCTTTTAGCGATTTCCGTAGTGTTATTATATGGCGGTAGCATTCTTTGCTATGGCCACGTGCAAAGTGAGTTTTTTTTTCGTAAAATCTAAAATCTGAAAATTTCGTTTCTTTTAAATTGTTTATCTCAGAACGAGTAATTTAGGTCGCTTTAAGAGTATATTCATTTTTACGAAAATTTTAATTCTAAAATTTTAAATTTGGGTTTTTAAATCGATATTTAATGTTTTCACAATTTATACCCGGAGCTATTGCTTATATTAAGTGTTTTATAGGTAATTACATATAAACATAGATTATAACCATTTCAATACGACTCCTTAAAAAATTAGCTTAAAAAATATTTCAACAGTGAGCCAATATTTTTTTTTAGAAAAATTTATAAATTACACTGGACAACAAAATTTGGACGACCCTAAGCATCATTTATGGCAACTATGGTTTTTGGTCAAGTTTTTGGCGCTGATCACGAATATTCAATCAGAATTTTAGTCAATGCCTCAGATTTTTAGTTATTTGAGATTTTTCAATTTTTGGGGTATTTTGGGCTTCTATATCATAAATATGGGTAGTAACAAAAGTTTAAAAATATATTTAAATAACGAAAACATTCCATATTGACGTAAGGGGTTTAAATTTTTTTTATATATTTAATTTTTTTTAATTTTTTGATTTTTGTTAAATTAGTGGTTTTCGTCATAAACTCCGTTTTTTATCCCTAAATAACTTGAAAGTAAATTGCTAAAAATATTATGTAATAACCTTTTTTAGATATGTATTTTATAAAGAATCTGAATATGCCAATAGATTTTTTCTAGAATTAATAGTAAAAAAAATTTTGTAAATTTTTTCTGAACTTTAGACGCGGTTTAAAAAAAATTGGAGGCATTGGAAAAAAAATAAGCCCGGAATCGTTATCGCAAGGAAATTCTCTACAAAACCCTCAAAAAATCGTTTGTTGTTTTTTTTGTTGTCCAGCGTTATCCAAAAAATAAATGAACTATGAACGCGCCCTTGTGCTTAAATTATAGTTGGCAAATATTTGAGTTTATTTACAAAATAAAATTAAAAAAAAAAATTAATGCCTATATTATAATCTTTGGGTTATAGGAACACATGTATTTGTCATCTCAAATAAGAAATATAATTTTTTTAGTAATTCATTACATCAGCGTTTAGATAATACAGAATATTTCGCATTCAAACTTTAAAACGACTCGAATTATTATCGGTTTTGAATATAAATAAAATTGAAGTATGAATTTAACAGTTTAGCTTATGTGAATATGCAAAAAATCAATTTATTTTTGTATTTGAATCTTTTTTGTTTTTTTTTGATATAAAATTTTCTGTTAAGGCTGACTTACTAAGTTTGATTAGACCTAAAATGGCAGGTTAAATCTCTGTAGTTAGTTCATCATTCTCAAAAATTTGTTGTCCTGTATAAGAGGGCGCGTTCAAAGTTCATTCTTAAAAAAAAATTAAAAATTTGAAATTAAAATTTGGATTTTACACATAAAATAGTATTAAACTTCTTGCTCCCCGTCGGCTGAGATAGCCCATTGGCAAATATTCCTGTCTTAGACGCAAGAGTTTTGGTTCTAAATCCATGCATGCGGCTTTTAGAAAATAGTACACTTGTGCCACTAGTTTGAAGCTTAGTGGCCTCCCCAGGGAGCAGTCCCAAAACGATATGCGCAAAGTAAGAGCTTAGGTCTCCTTTGTAGGCATATCTTATTATTAATCCCGTCGGCAAGGCAATATTAATTGCTTTGCTCGGGTTTAAAAGAGTCAAGGTCCTCGGGAATGGCGCCCCTATGTGGGGTAAAGTATGGGGACCTCATAAATTTTTTGTCCTTACTCCCCGTGCAATTGCTCTGAGTATGTTAAGAAACTTTATTTAAATTTAAATTCATATCTTTTTAAACATAGCTGGTAATTCATTACAAACATAACTTATTCAAACAAGGCTTAGGATATGTGCAAAGTGAGTGTTTATTTTCGTAAAATTTTGAAAATTCTAAAAATTTATTTTTTTTTTTAAATTTTTTAAAAATTTTTTATTCCAGAAAAAGCATTTAATGTGCATATATTAAAATTAGCAACATTTTGAAAATTTGCGTTTTATTACAAAATAAAATTTTTCAAAATTTTGAAAATTTAAAACTCACTTTGCACGTGCCCTAAAAAAATTAAAAATTTTCTAAATTATAATTAAACTCTAAAGCCAATAGCAAGATTTATTGTTTCTTAGGGCGTGTTCAGACTTTATTCATAATTTTTAAATCTTTTTAATATTCTAATAATTTATTTAAATATTGGTTTAATGTTGAAAATTTTTGTAAGTTAAAGTTTTTCTAAGTGTCTTATTAAAATTTCAGCCTCGACATACATTAAAATAATATAATTAGTGCTATTGCTCCAAGTGTTAGAAATTATTGTAAAAACTATGGTTCATAATTTTCGATGTAAAAACTGAAATTTTAAAATTTAAAATTTTCAGATTTTTTTAAAATATTTTGTAAAAAAAGAATGAAGTCTGAACGGGCCCTAATCAATTGTTAAAAAATAGTTTAATTTCACAAATCTTAACGCTTGGTCTATTAAATGTATTCATATAAAAATTGACATAGATACGCCCCCTTGTAATTAATTAGACGTTTTTTGATCAGATTTCGTAAAATAATTAATCGCATCACAAAACAGATCCGGTTCTAAGAAATGAAGACATTTATACGTCCCTACCTGCTGATTATGGGCTGTCCGGAATTAAGCAAGAATAACGTGTCATGCTTAATTAATATATGGTATGTGTCATTCGATAAGGTGACAAAAATCGATACAGGATACAAATATATATTATTTTTATAACAAAAAACTAGAGATTATTTGTTGAATCACGATGTGACTTCTTAATATATAAGGCTTATTAGAGCACGATATTATAAAACTGAAAATAAACGAATATGTATGAGTTACATTCTTACACCTTTCAAAACAAATATGTTATATTTAGCTTATTGTAACATAAATCAGGTTTTAATACAAACTAAGTTGGATTTTTAAATGGATAAAACAAGACATCTATTGGCGAAAATGAGCAAAGAAGGACGAACCGGTACTGTAAATAGGATAAGATGACTAAAGAGAACGGCAATTTTAAGATAATACTCTAGAGAGACGAAGGTATGTTCAAACGTGCAAATAAATTGATGATAATTTCCAATAACAAAAAAATGGTATACACCTGTTTTTATAAAAAAAATTTAATGAGAAAAATTGAAGTAAATTCAGCACATATAAATTTTTTATAAAATTATTATAACATTATTTCAAGCATTATAACATTATCTCGTTTTTTATGTTATTGTGGGGCCATAATAATAATCATTACCCTTTTTTTAATCATAAATTCAGCTAAATTTTAATTCAAACAAAAATACTTACAGAAAAGCTTATTATCATTATGTTAAATGAGAATGTACATAAATAATATTGCTAGATTTATGGATTTTTTGAAAGCATTGTTATGTATACAATAAAAGTCTAAATAGATATTCAAACGTTTTTACAATCAAAATTTACAACCCTATACATAACGACATATAACCAAAATCTAATCAATATTAGGCTAAGTATATATTTTTTTTCAACAAGTAAAATAAGATATTTCCATCAGTTATTTTTAATTATAGAAAAAAAATTTAATATTTATTTTTTATAATTCTTAAATTTGCCATAGCCTTTATCTTTTTGCTAATATTTTAAAAAGGCCATACAATTTGACCATTATTATAAAAAGAGCCTTTACTTAACTAAAAAATAAATAAATATTGGTTAATTTATTTAAAATTCAAAAATGTGTTTGAGTAGCAATTATGGTAACTACAACCTTTGCATATTAAACAGCTATATAGCAAAAACCAAGCAAAAAAAATCTTTAAAAAATGTACCAATAAAAGGAATGTACAGATGTAAAAACAGAATATTTTTATAAAAAAAATTTAATCGTAAATAAAATATAAGTAAAATACAAATTAAATAAATAAATCACCTAATTTATAAGGCTATAAGTTTGTTATAAAAGACAAAATAAATTTGTCTAATAAGACAGATAAAATATGTGCAGATACAGAAAAAAAATCATCCAATAAAATTAAGAAGATTATATTATTCACTGGTTAAATTAATTTATATATAAAATTACAATGACAAAAATAAAAAAAACCTTTGTCAAAGTAATTAGATTTAAATTTGAAAATGAAAAGTTTTATACTCGCTTGTCTTTAAATTCTGGCTGAGTTAAAACCTCACTATCACTTTCACTCGTATCAAACAGCATATTTCAGCTGTTAACAATGTTTTCAAAACACGTGGTTTTATGCAAAAAAGGTCAGCTGGTAGTGCTTAAAATCATTAATACTTTTATTATTTTAAATTTTATAAGTTACTAACCAAATCTTTATAAACGCAACTAAGCTAACGCAAAATACAATTTAAGTTGTAGATATTGATAAAAACAAATACACATGAGTTTTTTTCTATTGCGTACCCTAGAATTTACATTTTATACTTTAAAAAGTATTTGAGTTAAGAATATGTTTTAAATGTAAAAGAGAAATACGTGTATTTTAATTTAAGAATAATTTTTTACATTTCATGATTTTTTGTTTTCCCGCGAATGCTATGGTGAGAAATTTTTAACAAGATTGCTACCGTTGGGTCTATAAGGACCACAATTTTAAACCACTACAACTTTAAGTGTTTTAAAGCTGTAAACTTTATATTTATATTAATTTAAAAAAATAAGTGCCCTTTTATAAACAAATATAAGTTATCATTAATGTATATTGTAAATTTTATTTTAGGGCACGTGCAAAGTGATTTTTATTTTCGTAAAATTTTAAAAATTTTGAAATTTTTAGAAATTTTATTTTTTTTCAATTTTATTAAAATTTATTTATTTCGGAAAAAGCATTTTATGTGCATAAACTAAATTTAGCAACTTTTAAAAAATTTGCGTTTTATTTAAATTTCTTAAAATTTTAACATTTTCATAAAAGTAAAAACTCACTTTGCACGTGTCCTTACACAAAGTAAAAAAAAATCTAAAAAATAGTAATTTCTTATTTTTCTGTATTACATTATAAAATCTTGTCAATAACCAAAATGTATCATAATTATTAATTAAGTCACGCTTTGATACATTTTTAGAAAGAAGTATTAAAATATTTTGAAATAAAAAATTATTTTTGGATATTGTTCACTTTATATGGGCGCGTTCAGACTCATTTCATTTTTTAAAAAATTTTTAAATTTTAAAATTTTCTTTTGACATTAAACGCTTTTTTCAAAAAGTCGCCAATAGTCATTAGGATTTAAATTGTTTTTCTGAGAGAAAAGTTTAAAAAAAATTTGAAAAAAAAAATAAAATTTTAAAAAATTCGAAGTTTTTTAAATTTTTTAAATTTTTAAAATAATTAACCGAGTCTGAATGCGCCCTATACTAGAGGAAAAATAGCAATTCACATTATTAATATGCAATAAAAACATTTTACTTACTTAATAGTAAAAATATTTAAATAAATAGAAATTAAGGTTGCAATAATTCAAGTTTAAATTTACAATCAGGCAAAATAATGTAACTGATATATATTAATAGTAAAAGTGTGCGGGCAGCGGTTCGTGTTTTACCTTTTTTCTTATGTGTAGTTACATATGATATTTTATTATTAACATACATTATTTTAGTCGAAAATTCGTTTACATTTGATTTTAAGATAATTGTATTCGTTCCTAAATAAATATTTAATTAATTGGATTCTGGCTTTTAAATCAGGCATTTTTGTAAGATCATTCCAGGACACTTTTTCAACAATGAAATTGATAGTATGGGGTCCATACGGATCTCAATAGAATTTTTAAACAAGTTTTGTGCACTTAGACCAGATTTTGATTACTAGGAAAAAAGTCTCAAAAATTTAACCCATAATTTAAAATACTTTAAAAATATTTAAAATTTAAAATGTGCTGGGGTCCGTATAGACCTCACAGAGCTAATCGCGGCTTATTCAGCAAAATACAGAAATAAATAACAAAAAATAAAATTTTTGATTTTATTTTTTTTTATAATTTCTCCAAATCAACATAAATAGTTGCATGCAACAAGCGCATAAGTTATGTTTAGTTTTAGATAAACAATTAAAAATTTAGAAGTAGATTTCTTAAAATAAAAAGTTCCCAGTGTCATATATTGCTTGAAACATATATGAAATAAAACATACAAAAATAATAGTGAAATTTTTTTTAAAATAATTTAAATATTAGATTTACCCAAAATAAACATTTAAAGAAACAGCACAAAATTATATTATGTATTTCAAGCTTTCATAAAATTTATTATCTCTGTAAATTACTTATTTCCACATAAACATAATATAAATACCTGCATAGCCTTATTACCGTTTTTATGTAACAATTATCAAAATATGTTCCAACAATTCGTATGCATAACCAGCGTCTCCTACTCCCAAAATTCCAATGACGAGCTACCCCCCATGGGTAAAAAATATACACCGGGGTAACAACCCCCCCCCCATTTTTTTTATTATAAACAAGGTGCTCTTTTTTTATCAACTGACGATAAATAAAGAAAATATTTATTTAATAAAAAAATTATCAAAAATTGTACTAAAACATATATATGGTTAAAATGTAAGATTATTATGACTAAAATTAATTAAAATGATTGTTTAATGTGCTACCACGTAAATATGTAAAAGTTAATAAAAATAATTGATTGCAACAATTAATCTTGATTTAGATTACAATAAGACTAGTTAGTAAAATATTGAAATTTGGATATAAATATTTAAAATTATCTATAATTGTATTATCTAATTCTAACAAAATATCCACTTCGGACTTTAACAATTTATGTAAAAACTTATCTCCCATTTTGTTGCGAAGATAAGTTTTAGTTAATTTAATCTTGCTCATGGAACGTTCAGCGCTGCAGCTAGTGATAGTTAATAAAAGCAAGATATTATAAATTTTTTATAAGTTATCAAAATTGTTAAGTATTTTATTGAGCGCTCTATATATAAGGAGGCAAGAAATTGTTCTGGGCTTTAAATATTGTTTCAGCATCATCCACATCATCGTTTTCCACGTCTTTATCGAAGGAGTTATCTATGGATAGAATCATCAATTATAACAAGTTGTTCTTCTATTAGTTTATTTTCATTGACTTTAATATTTTATAAATTAATAAAAAATGATATTTTACTTGGGTAGAATCATCAATTATAACAAGTTGTTCTTCTATTAGTTTATTTTCATTGACTTTATTCTTATAAATAAAAAAGAAATGTTACTTAGGGCACGTGCAAAGTGAGTTTTTATTTTCGTAAAATTTTGAAAATTCTGAAATTTTTAAAAATTTTATTTTTTTCAAAATTTTTTGAAAAATTTTTTATTTTAGAAAAAGCATTTTACATGCATAAACTAAATTTGGCAACTTTTAAAAAAATTTGCGTTTTATTTCAAAAAAAAATTTCTCAAAATTTTGAAATTTTCACAAAAATAAAAACGCACTTTGCACGTGCCCTTAGGTAGAATTATTAATTATAACAAGTTGTTCTTCTATTAGTTTATTTTCATTGACTTTGATAGTTTTTATCTTCTAAAATATTAAAAATATAATCTTACATAGCGATACAGTTAATCGGTGGGCTTACTATCAGAACCTTTGTGATCAACAATGATTGATGTTTATTTTCATCCCACTTTTTATGAGAGTGCTTTATTTTACAATGTTGTTTAAATTTATCTAACCTTATTCTTTGTCCTGTGCATAGTTTAGTCACACGACATGAAATAATCAATTGAAGTTTATTTGATGGCATTATAAAACATATGTTAAATGAATGTAATAAAATAATAAAAATATTTAACTTAATTTAAGCTTAGAAAGCATTGAGTAAATAAAACATATGTAAAATAAATTTGAAAGATAGAAATATTAAAATTAATTTGAGCTTATTGTAAAGCATAGAGTTAATTATATAATAAAAACATATGTAAAATAAATAAGAAAAATAACAATTAAATTAATTGAAGTTTATTGGACGGCAATAAATTAAAAAACATATATCAAATAAATTTTAAAAATAATAAAAAATTTTAAATATATATATTGCTGGTCAAGGGGGTCTTTTTCCTCATTTAACCCCCCTATTGTTATACCTACCCCCCATGAATAACCTACCCCCACGGCCAATTTTTATGAGCCACGCTCGTCATACCCCCCCCCCCCCGGAGTAGGAGACACTGTGCATAACATACATGCAACTAATATAAAAAGCCTAAAAATAATTTTTCACAGTGATATACCTCTATGTAAATAATTTCCACATATTCAATAATTACCTACATAAGGGCACGTGCAAAGTGAGTTTTTATTTTCGTAAAATTTTCAAAATTTTGAAAAAAAAAATATTTTGTAATAAAATGCAAATTTTTAAAAAGTTGCCAAATTTAAAATATGCACATAAAATGCTTTTTCTGAAATAAAAAATTTTTAAAAAAATTTGAAAAAAAAATAAATTTTTAAAATTTTCAGAATTTTCAAAATTTTATGAAAATAAAAACACACTTTGCTCGTTCCCTATAGTGCCTTATTAACGTTTTATTAATAATTGTCAAAAGATCTTCCATAATTACAATTTGTTGCCTAATATATCATGCAACTTTATATAAATAGCCTATAAATATTTTTCAATTTACAGTGAGGAACCTGTGTACCCCAAATTCATTTTAAAAATTAATATGTACCATTAAATTTTTTTTTGGGGGTGAGGAGCATTGAAATTGCTATGCGGCGACGTTCATAACCCCTAGGGTCAATAGAATTAAGCGCGTCTCTCCGCCAATACCACAATATCCATCGAAATGACGCCGCACTCTCCGGAATATTATAGCATGCAGGCTTTACAACTCTGGCAAAAGTCGAAGGCCAGAATCATTCGCCTGCTAAAACAATGCCCCCCTTGCCCTACATCTCTTGAAAGAGACGGCATACCCGTCAGGGCATAGCCCCTTTTAGCCCAGGCAATCACTTAACCTAGACCAAGAGCTAAAGAATACCATTAAATAAATATTTTATTGATTCTCAAATGTTTTTGCTGACGCATAAGTAAAAACAATTTTTTTAAATTCGAGAAACTAATAATTGTAGAGGATTAAACAGTTTATCGTACAAATCTAAATAAGAAGATGTTACGAGCGATTGTATAAAAATTATAAAAATGATTTTCTGGGCTTTTTGTTTTGTAATTGAAGATCTAGGCTGACATATTAATATCACTAATTCATATTACATTGGGCAAAATTTAAAGTGACTTTTTTGGCGATTTAAAGCTAAAAATTGTTCTTTATTTATTTCATGTTATTTAACAAATAAAAATTATGCTATACAGCTCATCAAAGTTTGTTTTTAATCTTTACATTGTCGCGCATAGGTTGTTCCCTGTATACTACTTTCAAATTTAAATTTTTTTAACGGCCCGTATGAAAAAAAAATTTAAACTTGCCACTTTACAATAAACTTAAAGCAAATACATTTTGAAAATTTTATAATAATTTTTAAAATAGGTCCCTTATTTCATCTACTTGATTAATACAATTTTTAAAACGGTCACACCCATATAACCATTGTTGTTAAAAAAAATTTAAAATGAGATGCATATAGTTATATTTAATATTTAGGAGAACATTTTTAATCATATAAATTTTCTACGCTAATTTTAATTAAATTGGGATTTTAGTCAATACAGTTTTATATACTTTAAATGAATTATTTTTTTTTATTTCTAAACCATTTATAGACATATAAGTACATTTGAAAATATTTATGCGGCAAAACTGAAACTTTGCTAATAATTTAAATCGATTACAATTTGCTTTAAGCCTAGCTGATTCGTTAAAAACCTAATTTAACATATATATGCTACAAATTTGTGATATTTATTAAGGTTCACTGGAATGTAAAATTATTATATACAAATACTAAATAACAATTTCGAATATAAATGATGTTTTGATAATTACCCAGACATTGCTTTATTTCTATATATATGATATATTTTATTTTATTATACGGCAAGAAAAATTTTGAAAAATATAATTAATTCGCATTTTTGATCAAAGAAAACAAATTTTAAGTGGAGGTGAGTGTTAACCTGAAAAATTATTTGTAAAAAATTATTTTTCAAATGAATGGGCAAGCCCTATACTATTGGGGTATATTTATAGCCAACATCTTTGGGTAATTATAATATTTAGGTTTATTCTATACAAATTTATATTATTGCCGTATTACTAAATATGAATTTTCTTTTTTTACGAAATCTTATATTACCCTACTTTTGGAGGTGGAAAAAATGGCAATTGTTAATTTTTTAAAATGCGAATTCACCGGATAAATTTAAATTAGGAATATGTATTTAATAAAAAGTTAGTTTGTCAATATATTGATCAGTTATAACAAAACATTTTCTTGGGTAAAATACCTTTATATCATTTATTGCAAATATTTATAATTTTTTTTGTATACGTGTAAAGTTTATATCTATCACAAATAAAAATTTAGAAAGGTGGTTTTGCGCGAATTATCACAATTAAAATGAACGAAAGTTTTAGTAAGATATTCTAGGAGAATTAATAGAAGGATGCAACAAAGATTTTTGGTGATTGGCAATTCCACTCTTTTCCTCTGATTCTCGTCTCAGGCCTCGAAATTTTGCAATAACCTTATATACAAAAGAAAAAATACTTAAAAAAATATTTATTTCATTTTTTCCTACATTTCGTATAAACGGTTATTTTGTTTGCAAAAAAGCACTTTATAGATTTTAAAGCGTTTTGCAATTTTAAGGCAATTACAAATCATGTTATTAAATAACCACTAAATTTGGTGAATAATCAAGTAATTAATTAATATTTTATATTATCAAAAAAGACAAATAGCTTAAAGTCTTAAGTTTATTACATCTTGTTCAAATTAATTTATAAATATCAAGCATTTACCTCGCCATTCAGGTAGCAAAAGATGAGCGCGACAAAGAAACCCTATATATATAAAATATTAATGATAAAATGAGATAAAATTAGTAACAAAGTATTTTTGAATAAAAATAGCTTCATATTTAAAGGAAAAAATATCTAATCTTATTTAACTCCCCAATTGCTGTGGTGCCATTAATAAAAAAAAAGTTTTTATTTTCTCCCGCCCACAATTTTCGAATATATATAAATATTAATGCTCAAAAAAAAATTTCATTCAGCGTAAAGTTTAATCCTTACGATAAAACATTATAGGGTTAATTTAAAGGCATAAAAAACTTAGGACACTTAGGACATCCCCCCCCCCCTCCCCTTACTAAAAAATTTTTCTTTTTAATCCCTACCCAAAATAATGCTAAATAGGTCTTTTTGGGTAACCGGCAACGCAAAAACATTTTTCCGGCATACGTTAAATTTCTTTTCCTTGTGGGCGACCCTTTGGAATGCCACCTTTGGGGAAAAATCTTCTGATTTTTATTTAGCTCTAGTCTTAAATAAACTGTATAGGATTACCTGGAGTCCTTCGATGAGCGAGTTAATAATGTGGTATGCTTCGAGAAATCCGTTTGAAACGGGTGGTCGATATAGCGTCAGCAAAATTTGGATTCCAAAAAGTGGTATGAGAAAGATGACCGCTTTCAGCATTTGTCTGTATTATGGTAAAAACGACAAATTAAGTATTATGTTTCTTATTTTTCTTAATTAAATAACATTAGTAGATTTACTCGTTAAAAAGTCTTGCCAAATCGGGTACTAATTTGGCAAATATTTTAAGCCTTATTGCAGGCACGATTCTAGACCCCTTTGTGGGGGGGGGGGGGGGGGGGGGAAGGCAGTGCCCTCCCAAAAAGTCAAATGATGTACATGTATATTTTTTGCCGTGACCGAAGGTCACGGCTAATTCTGCCGCTGAAGGTGGCAAAAAAAATTTTTCTGCCTCCCCCCCCCCCACTAGTTTTTTTTGCCACCCTAAATTAAAAAAGCTAGAATGGGGCCTGCCTTATTGAAAATTATTTTTAAATGACATATTTCCATCTAGCCACATTTAAATTAAATTCATTGTAACTAGCATATATCAAGCCATATTAGGTCAAGCCATATTAGGTTTTTAAATTTCGTTATTCACCAACGTTTTTATTGTTTTAAGTGTTAAAAAGGAGCACTTACTCAAGATAAAAACATATTCAATTTTTAATATTTTTTTTATGAAAGGACATTTGATGATGGCATGAGCATGTTACAATTAAAACTCTATATTGTTTTTTTTATGTTAGTGGCTTTCACTGGCTTCTAAAAATTTGTCAGGCAAAATTTGGTTTAGGCTAAGTTCTTTAAGTGTAACGAGTCTAGGCCAAGTTTGTAAATAAAATTATATTTTAGTTAATTATTTTAACGTAGTCAGGCTAATTTAAATGTTGATGTAGGAGCTTGATAAACTTAGAAATTTAATTTCTCATTATTTGAAGTATAAAAATTTAAGTTACAAGAAAATATATTTAAAATTTTTCTCTTAAGGATAATGTCGAGGTACAAAATCTGTCGATTTTGTAAGGTTCGATATGGATGGATCTAAGGAGCCGATGGCGGAGGAAATTACGGAAAACGGAAAATATATATGAGATAAGGCTATCATGTGGATCCAGACATTTCAGTTTCAAAAACTTCGTTTTATAATAGAAAATCAAAAAATTTTCTTCATGACAAAATAAAAGATCCTTTATATTAGTCTCCAGCCCCTTGCCATATGAGAAAAAACAAGACTTGTGAAGGATAATTTTTACCTGTACCACAGGTGTTCCTTTTGGACGCCGGATTTGAGCTTTACGACTATAATACGTATAATTTGGATGAGAAATATGACGTTTACCTAAATTTCCGGTGTGTATACAAAATATAAAAATATCAAAAACCAAAATAAAATAAATTTTTTTAACTTAAAAATAGTTTAAGTGGTTGTCTCTATAGAAGCTATAAAGTTTTAAATGTTTAAAACAAATATATCGGGAAAGAATTTATCTAATACTAAGACTACTTTTAAAATAATAATTGGTAACTTTAAGTGTAAATTACCAATATAATGATAATGCAAATGCTGTTGATAATCCAGTCAAGGTTCGACACTGTCATTATCCAACACCTAAATTCAGGTGTTAGTATATATTCGTATAAATTATTTATTAAATTCCAAAAATTTTGGTAATAAATTACTAAAATTTTAAAAGTTTTTTTTGGACATAATTAGAACAAATTTGCGCATACCCATTGTGCAAATACCGTAATGCGGTAAATAATATCCTAAATTTATTAATGCCCTACAACATAATGTAATGAATGATGTGGGGTGTTATTTAAAATTTAAAAAAAAACCCACTCACATGAGGCTGAAGTTGACATCATTAAAGAGCCTGAGTATAAATTAATGTAATATAAATTGCTTATATACAATTATAATTTTACCCGTTTCTGTCATAAGAGCGCTTGATGGCAATGTATATGATCAAAGGGATTACGGGGAAACCTAATTACGATCAAAAAAAAAAGATATTAAAAAATGACAAAATGACCATAAAATAATATCAAAATAAATAATACAATGTTAACAAAATATAATTGGAATGAGTGAAAAGAGGAGAACAAAAAGGGATATAAAGCTTAAAACAGTAGTGGTTAAAACTTGACAAAAACACTGCCCATGCCGGATTTGATATATCCTTGACTTGAAACTTAATTAAATCGGATCAAAAAAATTGCGATGGTCAACATAGATTTTTCAAATTGACAGCGAGAATTTAATTTAACCTCTTAAGACGAAGAGCAGAGGGGAAAAATTAAATGGCTTGCAGGAAACGGTCGGCCTGTCAAGTTTCATTATATGTTATAACGGTTTAAAGTTGTTTTCTAATAAATGACATTTTTTTCCACGGTTGAGTTACCCCACCACCTTATGAAAATCTCTTTTTGAAATTAGAGTTAAGCTACAAAAATAAAACACTTTTGACATTTTGTGGACTCTAAATACATACAGAGAAGGAGTAGGTAGGCCCTATCAGTGTCTCCTACTCCGGCGGGGGAGGGGGGGGGGGGGGTAGGAACCAAGCGGTTCCAAAAAATTGGCCGAGGGGGGTAGGTATTTGGGAATTGGAATAAATTACGAAGTTTGTTTTATTATATTAAAATGCAGATCAAGAAAAAATTTAAATAATCATTGAGGATACCTCTAAATTTTGTAAAAAAAAACAATGTTAATTTTAATTTAAAACAAAAACGCGACGAGGTGTACGTAATCAAAAGGTAAAAATAGTATATAATTCATAGCTACCGTATTAAAACATATTTTAAAGCTTTGGATCTTATCTTGATGCAATTTCACGAAAGATTTAATGACGATACTTCACAATTTTATAAAAGAGTCTCGTATTTTACCACAGCTTCATTAAAAAAATACAATGAAGTAAATGTGGAAAATATAAACAAGATTTGTGCTTTTTACGACCTTAACCCTTAATTGATTTCTGAAATAAAAATGTTTGTTCCGTTTTTCCGCCAAGCTTTAATAGATGGAATCATTTCTACCCAATATTTGAATGGTTAATATTTTTTTAAAATTCTAGAATCAAAAAATACTCCAAAGAGTTTCTGTAACTATCCGGAGGACGACGTTGAAAAAAATGATGAGGATGATGATGAAACCTTGTTTAGTTCAGATGACAATTTTTTACTACCTTATAGGGCTTTAAATAAAACATATAACAGTTTTAAAAACTTTAAAAAAATATATAAAATATTGCTCACAATAACAATCTCCAGCTGTAGCGAGAGATCAATGAGCAAGATAAAATTAATTACAACTTCTCTTCGTAACAAAATGGGAGATATGTTTTTACTCTCCTTTTGTTAAAATCTGAAGAGGACATTTTATTGCAATTAGATAATGACTTAATTATTAATAATTTTAAACATTTAATCATTATAATAATTCATTATAATAAATAAAATTGAATTGATTTTAAGTGGCTGCTTATAATTAGACAAAAAATTGGGTGGGGGAGGGGTGGGGGGATAACTTTACCCCCGAGATTTTGCCGAGGGGTGTAGCTCTTCCATAAAATTTGGGGAGTAGGAGATGCTGGACCCCATTTAGTTTCCGACAGAACTAAACTGATCGTGAACAAATTATAATTTATTTTTTTAAAAATGTTTGATGAAAAAGTTTTACAAGAGAAATTAACTGTTGGTAAACGCATTTTATTAGATATTGTTCTAAATTTTTAAATGAAAATAACCCTTAACTTTAAATTCGCATTAAAATCAAGACCTATCAAAAATTAGCTGCCAGTGTAACCGAATTTGCCTAAAAGGGGGTTAGAATCTGGATAAAAACCCTAACAACTTTTTAGAAAAAAAATTTACAAAACGGAATTTTTTGTATATAGGATTTTAAAATTGTTTTGTAGTACATTTACCTGAAAAACTCTCTAAATTTTAGATAATTCAGGTCTAAAATCTCACTAAAATCATAAAGCATTCTAAAATTTTTAAAAAATATATAACCACCTAGATACTAGCTTTAATGGATTTTTAATGAACCGTTATTTATTATGTTGATTTTAAAATTAGTTAGCAGTAATATTAGAGAGAGTTCGAGTTGCTTTGGTAAAAATGGTTATTAAAAGGATATCTTACCCCATCCAAATACCATGTAAAGCCGTATGGGTGCTTTAAAACTGAGCGCGAACACGAGAATGTTGTAGAGGTAGATGCCTTCAGTGAACATCCAACAATATGTCGTCAACAACAGGTATTTGTTGCAAAATGCAATAACATTGCAAATATTCTAAAAAGTCCAAAATTATTAAGAGAATATAAAAGGCTATTAGTTTTATTAATTGGGTATGATCCAAAAAATTAACTTTAACATTTAATGTTAAATTCTTTTATTTTACGGAAAAAACTATAATTAAAACTTTAAATTTTTTTTGCGGGCTCGTAAATAAACATCGTAAAAATTATAGAATAATTTTCTTTTTTTTTGCACTAATTTACTTAAAAAGCAAAAGTCCGATTTTGTTTTTCAAATTAAAAAATTGCATTTTAATAGTTGTTTTATATAAAAACACAATGAATAACAACGGTATTTTGATTAATTACAAAATGGATTTTTATCTAGAACTTATCTTAAAATTTATAAATATGATTAGAAATATTGAGTCGACTTATTGGTAAACCTCTAAAAAAATTTAGAATACCAAGGCGACAAACACAAACTATAGTTAGTGGAAAAATTATTCGCCAAAACACTATGGGTCTCTTAGATTATTTAGTTAGGATATCTACATAAAACATTTTTTCAGGTAAGTAAACTTAGTGTTTCTACCATTGGTAATTTTCCGTCAGGAGAATGATCTTTCCATGATTGTTGGGAAATGTAGAAAATATCGAATATGATGACCGTTATAGCTTTGAGCAAAAACGACACCATAAGATTTGTATGTAAAACGACTCGTGTAGTTCGTAGCAAACTAACAAATTGTCAAATAGAACTGACAAATATAAACTTTGTACTCAACCTATTCTGGCATTGATAACTTATAAAAGCATACAAAGGGATAAAATCCAATTTTTTTTTCTCAAAAAATAAGCTTTTAAAAGTGCATATTTTATAACTTTATATAAAAATAATGCATAAACATAGGTAGAGCAAAATATTATATAGCCTCTTTTCTCTAAATACCGCAATTTTACAAACATTTCTTTCTTTATTTTGTTTATAATTACACCAATTCACTTGCTTATCTAATCCAATTAAATTTATTTGTTAGTAGCTAGGATAAATGAGAAGAGAGAAAGAGCGATATGTCTAAGTTAAAAGAGCAAATAAAGAATAAAAGTAGTTATATATTATTTAAATTTGATTATTATATTTTTTATTTTAGTTTATTTAAAGCATTTATATGTATTAAAAAAAGGGAGCATTTCTTTAAATATATCTAAAAATATTAGTATTTGAATTATTATTCAATTACATAGGCAGTTTTATTTGTTATTTATGTATTAGAAAAAATGAGTTCTTAAATGTTGTAAAATTCTTAAAATAATAAAATTTACTATTATTCAAAACATGATTTAATAAAATCTTTTAATAATGGTGTTTGTCTTAGGTATTAAGGACCGTTAAAAAATACAAAAAATTGGGACACGTAGGAAATAAATTTAATATGACAAATTTAATTTTATTTTAAAGAAAAAGAGTATAAAATTATTTGCAAATCACCAAGGCAGGGTAAGTAATATCTAAAAAACTCCTCATTTCTGTGCTTTGTGTTCAAAAGTTTTAAAGTTCAAAACTTGAAAATAGGAATTTACTTGAAGATTTTATAGATGATGAGCGCAGGTATGATTGCGAGAATGCTAATTATGTAAGCAACTATCCGTACGTATTGTCGCCTATAGTAGAGCTGTAACAAAAACAATCAAAGGCAGGTACAAATTTGGGCAAAGTAATTTCCATATTTTTAAAAAATCAAGGCCTTGCGACCGGCCGCATTTGACAAGGCTTAATTCAGGCACATTGCCATACCTCTAAAGCCAGGGCCTGGCACCGACATGCAAGAGTAAATTAGGCAATTCTTAAGGGCACTTAGAACCTAATTAAATGCATTCATTGCCAATTTCCTTTTTCAAACTTTTATTCTTTTATATACGATTTGCACCTTTTGCTGCATAGATACACTGGACATCAAAATTTGGACGACCTTAAGCATCATTTATGGCAACTATAGTTTTTGGTCAAGTTTTTGGCGCAGATCACGAATATGAAATCAGAATTTTAGCCAATGTCTCAGATGTTTAGTTATTCGGTGTCAAAGTTGAGATTTTTCAATTTTTTGGGTATTTTGGGCTTCTATATAATAAAACCTATGGGTAGTTAAAACATATTTAGATAACGAAAACATTCATTAATAACGTAAGGGGTTTAAATTTTTTTTTAATATTTAATTTTTTTTTATTTTTTTATTTTTGTAAAATTAGTGGTTTTCGTCATAAACTCTGTTTTTTGATCATAAATAACTTGAAAGTAAATTGCTAAAAATTTTATGTAATAACCTTTTTTAGATATGTTTTTTATAAGGAATCTGAATAGCCAATAGATTTTTTGTAGAATTAATAGTAAAAGAAATTTTATGAACTTTTTTCTGAACTTTGGACGTGGTTTAAAAAAATTTGGAGGCATTGGAAAAAAAACTAAATCCGGGATCGTTATCGCAAGAAAATTCTTTACAAAACTCTCAAAAAATCGTTTATGTTGTTTTTTTTTGTTGTCCAGTGTAATGTATTAATTGAGCCTTTTTCTTGGAATGGGTCACCTAGTTTTAATTAGGCGGGCATCTTACGTAAAACAAAGCTGTGAATGTCGTAATTAATTTTCAATTAAAAAAAATTGGAATTTAATAAATGATCTCCACCCGTGAAATAATTTAAAAAAAAGTCTAATCTATTTCTAATTACCAAAACAATTTAGGATTACAGTTAAAAAAAATTGCACTTACGTCAATTTGTAGGCATTGCGTGTAATTGCTCCATTCCTTAAAAGTTTCGTATTTAGGGTTGTAAACACGAAACCAGGTCCCGTTGTGTTGGCACGATTTTTGAATTTTTGACCCTTAAAAATTTATATTACACAAACTGTTAAGATAGGGCTAATTATCATGCCCAATATGAAAAAAATGTTGATTGAAAAAATAACTCTACCATTATATCTATCCTTTGTAAAGGATAAGTTCAACTAGGTCAAATTACATTCAATTCAATACAAGGTCCACTAATTTTGAGAGTTATGAGTACTACTGAGTACACCCCCCCCTTTGGGGGTTTTAACCCTTTTATTTTTAAATTGTTTAAAATTAAAATTTTAAAAAGAAAAAAAAAAAAAAAAAAAAAAAAAAAAAAAATTAAAAAAATGGGGGGAGGAAAAAAAAAATGGGGGATTATAAGCTTGCCACAAGCCTTTCATTGCAGACCAGTCAAAGCCATTTTTGGTTTCTTCTCCAAATTTAGGTCTTTTTAATTTGACGACCCTAGATGCTCTTTTTAAGTTAAATATTTAGAAACTAATACCTAGAGATATATGGAAGTTTCCACCGTGAATATATCCAGGACAAGGTAAGTAATTGACGGAGTCCGCTTTTGCCCGGGGCCAGCATTGCCATCCATCCCAGGTAGCAGGGCAATAATCTATTTGTCAAATAAGAAAGATTGTGATAGCAATTAATTAAAAATTACAACCACCAAGGCAGTGGCTGATTACCGCTAACACTGGACAACAAAAAAAAAACAACATAAAAGATTTTTTGAGAGTTATGTAGAGAGTTTTCTTGCGATTACGATACCGGGTTTAGTTTTTTTTCCAATGCCTCCAATTTTTAAACCGCGTCCAAAGTTCATAAAAAAATTTACAAAATTTCTTTAACCATTAATTTTGCAAAATATCTATTGGTATATCCAGATTCCTTATAAAAAACATATCTAAAAAAATCTATAGCTTAAAATTTTTAGAAATTTACTTTCAAGTTTTTAGGGTAAAAAACGGATTATGACGAAAACCATTTATTTTATATCAATAAAAAAAAATAAATATCATAAAAAAAATATAAACGCCTCACGTTAATTATGAATGTTTCCTTAATCTAAATATATTTTTAAATTTTTGTTAATAACCATAAGTTTTATGATATAGAAGCCCAAAATACCCCTAAAATTGAATCAATTTTGACACTGAATAACTAAAATTCTGAGGCATTGGCTTAAATTTTAATTTCATATTCGTAATTTGCATTAAAAACTTGACTAAAAACGATAGTTGACATAAATGATGCTTAAGGTCGTCCAAATTTTGTTGTCCAGTGTAATAAATGACTCCTTCCAAAAAATTTTTCAAGCTGACGACTAAGTTTGTCAGACGAAAATGAAAATTTTGTTTACAGAGACCTGGTGTTCGAAGCAGCAGAAAAGGTTTTATATGAAAATTCATCCACTGAGTACCCACTTCAAACTTACTTATTGGTTTGAGAAAGCTTTATATGTTCCCTAGAGGTCATGCCTTTGATAAGAGCCTCAAATAGCCAACAAACCGGCCAAGAGTGGCATAATCATCAAAGCTTTAACCCAACCCCAGCTAAATTTTTGATATTGCCCTAAAGTTAAATGGGATTCAAGACACCTCGGCGAGCTTTCTTTAGGCATAGGTTATGAGAAAAATAACGAGATGTGTTATCCTTGAAAATTCCCGATAAAATCAACCAATCTCAAGATGCTTAACTCAAATGAATCAAAAACAAACGCTTGAAGCACATTAAAATCCGACCAAGTTAAAAACTCGAAAGCTTAGATTGTTGCGTTAAAAAAAAAGCCGCTTTTGATATAAAAGTTAAGGAGTAAACCTAAATTCAATCATTTTTTAACCGAGATTAAATTTATAGGCACGTTGTTGCATTCCAACAACGTTTGTTGCAATTCTTAAAAGTAACCATGCCTTAATGCCTTAAAATTGGGTCGGTCCCAATAAGTTTACCTACAATATTGAAGATGACTTTATAAACAATTTACAAGTCATTTTGCTCAACAATCTAAATATAAGGCATCCTTAATATTTGGAATATAAAACATATCTAACCGTTTGGTTCGGGTGTGTACAAATCTAATTCTTCTTTATGTGTTGCTACCGATACTACGTGGGAATTACAACAAGCCATAGCTTCACGACAGCAGTCTCTCCAGCTGTGGCGTTCTTTATCGCTTTGTAGGAAGGAGTAGACCAAAGAATCGGAATTTTCTGAGTCCGGGTAGTAGATTTTAATTTGTTGGCCAGTGGGATCGTAATTCTTGCTGTACTCGTGAGGGTTATAAACTTCTTTGGGTTCGTTTTGGGAGCCCAAGTCATGGAATTTTGAGACTATTTTTGTGGTAGGCGACACTAGAGAACTAGTTGTTATATAGTATACCTGGTAAATTTGGTCACGTTTTGTTTTTGTATTATGGTGCATTTTAGAACTAACCTGGTCTTTTAGTTTAGTGGTATTCCCATTCGGCATTGCGTCCAATCCGATTGGTGTTTTTATAGGAGATCTCTTACCCCAGGGCAGGGATAAAATTTTTAGGATATCACGTTTGCGGGCGAGGAAGGCTTCTTGATAAAGGCCCAACTCATTTTCGGGAAAGATGAAGGCAAAGCATTGAGCACACGATAGATTTTGGTATTGAGAATAGGTCAAATAACCGCCCGAGTACCGGCAAAACCGTTTTGGGTAATCATCAGCTTTGAGAGATCTCGAGGAATCATGCATTTTGGACCGGGTAACCACAGTTGTAGCTAGAGTTGCTTCAGCGGATGTTGAGATCGAAAGTTTCATTATAAGGATGAGCAATTGAAAGGACACCAATAGACTCCACGAGGTGTTTGTATGACGGGGAAAGAAGTAGCGAATTGCATATCTCGGACTGAAATGTAACGCGTTGACCAGAGCCACCAAATTCAAATATCGTGAGTTGACCTGTGACCGGAGGGGCAAATTAGTTAATATCCCGGGCCGTGGCTGTGGTTCCATAAAAATGCTGTCGCTGGCAGCAGGAATTGCAAGTTAGACCATGTAAATTTTTCATGGATCAAAATGGTGATCCTGGTCAGTTTAACTTTTCACTTACATACAAATAGGTGAATCTATATGGATAGTAGAGGAATGGTTTTTAAATCACAGGCTGTATTTTTGGTTGTTATTGTTTATATTACTGAAGAAGAAGAAGGGATCAATTCTATATCCCGCGCTGTTTTTAAAGTTAATCCCCTAGTGGTGGTGCTACAAAATTGTTTAAAATAATAATTATTATGATACGTTATGAAAACAAAAGTTAATAGCTTTTTTTAAAAAATAATTTTTTTTATAGATTTAAGGATTTATCTATCGTCGTGAGACACTTGTGTATAAATCAATATGATTCCGCTTACAGCTATATAAATAATGTATTTCCTGTCTAGAAAACAGAAAATATTGTAGCACGTTCGGCTCCAAAACACATACTATGGGTATGTTTAAAATAAAGTGCTCCTAAAAACATACAAAATAAATTTGTCGAGAAAATTTCAGACTGCAAATGCCACCTGTTTAATGTGTTGATAATTTGTTTGTTAAGTTAGGTTTAGAGATAAGGTTATATTAGTCAGCACAATATATGGGAACTGGAAAAAAAACTTATAAATTTAGGTTATATATAACCAGCTGTTGTACCAGCACCATATCTAGAAGTTTTGTGAAATGTATTGAATTAAACAATTGATTTTGCCGAGATTGGTCGGTTATAATTATTTTCCATTTTTATTCAAAACTGTCAGACAAAAGAGAATTTGTCAAGTTTTTGACTTAGGGGATAAAATGAAATAGTACTATCTTATATAGTTTTAAAAAAATCATCTAGGTCCAAGCCAGGTTGGCCTTACTTTAATTAAGCCCACGACTAGCAATAAATAATAATAAAATTAATCTAGTCTTTCAAATATGACCCGCGAATAGCCTTGTGGGCTCCATATGGACCCCAGCACATCTTAAATTATAAATATCATCAAAAATATAATATACTATTAGTCAAATTTTTGTGACCTTTTTCTTAAATATATACGAAACAAAAGTAATTAAAATTTGGCCAAAGTCTAATAAGAAAACTCGTTTAGAAATTACAAATTTTAATGAGATCCTTATGAATGCCACATGGTCAATTTAAACGTTAAAACCCATTTTATAGCCCCAATGAAAAATAAAATAATTGTTATCCACTGTTCCAGGTATTCTTTCATAATAGTTATTAAATAGAGTTAAATTAATATTTTTTCTATATAAAATATCCAATTTTTAAGGTGAGTAATAGCAAAAGATATTTTAATTAAAGAAAAACTTGTTTTTCTTTTAAAATAATAAAAATAAAGTTTATAGCTTTAAAACTCTTAAAGTTAGGGTGCGGCTACTGGAAAAAAAGTTTTGACGAAAAACGCACGCATTTGAATAACATTGAGGCGGCTAGTGTGAATTTGAAAAATTAAAAATTTTTATAATTTTTTAAAATAATTTTTTTTTAAAGATATTTTGTTAGGCATATCCTAAAATGACCAAAAAACCTAAATTCTTATTTGATATTAGCCGCTATAATTTTATTTTATTTAAAAAAAATTTTTTTAACAATTTTGAAAGAAGAATTAGCCGCAGCCTTATAGAGGTTTGGGGTCCTTACGGAACCCACTGTTGTAGCATTCACGTTACAAAATTCTCACCTTGCATTCGGGGGTTAAAAAGGCTTGGCTGAAAAAATTATTGGGCTATACACTTTTTATGAAATTAAAGATCCGGCAACTTTGAAACGCATTCCGATCAAAAATATTATCATCCATTAAAGAAATAAACCCGTCGAATATAAGAGCCGAAAAAAACTTAGCTTGATGGCTTGAGTGCATACCCTAATTGTTACACCTGACATGTTAATTACATTTTTCTCGTCCGACTTTTAGAAATTAAGGTGGAAATTATGGTCCAAACCAAGCTTTGATTTTGATGCGTATGCAGCCAGAAATGGGATTAAGGCTTAAAATAGTGATATTAATCAGTTTTTAATTAATTTAAGTCAGATATTAAATTTTTGGATAACATTTTTATATTATATGCCATCAAAACATAACGTTTTCCGGAACCTTAAATCAAGATAGTTAATTTTTTCAATTTTGACAATGTTTTTTATATAAATTTTTTATTTAAAAATTACAAAAAAATATCTCGGTGTTGATATGTGAGATAAAATACTAAGGGTTCAATTTTGTTCATTGAAAAATTATAAGAAACTAATTTGTTACTCATTAAATAATTTCTTGGAATACAATGCAAATAACTAATATCGTAATTATTACTATTTTAATTTACTTCATAAAATAGAATAATCAACCTTGTCCAAAATTACCCAATTATAATTTAAATCTAATAGACCATACTCTAGATTTAATCAGAACAAACTAATTAGGTTAGCTTATTGCATTTAAGGTAAAATCTATACACAAGGACATTATTATGATTACCTTTGAAACACAATACGGAATATTATGTTGTCATTACAGGGGCAAATTGATAAATGAAAATAAAAATACACATATAATTATTAAGCCGCTAATGACATTGTCACAAATATTATGGCTGTTTAATACAATACGGTTTTTAATATTGAGCTATATTATTTGTTTATATTACCATATTTGATTAAAACATAATAATAGCTCTTTTACCTTTTTCGACGGCCAAAAATTAGCACATCTGGTAAAATCGAAATGAAAACAAAAAAATGGTAATACTTGTTAATGTCAAGCAACACATACTTATATTTCCTAGAAGTTTCATCTAATTAACATTGAAAATGTTAGAATGTCGAATTAGTTTATTTTTGACATTACAGAAAACTACAGTAAAAACTTTTATATGAGAACAGATATTATCCATATCAACTTAAAATAATGAAAATGGCGAGATGTCAAAATTGGGATATGAATGAAGGTCACAGATCTATGGTCCATGTCACCATTATATTGGAAGTCGCTCCATAGGAAAAAGTGGTTTGGCATAACAAATTTGAGGAAAAATTTTTAGACTACTAGAAGTGCTTTTTTCAAATTTCAAACACTGTTTTTGAAAGCTAATGATAGGATTAAAATCGGATTTAATGTTTTTGTTGACAATATCGAAGAAAAATTAAACTAGCTCAACCGCACTTCCGCATAAATATCACTTTAATACATAACCTCATTAGTAAAAGTGGCCAGGAGTTTGACTTAGTCAATAATCATGGTAATGGGGACAAATAAGGGATAATTTTACATGGTCAAAATTATGCAAAAAAGGATGCACCTCATCCTTCAACCGGACTAAAAAAAAATTCTATAACCGGAAAAGGAAAAACAAAATGGTCCTTGACATTAAATGGCGAATTTAAGTCTAGAGGGCAAGATTTATTACTGTTATTATGAAGTCTTTTATGTTTTTGTTTTGGACATATATAGCCGCTATAAGTTGTCTCAAAGCAATGTGCTAGAATCCTCAATAGTAATAAGATGAAGATTGGAGAAGAAAAATGATGTTGTGTCTTCTTACACCTTCATAAATAATTCATACGACGTTTAATTTTTTTTTCTTCGGTGTGAGAAAACTGGCTATCCTAACCTCAAGTCTAAGTTGCTAAGTTTTCATTATATTTTCCTCAATAAATTATATATATTTATATGTTATTATGCAAAATAATAAATTATGGAATGCATAAGAGTCAAATATAAAAGAAGTGTTTGTCTTTAAATTAATGACATTTCTATACCTGAAAAAATATAGTTTAGCTAGCTTCCAGGTCCCATTTAATGAAAGTTACATAATTTTTATTTTATGGGAAGCCCGGGAATTGATCATAAATTTGAAGCAGCTGACCTCGTAATAAATAATTAGTACTATATTAGTAGGCACCTCATTTTGCTAATATTTCAGCATTTAAACACACATTTGTGGCCCAACATAGAAAACTTAGTTTCGACGGCGTTCGAGCGGTCATTTCGCTTTGCGTGGGGTTATAAAAGTCCAAATACAAAAGGGTAAAAGGCCACTGATTTGGAAAAGATTAAGGGAAGACCCCAATCCCAATTATTAATCCAGGGTTAGAAATTTCAAATCAGAAAGGCACGTTTTGCATTGAAGTTATAATTTCTTAGTTGTCATTTAATAGTGTAAAGTAAATAACTATTTTAAGTCTCTCTCGTTATTTTACTCTATGAGAATATTTAATTTTTGTTTGTTGATTTTTTAATTTTGTAATATTTATTAATTTACAATGTGTTTATATATCTATGTATATTTCTTACATCAATTTCGCTCCAGTTTTTGTTTGAGATAACAATAAGGAAGTGCTAGGTCATTAATAAGTGTCCAAATGACGATCCATATAAATTGAAGGCAAAATGGGGACTGTCTTTGTCAAGTCAAAATGAAGATGATGGATTAAAAAACTATCAGAGTGCCTGAATAACTAACTATGCGGAAAATTGAAAGGCTTTTTTATTTGGGCAATTGAATAGAGTAAGATTGACGAAATATGAGGAATTTGTCAAACATGTTATTTTAAGTTCTACAAAACATTAAAACTGAATTACGTGTCAAGGAGACTGATTCAATATTTTGTTAATCAAAGCTTGTGTAAATATAAACGTAAGGTGTAGGAAAAGTTAAAATTAATCATTTTACCTGACGATAGCATTTTATGGCTTATTAAGTATATAAACCGGATTACGGCCAATTGATAAAAACAGACGATGACCTAGCATCATATTTGATTAAAAATTAATTAAATATCCGATATATACACCCAGGGTAGAATAAATTAACAACTGTTAAGCCTAACATACTACCCATTAAGGTAGCATACAAAATAATAACTTTTTGGGGGGTGAAAACATTAATTTTTTTAAGGTTTTTATCACGGGCATTTTATTCTAGCCTAGTGTATTTCAAGGTGCTTTCGTAAATGAGCTCTAACAGTTTCTTCGTATAATTTAAATATTTAATCAGTGTGAAATTCGACCAATTTGGGTTTGAAATTTGGGAATGGAGCCTTATTGAGGAAAATTCTAGCGGGTCAACCCGTTTTTAAGATGTTGCTAAAATAATAAAAAAATTTGCTTCAGGCAATAAAAAATTAAGGCTTATACCCCTTTCCCCCTCTTTCCTCGTTAAATAAAAAAAAATTTTATGCTTGCCACGGTTTGAGAGGCAAAATAGACATAAGTGTGAAGCCGAGGCATTATCTCTTAGAATACTAATTAGTACCGTCGGAAGATATTTTGACAAATGCCCCCACTAGTTGTGTATTGTAATATGGACGCTGTTGAACGAATGGCCTAGAAATTAAAAAAACCATGATGCCCGTTATACCTCGTAAAAAACATCCCTTTTCTACACACAGTAAGTCTAGGTTCGATTCCGTGAATAGGCGGTTTTTTGATTACAACGCACATGTACAACCACGTTAAGTTTCTAAGTGGTCTTCTATGGCATTAGACCCTTTTAGTGCCTATAATGGAAGCAAATCTTACTATTAAACCTAATATTAATTACTTAGCTTGGGTTTAGTCAAGCATCAAATTGGTTTGGCGTCCCTATTTACAAGTATGGGTGAAACCTTACATCAGGAAAGAAACAATAGCATAACCTCATATGGCAGATTATAACAACATAGGATATAATGAATCAATATGCAAATACCCTAATAAGAATAATTTAAGGAATTTATTTTTAAAAAATAAAATTTGGTTAAAGTATTAATAATAATATATCATAAAACCTCTTTCACTTGCTGCTTTTAAAGAAACCAATATATATAAATAAAAACTGTCTCTTCTATATCACATTTTATCATTCGGACAAATTACGCATATTCAAAAGACATCGTTTTGCTCAAAAAAAGATAATTTTAGATGAAAAAAGAGATACATGAATGAAAACAAAAGAAATATGCGAAAATGAAACGTTTGTTTTTGCTAAATAGATTAAACGAAAACTAATATCAAAATGCTAATGGAATTTTGTCGGTTGAGGCATGCTTCAAAGAGCAACTCACACAGTTTTGTCTGGTTTGACAGGCTTATGCAACAGCGTTTGGCAGATTGCTGGACTTCCTAAATTCGTCTTTCTAAAAAAAAATCCGGGGGCCTTGCACTTCACAAAAGCTTACAATTTTATATTGGGAAAATGGAAATAGAAGTGATTGTCACCTCAATGCCAAAGCCATCAAATATATTTGTCGAGGAAAAAAAACTAATATTCGAAAACAAAATTTGCCTTTATTGAAATAAGCAGTGCAAAGACTTTTTAGTTTTAACATTTAGTTCTGAAAGGTCAAATAAAAACACCGTTGATTGACCTTGTCTAAGGGGGCGCGTTCAAAGTTCATTTATTATTTCAAAAAAATTAAAATTTTTTCTTTTATTTTAAAACGCATTTTTGCAAAAAACTTATCCTAATAATTAATTCCGGTTACATTGAAAAAAAAATATGAAATTTTTCAAAATAATGAAGTTAAAAAAAACTCGAATATATGTATTACTATTTTGTTGTAGCTATTGAGTTTATGGGCTAAGGCTTTGGCTAATGGACGGCATATATATTTTATTACATTAGCATATATATTAAAGTGAGCTCGACTCGGTAGTCGCAAGTTTATTAACATTGAATTTATTGCTGCGCCATGATTTATGTGGATGACTGGCTCTAAATTGTAATTATTTTATTAATGTAATTATGGTTTTATGTTTTCTTGTGGTGTAAAGCTGTGTCCCTTTTTCAAAGACAGCTTTAACGGAATTATTAAGCAAGGTCGAATGAAGATTTATATACCATAGAACTAAATAAAAAATTAACCTAGGAGTGGTTAATTAATTCTTTAACAAATACAGCAGAATAGACTGCCAGCAGACCAAATGGAAGTCCATATTAATTTCAAAATTTTTGAAAAAAAATGCAATCACTGTGTCAGCAATAAAAAATAAAACGAGAATGACCATAGAAAAAAGCTTTAAATAGTTCCAATGCCCAGCGTTGTATTAGATAGCTACGCAAATTTTTAATAGAGCATTTTATTTACCATGAAACGTCAAAATGCTCACTCTTTATGCTTGGTCGCGTCAAGTGTTGTTGTATTTTTGAAAAACTTTCAAAATTAATGTTAGCAAAAGAACTTTATTAACTTTTAAAAATTACTTTACCACCATTGTATTGTATTTATAGATGAACAGGCCCTGCGCCAAATTTACAACAATAAATTAGGTCATGTCTACTTTCATTTGAATTTCTACAAAAAAAATAATAATAACAACATATCATGGTTTATAAATACATTTTTATTGACTCGGCACCATTGATAAAACGCCTAAAAACGCGTTTTAATTGATGAGGAATCCTATTGTTTTCAAATGTACGAAAAACTAAAAATATTGCAAAACACTGCCTTTCAATTTGGTCTTAGTTCACATAATAGCCACCATAAACGATGAAAAAGCTTATTTAAAGGTTAATCAAACAACTTAAGCGATATAATAATTTAATTAAAAAATTCTCTCATCAAATTTTATAAAAAATTTTCTTTGACAATCTTAACAAAATATATTAGGCAGCAAAAAGAGCAAAAATAAAGATTTACACTATTTCTTTCTTTAGGGTGAATTTTAGAAGACCGTTAATCTCCATTATTAATATTCTTTGACATTTATTTCGTTTGATTATTAACTTTTTTTTGTATGTTAACTAAACTGTTACATTATTTTATGGCCGGAAAACAATTAAGCTTGATGACTAAGTAAAGAAAAATATTTCAAAACATGTTAACACAGCTGTTATGTAAAAAAAGGCTATTTTTGAATGACTCAGTTTCCCTGGATAAAAAAATAATCAAAATATGCAGTTTTGTTTGTGAAGGATTCCAACGAATCCACTTTAAAACATTTCTATAAGTTAGATCATTCCTTTATAAATTTTTTGTCACTTCTTAAACATTAATGAAAACATAAAATAATAATAATTAAAATATAATTACTTCCCCTTTACCGTTCAACTATGACAATTTCAAAATTGACTCAAGAAAATTGAAAAACACTACCAATAAATTACACAAAAGTGTTTATGCAACAACTCAAAATTACAAAAGTGATTTAAGCAAAAATATAGATTTTCACGTTTTTATTTTACATATATACGGTTCTTTCGGGAAAAAGACACTTCACCTATTTAATAAATCAATTACATTATATATCTATAAAATTTAAGCAATTTTGGCAAAATATTCATTTAGCGCAAAGAATAAAAGGCACGTCAATTTATAGACATTTTATGGTAATTTTTTTTTTGTTGACAAAAGTTAGTTTGAGTAAATTTGGATATTTGTAGGTTAAAAAATGTATAATAATGACATTGATTTCAGTCAATAACTACACAAATTTTTGAAATGTGTTTTCTGGCTAAGGATTGAAACTTTTATAATTAAAACCTTGAGCTATACCATTGATGACAAAATTTCGTGACAGAGTGTTGCTTTTTTTGAATTTTTAATTTATCAAACAAAAGTGTTTTTCCTATACGTTTTTTTTTAAAATGAAATGTTGCGTTTTATAAGAGATTAAGAGCTGTAGTTACCTAAAATTATTTAAAAAAATTACAATTTTATCCCAAACGTTCAAAAGAATATATTAAAATCTGATATTCAAAGGCGCAGCCATCCTTATAGCTAAACATTTTTGTTACAAGTTATGTTTAATGACTAGAATTTTGTAAGGAATAATTTTGTAATTTAATCATTTATTAATTTTGATCTAATACAAAATGTAAAGCGATATCAATATCAAATGATATAGTAAACCAATATTGTAACTTTTTTGTTATAATTTAAAAACAAACGTTCGTCGTTATCTGATACACCCACCGCGGTTACGGTTAAAAGCCCGGTCCGTGGCATGGGGCCCTTAATTTGTAGGCGCGTAAAACAAGTATTCCCTAGCTTAAATTTGCCAGGCGCCTCAAGCATTAGATTGCCCTTATGAACAGAATGGCCCTGGATATCGTCCAAATTTTTGGTCTTGCACGGTACCAATGTCGTGTTATAAAACTTTGAAAATTACAAAATTCAAAAAAATTTTAATTAAATAAATTATATAAAGGTCCCGCTGATCCCTAAGCCTCAGCAGGCGCCTTTATTTGCCCCATAGACAAAATTTTTATACATATGTTAAAAATGGTACGTTGTTTAATTTGGAACCAGTGGATGCCCTAAAGATGTAAACTGGCTCCATGGCCTATGCCTGGATCTTTCATATAGGTGCGCCACACCGGCACTGTTTTTCATAACAGTACACAATCCCTAAATTTAAACAAACTCACACGGACCATTTCTACATATGGGCCATAGCCATTGCATTTATATTCGAGTGTGAATATGATATTACTGTCTGAATTAATCTGAGGTCGCAGTTGTCTAGGCTTTCTGCTCAAACATGTTTATTGAAATTATGCAAAATCAATAAATCGTGAAAGAAATGGATAAAGATTGTTACGAATGTGCAATTTCTGGAGTTGCTTTTGAAAGTCAAGGGTTGCGACAATTGGTTTTTCAGTTTGCGGCACACAATTAGCTAATTTGCCGAAGAAATTGCTCATTAATTTTAAAAACAAGAAGCGCTAAATCAGCCTTATTATTTATCTAAAACTTAAGATACCAACCGGTAGTCATAATCTATCTGCAGCATATTCTCATTTTTCTGTTATTCGAATAGTTGATGGTATACGGGGCCGATATTGGTTCCGTTTAAAATTAGAGATGGCTTCGCCCAGTTTAGCTCACCCGTTTTCAAAAATTATTTGTCAATAACCCGTCAGCTTATTTTAAAATTCTTGATCCGTCCGGGCTGAGTTTTAATACATAGGTAAAGTGTAAAAAAAAAATTTGTTTTATTTTAGATACACCATTTTAGCTAAATCATTAATAAAACAATTGGTGATTGCAAAATCTATAATTTAAAGCGCTAAATCACCACATTTTTGAAAAATAAGAGTATGTCTAGCCCGAATTTGCTAAAACTAAATCTCCTTTCAAATAGTAAATATCATTAGCTTTTGAAAAACGGGCGGGATATAAATTGTCCCCTGGTGGGATAATAATATATTGGTGGCGAATATAGAAATAAGAGGATTGAAACAATTAGTATGAGGAAGATAGGTCTTTCAAGTAACCCTAGGGCCAGCATAATCAATTATATTTTTATTTATTCATAAGAGGGTCCTTGAAGTGTGGCACAGTTAAGTAGAAAGCTAGAAGATTGATGCCTACCCTATAATTCAAATTACTAATGGCTTAGTCGGCACTTTGTTTTGCTAGATTAAGTAAAAGTGGGCTAAGCGTTTTACATTGTGAATTCGTTCACATTAAATGTTTAAATATGCATTATGGTTTGTTTTGGATAATATTAATATGAATTATATAGTTTTGTCTGTCCAAAAATATTAAAGAAATATATCTGTTGAGCGTCCTTTTGATGGTCTTCAACCTATGACAAAGCTCTTATCTCAAACTTTAAAAAAAACATGAGTTTGCAAACATTAGAAAAACCACAATATATGGCTTTTGACAGCACTTACCTACCTAATGTGGTTAAATAGAGTTTATAATTTAGCTACAATAATGGAAGAAAAATAATGTTTTAGCCTATTAGTATAGTTAAAAATAAAATTTACAACAAATTTATGGAAGTAAAAATATCCGACGAATAATAAGTATACGCTTATAGGAAGAATACTTCTTTCTTTTTATATTTGGACACCTATTATTTTTAACTCTACTTTATATATTGTGAAATTTATAAATTATCAACTTTAGGTTAGTGTAAAAATACTATGTTTTTAATGTACTTGTGAAATATCATCTATTTTTATTTGACATTTTATTTTTTGAAATAGTGTAAATTTTAAAAGCCTGTTGATTGTTAAATAATAGGCTATGATAGCTTTTAAGCAAATAAAATAACAAACACTATTAAGTAATTTAGGAATGGTGTAAGAGGTAGCGAAATTACTTAAATTTAATTTAGCGCTTACAAAAATGTTACCCGAATTAACAATAAAAATTAGAAATTTCAACACTAGTAGCTACCATTCATTTTAAGAGTCTAATAGCAACTTATGCCCGACAAATGTTTGATTATATTATATTATTTTGGATTTGCTCACATTTTTGGTTTAAATATTTTTTTTTCAAAATTTGTTATGATAGAATTACAAATGAAAAGAGAAACCCTGGAAGGTGGTTTTGTAGAACCTAAAAATCATTAAGGCCTTATAGCCATCACTAGTGACAGTGTTTCTTGCAACTTAGATTAGGGAGCTTTTTATTAAGGATTTGGAACGCCGGACTTAATCCTATCATCAATAAATTTTAAATCAAATAATTATTTTAAATTACTATGATAAAAAAACCCCTTAATCATATGGTGTGGTCTTTTCCACGACACATAATTATAATTTTGGCCCGGTTTAGGAACGGTTTTCTTGGTTCACATTAGTAAATCTCTTTGATTTCTATAATAATAATAATAGGTTTTAATTGTATTACCAACACGAATTAAAGGTTTGGTTATTATTAACGGTATTATTGGGGACGGATTGTTCATACAAATATCGCAAAATAAAAGGATTACATAATGAGCTAAGTTAATTGCTGTTAAATGAAGGTAAAACAAGTTTCAAATCTATGTAGAAAAAAATATGATTTGAGGCTTATATCCACATTCCATCCAGTATCAGAGTTTAGATTTTTTAAATCCTTTCTTATCTTAGTAGGCCACGGCGGCTGGAAAGTTATCGTATATACAGTTTAGCGCGTTCAGAGTTCATTCATTTCTTTTAATTTTTTTATTTTATTTTTTAGCGCTTGAATCTTTATAGGAATCCTCTTAAAAGATCAATATCAGCTACGTTTATATAAAAATATAGGGTAATAAAAAAATGTAGAAAACAATGGTTAACAATTTTCGATCTAAAAACCCAAATTTTAAATATTGTAGAATTATAAAATGTAGAGCCGACAGATAGTGTCAAAATATTTAAAGAAACGTATTAACTCTTATTGATCTTTTCACATTTTTCGTCAATTATCAGGCTTTTTTACGTGGTCGGACTAAAAAAAATTTCACATAAACTTTTTTGTTACTAATTATCATCAATCACGAAAAATGGGCTCGTCTCAAATATCACTCACCGGATGTCACATCCCTCTTTGTGAGATCAGGTTAAAGCGATAAGATTAGTTGTAGTTTGACATATTGTCTAGTTGACTGGGAGTTGCCGTTTAATAAACTATTTTTCGAGCCTTGGGGTTGGCATAAATTAGTTTTTTAATTTTTTTTCTTTAGCATTGGTAAGCACTTTTAAAAATGCCAAGCCAAAAAAATATTAATGTAATGTCAAAAATTGAAATTTTAAGCTATCAAAAAATTTACTTTAACAAAATCATATTTTGTGAAATTTATATTCACTGTGGTAGCACAGGATTGCTAAACACCGGTTTTTATGGGAACTTGTGTTTGAGTGAGCATATTGGTGAATTGCTTCACAACAAACGACAAATTATTTCAAAGTTTATAAGGCTATGTTTAAAATGAACATATTAAGAATTTTTTTAAATTTTAAACTATTTTGTATAAAAAACGCATATTTGTTATTAAATTAATTATAAGCACAGATAGGACTTTTTTTTAATAAACTTGAAAAAAGAATTATTTGAACGTGCCCTAAAGTGTAGTTAAAATAACTCTTACAATACTAACAAATTTATCTAATAATACCTGCAGCTATTTGCTCAATTTATTAATAGCTGAAGCTTGTTACTAGGAGCACAGAGTGATAGCCGGACATCTGTTTTTTCTCTACGACTTATCGAAAAACGTTGCTGCACTTAATTTGTCCCATTCTTCCATAGGCTCCTCTTTCCGCTGCCAAGGTCAAATACCACATTTACTTTACCAATACACCTCATCTCTTATATCGCATCATGCATGTTATGTTATATCATCTCTGGCCTAATGCTATGTTTTATATGCTATAGTTATATACTGTACGCTTAAGAAGTTTTTTTAAAGCAAGAATCCTGTTTACAGATCATTCCCACAGTCCAAAATTTTCTGGAATAGCCTTGTTACGAGATTTTAAATCGACTGATTTTGAATTTTTAGCCGGACTTTTTTTAAATTTGTGGACTGCCAACTGTAAATAAAAAAAGATTTAAACATAAATACAAAACATTTGAGATAGGACAACAGCTTTTTAGACGGGTTCGCTAAGTTTAATTGATCTTTGGGTCCTTTTCAGCCTTGCAATTGAAATGTTATATTAAGCTAAGCACTGGCCACTAAAGGTGCTAAAACAATATAGTAATTCTGGTTATTAGCAAAGTAAATTGTGCATATGTGCTCAGATGATTTTTTTAGATCCTGTGGATAATAAAATTTCTGTGATAAATTTATATTTATAAAATAAATTTTTTGGCTCGTTTTTTTTAATCCTATTTGTAATGAGTTTTTTCTTAGAAGGGGATGTCCTCTTTCTTATTTAGTCAAAGACCGCTAAACTTACAGCATAAATATAAATTAGCTTTGAAGGTTGTCATTTCTGTTTTCAATTTATATATCTTTTGAGATTGATATATTTTTTTTAATATAGTTTTTAAAGAAAAAAAATAGTTAAAATTGATTGAGAAATTTTTAAAATTTAGAACCGATGGTACAAAGTAGATTCAAATAAAAAATATTAAAAAACCATACGAGAATTGCAATTTTTTTAGTAAAAATGAATCAACTAAAAGGATGTGCCATCTAGAGTCTCATATGCTCTGTTAAACTAAGCTTTAGAAAATTATAATGTTGCAATGTGACATTGAGAAGCTAATTTTCACTAATATTTAGCTATATCCCAAACTTAACATGCATATAAATTTATAAAAAATGAAGGAAAAAGTCTCTTGCAGGCATATTAGCCATAGGTAGCAATTTGATCGGCAAAATTTCTTATTTCAAGGAATGTGAGTCGCTTATAGCCTGTGGTGATGCTAAGGTATATGTCGATTACTTCAGTCTGTTATTATTGTGTAAGGGCAACTATGAGACAAAAAAAGTATATCTTCTGAACTACGTATTTATAGTGGTTAGGACAAATTTTTAATTCGATATTAATCATAAAATAATACAAATAATCGATCTTTAATTAAGACAAAACAATTCTTTTTGCCTTTAGGGTAATTTTTTCACGCAATATAAGATAAGGTAATCAATGTTATCACAATCGAACGATAAATTTTATTATCCGCAAAAATTTAACACTAGTCATACAATCTATTCTTGCAACCTAATGTATCGACGCAGCTGGAAAAATGCAACTCATAAGAAAGTTTGAGACAGGTATCCAACCTGGTTTTAACGGACCGTTCCAAAGGATCGGACCCCAACGATACACTCAAACGAAAATTAATATTTAAAAAATAACCACGGCGCGTAAAGAGTTATTAGTTAAACTTAGTTCGTTTCCAATGGTTTAAAAAATGAAATTTAAGTGGATCTTAAGTGGCATTCTTATAAATTAAATTAAATTTCTAACGGAAAAAATATTAATAAGTAGGTTATTATACTGCATTAATATAGACCGAATTCAGTCAATTAATTGGCGGTAGGGCTTCTCTTAATAATTTTTAAATAATTTTAGGCCAGGTCTCCAACGGTAAGAATTTTTTATAAAAACAACTTTCTCATGATGGTAATGAATTTGGCAAAATTGATTTTTTTTCCGCAGAACAAATAGTAATGTTGATTTGGGGGAAGGTGGGGGGCCAGGCAAATATATCTGACGAGGGTTATTAAAAATCAGGTAACAAAACTTTATACAAATATTCACACCTTAAAATGCAAAATCACCAAGCATTCTCTGTATGACTGTAGGGACATCGATATCTAAAAAGATAATTTTTGGATAAAGATATTCCATGTTTGGAATATATAATAAACGATTTCAAATTTATTTTACTGATTTTCTGAATTAGCTATAATGTAATATAGTTATATGTAAATGTCTTTTTAACTTGTGGAAACCGAAGCCCATTCGGTCCGGTATGGATCCCTGGGTGGATGGGGGGCGAAATAAAAAACGCACCCAACAGTTGAAACAAAAGCCGGTCTACTCTGCCTTGTTTTTTTTTGCAATTTTTGGTAGAATATTATACTACTACTAATAAATTGTTTCATCAACTTATATATATATCTGTTTGATAATTTATATTACATTTTTGGTATTAATAGGTTAGGTTTTGCAAATATCGGCAAAGCCGGACAGAAAAATTAGAGCCAATTAAAGGTGTAAATCGCTTTTGATAATTTTCTTATTAGAATCTTAATTTAAATCACTTTAGGAGAATAAAACAAGAATATTATTTGTTACCTGTTTAATGGTGGGAATATTTGACGTTTACTGGCATAGGATGCTTATTTATTAAGGAATTTTAAAGCCAGATTCAGATATGGATGTCAGAAAACTGATTTATTAATTTCCAAGAATTGTGAATTTGTTTATATTGTAATAATTTGGGCAATTCCAAACATTAAAAAATTTAACACATTATTTTGAAATAACATTGAAATATTATCTTAAAAATTTTATTAATAAAATGAAAGACACTTATTCAACAGTTTTTGGTTTGTGAAGCGTGGGATGAGAATGACAAATAATTTTAGAGTTTTTTTTTTGAATTTTTTTTAGATAGTGAGAATTAAATAATAATATTTAAATTATAAAAAAAATTGATAGTGGAAAAAAAAATTACTTTAAACATTGAATTTCTTAATGTAAGTTACCGACAGATAATAACCGGAAAAATTCGAAGTTTATAAACTGGTGTGCCTTCTTTTAAAATCTGTTTACTTTAGGATATCTACAATACATCATTATTGATCACAAAACTTAAATATTTCATTAAATTTTTACTTGATTAAATTACCTTTACCCTTTTTTAGGTTTAAATGTATATTCAAAAATTGATGAGTTAATCAACACTTAATAATTTTGTACAATTTTACTTTTATAATTTTCAGCAAAATCTATAATGTAACAAAAAAATTTAATGTATTCCGAGTCTTATAAATTGTTAAATTTTATTCGTAAAATTCTAAACACTGGGATTATATATCCAAGAGCGTGTTCAAAGTTCATTCGTTTTTATTTTTTTTTAAGTTTAAATTTTCTAAAAAATATTGGTTTCATGTAAATTTTTTTATGGGTTGAAATTTTTGAAGGAGTTGTAATGATAACACTGGACAACGAAAAAAAACAACATTGACGATTTATGAGGGTTCTGTAGAGAATTTTCTTGCGATAACGATCCCGGGTTTAGTTATTTTTCAATGCCTCCAATTTTTTTTAAACCGCGTAAAGTTCAGAAAAAAATTTACAAAATTTTTTTAACTATTAGTTTTCCAAAAAATCTATTGGCATATTCAGATTTCTTATAAAAAACATATCTAAAAAAGATTTACCTAAAATTACACTGGACAACAAAATCTGGGTCACCATCGCATACATTTTTTAATTTACCGGTTTCTAAGAGAACTTTTTATGGTAAATTTAGATATTAAATCCATTTTTTATCGGGGGCCTTAGATTTTTCACAAAACTAGGCTAAATTTGCAAAAATACCCAAAAACAACCCTTTTTAGCGTGCTATATCTCTTAAAATAAACAAAGATAAAATAAAAAAACGGACAGGATTAAGCAAGTATTTAGGAAAGATAAGTTAGGTTTGAATTTTCGTATAGTAACTTATTTTTTTGTGAAATGTCATATTATTAAAAGTTGTCAATTTTTTGTCACCTCTAAATTTCAAATGCCTATTTACACAATCTCAATAAATTTTTTTCTAAACCAAATAACTTTTTAAGAGTATTTTTATATGCTGATTACAAATTTTTGATTAAAATTTTGATATTCCTTGTGGTTTTTTAAAAAAATTAGTTCAAATGCATAAAAATTGAAAAATGTTCTTTAATCTGCTTTATAGATATTAAATTCAACATATATTTTCAAATTTATAATATAATATAGAAAATTAAAATTTGATCATAGAAGATTTCCTGTTGTGCTTTTCATTAGTGTCGCGAATAAGAATCCAACAAAAATTAGCCATCATGCTTTCATTCCAAAACCCTCAATATCTTTTTTCCATATAAGTAATATCTTAGTGAAAACGCTCTTCGTGTCAAACCGCTCCTAGATTTTCTGGAGTCCAAATGAGAATATAGGAAATGAATTTTTAACGAATTCGACAGCCATAATTTTGATATGCTGTTAACATTTTTCCTATACCTTCTTTAATATTTGGAGCCTTTGCCTTTTCTGCCTTTTGCTGGTAAAGTGACCACATATGTTACAAAAATCATCAACTTCATTGAGACACTCACGGTTCATCTAAATAAAAAATGTATTTTCATAAAAAAGTTGTTAAATATAGAGGAACAATTCCCCAAGTTTGAGGGGGGAGCGGGTATACCAAATCTTTTGGTGCAAAAAGATGGATTCAGAATTCACGCTGTAAGTAAAATTAACCGGATTAGTTATTAGCTCTGGAAAATTTTCAACTAACTTCAACTTAGCGGCTTATAATTAAAGCAAAGTTTTATAAAAACCCACAATGACTTTTTGAATGATTCTAAAAAGCTTTCAGAAACTTAAAGGCCTCTACAAAATTAATTTGCGAGGGTTGGGGTAATTTCGTCAAATTTGTGCGTAAAAGGCAATAAGGTTCTTTAATAATATTATTAATAGACCTTAAAAAATTAAATCAACGGTTAAAATTTTTCCCAAAATAGGCATAAGGTAAGGACAAATTACTCAAAAAGTAATGAAGTATGTTAATATAATGTATTAATATGTGTGAATTTATTCTAGGTTTATTTTTTAATTTTAAGCGAGGCGGTAAAAATTATATTTGATTAAATAACAATTTTTCCTCACCCCTTTTTAATAAAGCAAGTATAAAGATAATTTTATGGTTTAATTAATTCCTTTTTTATACTTTATATTCTTCTATAACACTAAAAATCTAGATCAAAAGCTATTTAATAACTAAAAATCTACCAACATTGGAATTTCAAGGTAATTAAAGATTAAAAAATAACCCCTATTTATTGAATATATATGGTTTATCCGAAATAATAATATGAACAAAAAAAATAATTTAAATATAATTAAATAAGGAAAGAAAATAAAAAATAGAATGGAATGTTGTATTCCAAGTATAAATTTTATAATTTTATATCGTCAAAATGTAAATTTATACATTATGGTGGTATTAATAATGTGAAATATTTTAAAAAACACATAGATAACGTATTTAATACAAATTTATTGAACTAAATTTTGAAAGCATACAATAATTAAATTAAGCTTATTATTTGTATTTAAAAAAAAATAATTTAATTATTGGTATAATGTTTTAAAAGAACTATATTTTTGTGAATAATTTTATTGGACTCAAAACTTTTGGGGTATATATAAAATATAGTTATTATCTCAACAATATACAAAGTTTACAAATAGTTTTAAATAATGTTTGAAGAACTTATTAACTAGTTTTTTAGCTTTTTATTTTGTTATAATGTGTTTTTTATATTAAAACGATTAAGATATTTTTTGAGCTAATATTATTAAATATATAATGTCAAAATAAATTAGATTTTAATTTTTTCCCAATATATTAACCATTTCTAAGTATTCCAAGCCTTTAAGCATTAGACATCAATTATACAACATCTTTTTTATATTTATCTTTAAATACATATTTATTTACAATCACAATTTGCAAATATGGCACACACAATGTAGGTTTCCCTTTTATATTTACAGGAATGAGACAGTGACGCTCACCTGGCCTACCTGTAACCATAACCAACCCTGGATTTGATCATTAATGCTGATTCATTTCAAAAACTTTCTTTTTCTTATTTTAAGCAATTAATTACCGGAGGCTCTATTATTGTGACATCACATGATTTAATTTTTGTGCCGTTGGGCAATTCACTCCTCCTGAGCTTGCTTTATTGTTTATGTATAATATTTCAGCGGGTATATAAGAAAATGCAATATTTTGATTTTCAAGACCTTAGTTGATTATTTCTTCTTTACAAATTTCAAAAGATTGTTTTGAATGCAACAAGTCTCTAAACAATTTTCATCTATGAAAGTTTTTCCAAAAGGGCTCCGAAAAATTTTTTAGACGTAAAATGATATATCACCATTGTGGTAATACATCATATTTATTTGGGCAACTATTTATTAGTGAAGTTAGGAGAAAAACAACTTAAAATGGAGGAATTTTAAACGTTAGCTAGGAATATAGGGTAAAATAAAAATAAATAGTCTTATGCAATTGCGCCCTATATGTGGACATATAAAATTAGAAAAAAAGCATTTTAATTTACAACATAAAAATTAATTAATTAATCTTATTCTCCTAAACCCTTTATTTTAAATAAAAAATGCACTATAACCTTTAAGTTGTGGAACTTGTAATATTAACATATAATTTTTAATAGTTCAAAATCCTAAAAAAGCACAAAGTGCATTTATACGAGATATAATCCATATATGCTCTTGGTTTTTACCAGGGATTGGAACCGGAACCGGTTCCGGAACCGAAAGAACCGGAACCGCGGAAAAAAAATTAGGAACCGGAACCGGAACCGTTTTGATTTTTTACTGCGGTTCCAATTGAACTTTAACTATTTTTTAGTTTTTATTTCCTCGTTAACATGAAGCTTAAAAATGCCCTACAGCACTATTTTCATGCCCAAAATAAAGATTCCCATTGTAGATACTGCGATGTTATCATTAAAGGAAATCATAACACAAATTTAGTAAAACATTTAAGATTTGTCCACCTATTTTTGCGAAAATTTTGGAACCGGAACAGGAACCGATATTATTTTTGGAACCGGAACCGGAACCGCGTTCCACTCGAATGGAACCGGAACCGGAACCACTTTGAATTTTTGCGGCGGTTCCAATCCCTGGTTTTTACCCTAACATTAATAAAAATTATTTAATTTTTCTAAAAAATTAACGGCAAAGTCAAACGGCAGTAATTAAGCTAGATAATTTAAACAAATTTTCTTAATTTCCTTTGTTAATAAGCTCTTTGTAAAATAAAAGTTTAGATTTTTAATAAAAGGGCTCATAGTAAAAATTATGAACAGGTTTTAAATATGCGATTGTTGGATTAAAAACTTTTCTGTTGTATTTAAAATGTAACAATCATTTTTGATTTTTATTCTAAAAAGGTGATTTTGTTGAAACTCAACTTCAACATTTTCCCCAACTATATAATTCTATAAATTAAAACTAAAATTTCAACGTAAGCCATTTGCCAGATCGTTTTTTTCTTCGGTAATCATTGGCGTACCAAAAGTGCGCACCCACCTTATGCTACAGGATCATTCTTGTTAATCGTTAAAAAATTCTATAAAATTTGGCCTACATAACAACATACCCCACCCCCAAAATAGTTCCCACGTGATCCTATATTTTAAATGCTATATTCTTTGGACTAAACTGAGTGGTGATTTAATTTATTTTTCTCTTCTTTCGTTTTTTATCCCATAACATGCAACTGTTTTTATTTCTTCTTCATCAACATTTAGCAAAATAACCTACCGTAGAACATATATAATTTCATTAAATTCCATTTTTGAATTTACTCATTTCTTGCAAACTTAGAGCAATTTGTCTCTAGGTCTATAAGTAATACAATGAAATATATTATTCGATGTGCTTTTGGAGTAAATTGAGGATCGATTGAGTAATGGCAAGAGATTCCCATTGGCTCTCTAATCAAGAATACAGATCAGCATACCGTATTACATAATTATTTCAGATTTAGATTTCCGTCACTAATTTAAGACTTAATAAAGCCCATATTATAAACTTAAAACAATTTGTTTCTATGTCAAAATATTAAAATAATGCGATATGTAATCCGATATGCTTTTGGAGTAAATTGACGATCGATCGAGTAATGGCAAGAGATTCCCATTGGCTCTCTTATCAAGAATACAGATCAGCATACCGTAATACTATCAATTGCAAATTGCCCCTACTTTTAATTGGTTAAACATCCCTTATCATTCATTTTCTAAATAAGTATCTAAATGTTAAAAAGATAGAATGAGATGTTAATTTTATTATACAAATACACATGTTATCGAAAATAAAGCAAAGAAAAGTAAAATAAAATAAAATAAAAAAAAACACAAAAAATAAAAAAATACAAAATATTAATTAGAAAAGAAACAAAATTCAGGTTAAATTCAAAATGATAATCCAAATTTTTTGTTTTATTTATAAAATTAAATGCCCTCTGTAAAAAAAATTTATAAATTGCAAAGCTTAAATAAAAAGTTTAATTACAATAAATTTCGTCTTTGCTTTTATGTTATTTTACTATGTTTTTACATTTTACAAGCCAAAGGTGTAAATGTTTAATTTTTGTTTAGATTAATAATAATGACTAATTTCGTGATTTATAAAGTTATTAAGAATACATACTTAGATTTTTCTGAATTAAAGGGCGGCCTAGCCGTTTTTAGATAGACCAACCTGGCAAACTCCAACTACCTTTGAAAGTAGGGGGCACGCCTGGCAAATTGTAAAAATAACCGCCAAAGACTTGCCCCCCCCCCCCCCCCGACTACGGCTCTTACCGAGACCTGGTGTCCCTTTCTTTGCTAAAGAATTATTATTGTGAATCATTTAAAAATGCAAAAATTTGGCCTACATAACAAAATACTTTTCCCCTCCCCCAAAAGTTCTCACGTTTATTTTATTTCTCAACCGCTCCCCCCTTCCCCCCGAAAAATCCTGGGTACTTCTTTATAATTTTATGTTTAAGAAAATTTATCTAAAAGTGCTATCTTCTTTGGACTAAACTTAGTAATCCCTTTATATATTCTCTTCTTTTCTTTTTTTCTACATAACATGATATTCCTATTTATTCTTCATCAATATTTACCAAAATAACCTACCGTAGCACATATATAATTTCATTAAATTCCATATTTGAATTAACTCATTTCTTGCAAACTTAGAGCAATTTGTCTTTATAAAATATAAGTAACATGCAACATGTTATTCAATATGCTTTTGGAGTATATTGACGATCGATTGAGTAATGGCAAGAGATTCCCATTGGCTCTCTTATCAAGAATACAGATCAGCATACCGTTTTACATAACTATTTCAGATTTAGATTTCCGTCATTAATTTAAGACTTAATAAAGCCCATGTTATAAACTTAGAACATTTTGTTTCTACGTCAAAATATAAGTAAAATAATGCAATATGTAATCCGATATGCTTTTGGAGTAAATTGACGATCGATCGAGTAATGGCAAGAGATTCCCATTGGCTCTCTTATCAAGAATACAGATCAGCATACCGTAATACTATCAATTGCAAATTGCCGTACTTTTTATTGGTTAAATCATACCTTATCATTTATTTTCTAAATAAGTATCTAAATGTTGAAAAGTTAGAATGAGATGTTAATTTTAATATACAAATATACATATTATCGAAAATAAAGCAAAGAAAAGTAAAATAAAAAAAAAATAGGTAATGAGAATAACAATAAATTAAAAAAGAAACGATATTTAGATGAGTTCTTAAATAATGATTCAAATTTTTTTTTTATTTACAAAATACTAAATGCTTAATTAAAATTAATCACATTTCCTGGCTTTTTTTTAACTATGTTTTTGCACTTTGCATGCCAAAGGTGAATAAACGTTTGTTTATAACACAGGTCGACACATATCATTGTCATATAAAAAAAGTTAATAAAAAACATAAATGAATACATCCTCAGGAGGGCCTTATCTCGTATATATTTTCCGTTTTTCGTAATTTATCCCGCCGTCGGCTCCTTAGATTCGTCCATATCGGATGGCTTTTATTGGCCAAATTGACTTTGCGACCTCGAGGATATCCTATCCTAAAAATAAAAAATTATATTTTTTTTATATAAAATTCCTTGTAAATTATATTTTTTTATCTTTATAAAAAATAAAATTTTTAAGTAATAAATCAAGATTTAGATTATACATATTTGGCACCAACAAAATATTATTGACATTTGAAAATTTTATTAAAGCATTGATGTTTAAATAATTATTAAAAACGTAAGTGTAAACACTATCATAAAAGTCAATTAGCGTGCGTTCAAAGTTCATTTATTTTTTCAAACAATTTTAAAGTTTATCTTGTCACCAAACGCATGTTTACGCCAATTCGAAATACTAGCATCAAAAATATTTATTTAAAAGTTTTTGCAACTTTTATAATTAAACTTCAAATAATAAATTAAGTAACATAAAAAAATAGGTTTAAAAAATTGTTAGTTGGAGTTTGAAAGGAATATATGGTTATTTATAAGTTGATATTCTTTTTAATTTTCCATCTATTATGAACATAGAAATATGCTATCATCAAAGGTCAAAAAAATAAGAACAGGCGATAGGGGGGCAAAAAATTGCCAATTAAGACTTTGAAAAATGAGAGGGGGTAGGAATATTATTTTTTAACATAATAAATATGATAATTATTTTAATTGCAATTTTTAAGTCCATATTAATATAATATAAATATTGTGACCAAAATTGAAAAATGTGAAAAATTTAAATGATTGGCAAAAAAAACTCACAAAGCATCATGTAATGCATGCGATATTTTGTGACTTAATGGGGTATAATTAAATTAATCAGTTTTATGCAAGCCCAAATTGTAGAAAAGGTAGAGAAATTGTAAGAAAGCATTTAATATTAAAAAAATAATAAAATACAATTATTTGAAATTGCACCATAAGTTTTAAGGTCCGAATTGTAATAATGACATATATTTTTTATAGTTCATAATTCCAACAGGTGCATTTATATTATATAATTCATATTACTTCTAATTTTTACCCTCACAATTTTTTTTCTAAAATAATGACAAAGTGTTTGAGCATCAGTTAATTGTTTACTTATTTAGACATCTTTTTGCACGGTATTAGGCTTTGAATAAAATATATAAGCTATCCTATAACCTATAAGTTTAGATTTTCATATATAGGCGCTTATAATTATAAATTAAAAACAGGTTTTAAATATGTGATTGTTGGATAAAATTTTATTTGTTGTATTTAGCAAATTTAACAATCATTTATATTTTGTCTTCCTAATTGTAACATAATTACAACATATTCCACTATTAAATAAATTCTAATATCATAAACTAAATATTCTTTATGGCAGCCATTTGTTAGGTCGCGTTACTTTTTGGTAAAATTTGTTAAAGGCTTTTGTTTTTATGCTTAAGAAAATTATCTTATTATTTCTAGTGCGATCATTTTGACTAAACTGAGTAATGCTTTTATTTATTTTTCTCTCCTTTCTTTATTTTCCGCATAACATGCAATTATTTCTTCATCAATATTTAGCAAAATAACCTACCATAGCACATATATAATTTTATTAAATTCCATTTAGATTCCATTTCTTGCAAACTTAGAGCAATTTGTCTCTAGGTCAAAATATAAGTAATACAATGCAACAAGTGATACGATATGCTTTTGGAGTAAATTGACGATCGATTGAGTAATGGCAAGAGATTCCCATTGGCTCTCTTATCAAGAATACAGATCAGCATACCGTATTACATAATTATTTCAGATTTAGATATCCGTCACTAATTTAAGACTTAATAAAGCCCATATTATAAACTTAGAACAATTTGTTTCTACGTCAAAATATAAGTAAAATAATGCAATATGTAATCCGATATGCTTTTGGAGTAAATTGACGATCGATCGAGTAATGGCAAGAGATTCCCATTGGCTCTCTTATCAAGAATACAGATCAGCATACCGTAATACCATCAATTGCAAATTGCCCCTACTTTTTATTGGTTAAACATCCCTTATCATTCATTTTCTAAATAAGTATCTAAATGTTGAAAAGATAGAATGAGATGTTAATTTTATTATACAAATACACATGCTATCGAAAATAAAGCAATAAAAAGTAAAATAAAATAAAATAAAAGAAAACAAAAAATAAAAAAATACAAAATATTAATTAGAAAAAAAACAAAATTCAGGTTAAATTCAAAATGATGATCCAAATTTTTTGTTTTATTTATAAAATTAAATGCCCTCTGTAAAAAAAATAGTTTTATAAATTGCAAAGCTTAAATAAAAAGTTTAATTACAATAAATTTCGTCTTTGCTTTTAAGTTATTTTACTATGTTTTTACATTTTACAAGCCAAAGGTGTAAATGTTTAATTTTTGTTTAGATTAATAATAATGACTAATTTCGTGATTAATAAAGTTATTAAGAATACATACTTAGATTTTTCTGAATTAAAGGGCGGCCTAGCCGTTTCTAGATAGACCAACCTGGCAAACTCCAACTACCTTTGAAAGGAGGGGGCACGCCTGGCAAATTGTAAAAATAACCGCCAAAGACTTGCCCCCCCCCCCCCCCCCGACTACGGCTCTTACCGAGACCTGTTGTCCCTTTCTTTGCTAAAGAATTATTATTGTGAATCATTTAAAAATGCAAAAATTTGGCCTACATAACAAAATACTTCCCCCCTCCCCCAAAAGTTCTCACGTTTATTTTATTTCTCAACCGTCCCCCCTTCCGCCCGAAAAATCCTGGGTACTTCTTTAATAATTTTATGTTTAAGAAAATTTATCTAAAAGTGCTATCTTCTTTGGACTAAACTTAGTAATCCCTTTATATATTTTTCTCTTCTTTCTTTTTTTCTACATAACATGATATTCCTATTTATTCTTTATAAATAGCAAAATAACCTACCGTAGAACATATATAATTTTATTAAATTCCATATTTGAATTTACTCATTTCTTGCAAACTTAGATTTGTCTTTTGGTCAAAATATAAGTAATACAATGCAACATGTTATTCAATATGCTTTTCGAGTTGACAATATTGAGTAATGGCAAGAGATTCCCATTGGCTCTCTTATCAAGAAAACAGATCAGCATACCGTATTACATAATTATTTCAGATTTAGATATCGGTCACTAATTTAAGACTTAATAAAGCCCATATTATAAACTTAGAACAATTTGTATCTAGGTCAAAATATAAGTAAAATAATGCAATGTGTAATCCGATATGCTTTTGGAGTAAATTGACAATCGATCGAGTAATGGCAAGAGATTCCCATTAGCTCTCTTATCAAGAATACAGATCAGCATACCGTAATACTATCAATTGCAAATTGCCTTACTTTTTATTGGTTAAATCATACCTTATCATTCATTTCCTAATAAGTATCTAAATGTTGAAAAAATAGAATGAGATGTTAATTTTATTATACAAATACACATGTTATTGAAAATAAAGCAAAGAAAAGTAAAATAAAATAAAAACAAAAAATAAAAAAATACAAAATAATAATTAGAAAAGAAACAAGATGTAGGTTAAATTCAAAATGATGATCCTAATTTTTTGTTTTATTTATAAAATAAAATGCCCTCTGTAAAAAACATAGTTTTATAAATTGCAAAGTGTAAATAAAAAGTTTAATTACAATAAATTTCGTCTGTTTTTACATTTTACAAGCCAAAGGTGGAAAAGTTTAATTTTTGTTTAGATTAATAATAATGACTAATTTCGTGATATGAGTTTTGTTTTCGTTTGATTAATAAAGTTATCTAGATACATACTTAGATTTTTATGAATTAAAGGGCGGCCTAGCCGTTTTTAGATAGACCAACCTGGCAAACCCCAACTACCTTTGAAAGTAGGGGGCACGCCTGGCAAATTGTAAAAATAACCGCCAAAGACTTGCCCCACCCCCTCCCTGACTACGGCTCTTACCGAGACCTGGTGCCCCTTCCTTTGTTAAAGAATTATTATTGTGAATCGTTTAAAAATGCAAAAATTTGACCCACATACTTCCCCCTCCCCCAAAAGTTCTAACGTTTACTTTAATTCTCACCCGCTCCCCCCTTCCCCCCCGAAAAAATCCTGGGTACTTCTTTAATAATTTTATGTTTAAAAAAATTTATCTAAAAGTGCTATCTTCTTTGGACTAAACTTAGTAATCCCTTTATATATTTTTCTCTTCTTTCTTTTTATCTACATAACATGATATTCCTATTTATTCTTCATCAATATTTACCAAAATAACCTACCGTAGCACATATATAATTTCATTAAATTCCATATTTGAATTAACTCATTTCTTGCAAACTTAGAGCAATTTGTCTTTATAAAATATAAGTAACATGCAACATGTTATTCAATATGCTTTTGGAGTATATTGACGATCGATTGAGTAATGGCAAGAGATTCCCATTGGCTCTCTTATCAAGAATACAGATCAGCATACCGTTTTACATAATTAATTCAGATTTATATTTCCGTCACTAATTTAAGAATTAATAAAGCCCATATTATAAATTTAGAACATTTTGTTTCTACGTCAAAATATAAGTAAAATAATGCAATATGTATCCGATATGCTTTGGAATAAATTGACGATCGATCGAGTAATGGCAAGAGATTCCCATTGGCTCTCTTATCAAGAATACAGATCAGCATAACGTAATACTATTAATTGCAAATTGCCCTACTTTTTATTGGTTAAATCATAACTTATCATTTATTTTCTAAGTATCTAAATGTTGAAAAGATAGAATGAGATGTTAATTTTATTATACAAATACACATGTTATTGAAAATAAAGCAAAGAAAAGTAAAATAAAATAAAAACAAAATAAAAAAATACAAAATAATAATTAGAAAAGAAACAAGATTTAGGTTAAATTCAAAATGATCCAAATTTTTTGTTTTATTCATAAAATTAAATGCCCTCTGTAAAAAACATAGTTTTATAAATTGCAAAGCGTAAATAAAAAGTTTGATTACAATAAATTTCGTCTGTTTTTACATTTTACAAGCCAAAAGTGAAAAAGTTTAATTTTTGTTTAGATTAATAATAATGACTAATTTCATGATATGAGTTTTGTTTTCGTTTGATTAATAAAGTTATCTAGAATACATACTTAGATTTTTATGAATTAAAGGGCGGCCTAGCCGTTTTTAAATAGACCAACCTGGCAAACCCCAACTACCTTTGAAAGTAGGGGGCACGCCTGGCAAATTGTAAAAATAACCGCCAAAGACTTGCCCCACCCCCTCCTTGACTACGGCTCATACCGAGACCTGGTGCCCCTTCCTTTGTTAAAGAATTATTATTGTGAATCGTTTAATGCAAATTGACCCACATAACAACATACTCCCCCCCCCCCCTTCAAAAGTTCTCACGTTTACTTTATTTCTCACCCGCTCCTCCCTTCCCCCCGAAAAAATCCTGGGTACTTCTTTAATAATTTTATGTTTAAGAAAATTTATCTTAAAGATTCTATCTTCTTTGGACTAAACTTAGTAATCCCTTTATATATTTTTCTCTTCTTTCTTTTTTTCTACATAACATGATATTCCTATTTATTCTTCATCAATATTTACCAAAATAACCTACCGTAGCACATATATAATTTCATTAAATTCCATATTTGAATTAACTCATTTCTTGCAAACTTAGAGCAATTTGTCTTTATAAAATATAAGTAACATGCAACATGTTATTCAATATGCTTTTGGAGTAAATTGACGATCGATTGAGTAATGGCAAGAGATTCCCATTTTCTCTCTTATCAAGAATACAGATCAGCATACCTTTTTACATAATTATTTCAGATTTAGATTTCCGTCACTAATTTAAGAATTAATAAAGCCCATATTATAAATTTAGAACATTTTGTTTCTACGTCAAAATATAAGTAAAATAATGCATCATGTAATCCGATATGCTTTTGGAGTAAATTGACGATCGATCAAGTAATGGCAAGAGATTCCCATTGGCTCTCTTATCAAGAATACAGATCAGCATACCGTAATACTATCAATTGCAAATTGCCCTACTTTTTATTGGTTAAATCATAACTTATCATTTATTTTCTAAGTAAGTATCTAAATGTTGAAAAGATAGAATGAGATGTAAATTTTATTATACATATACACATGTTATCGAAAATAAAGCAAAAAAAAGTAAAATAAAATAAAAAAATAGAAAACAAAAAATAAAAAAATAAAAAATAATAATTAGAAAAGAAACAAAATTCAGGTTAAATTCATAATGATGATCCAAATTTTTTGTTTTATTTATATTAAATGCCCTCTGTAAAAAACATAGTTTTATAAACTGCAAAGCGTAAATAAAAAGTTTGATTACAATAAATTTCGTCTTTGCCTTCATGTTATTTTACTATGTTTTTACATTTTAAAGCCAAAGGTGAAGTTTAATTTTTGTTTATATTAATAATAATGACTAATTTCGTGATTAATAAAGTTATTAAGAATACATACTTAGATTTTTCTGAATTAAAGGGCGGCCTAGCCGTTTTTAGATAGACCAACCTGGCAAACCCCAACTACCTTTGAAAGTAGGGGGGCACGCCTGGCAAATTGTAAAAATAACCGCCAAAGACTTGCCCCCCCCCCCCCCCTGACTACGGCTCTTACCGAGACCTGGTGCCCCTTCCTTTGCTAAAGAATTATTATTGTGAATTGTTTAAAAATGCAAAAATTTGGCCTACATAACAACATACTTCCCCCCTCCCCCAAAAGTTCTCACGTTTACTTTATTTTTCACCCGCTCCCCCCTTCCCCCGAAAAAATCCTGGGTACTTCTTTAAAAATTTTATGTTTAAGAAAATTTATCTATAATTTTAAGTGCTATCTTCTTTGGACTAAACTTAGTAATCCCTTTATATATTTTTCTCTTCTTTCTTTTTTTCTACATAACATGATATTCCTATTTAATCTTAATCAATGTTTAGCAAAATAACCTACCGTAGCGCGTATATATTCATTAAATTCCATTTGGATTAAATATACTAATTTGCACACTTAGAGCAATTTGTCTCTAAGTCAAAATATTAGTAAAACAATGCAATATGTAATTCGATATGCTTATGGAGTAAATTGACGATCGATCGAGTAATGGCAGATCCCCATTGACTCTCTTATCAAGAATACAGATCAGCATACCGTAGTACTATCAATTGCGAATTGCCCTACTTTAGGTGAAATTATCCCTTATTAAATATATTCTTAAGTATCTAAATATTGAAAAAAATAATGAGATGTTAATCCCTAATATATAATATAACGCATGTTATCGAAAATAAAACAAAGAAAGAAAAGTAAAATAACAAAAATAGAAAAGAAAACAAAAAATGAAAAATCAGAACTAATGATAAATCAGAAAACAAGATTTATGTGAATTTCAAAATGGTGATCCAAATATTTTTTATTATTTACAAAATACTAAATGATCTCCTTAAAAATACATCATTTTATTAATTGCATAGCGCAATTAAAGGTTTTATTTAAATGATTTTGCTACTTTGCTTCTCTTTTATGCTATTTATTATGTTTTTGCATTTTACAAGAAGAAGGAAAAAGGTTATTGTTGTTAATAAGATTAATAATAATTACTAATTTCGTGACCCAAATTTTGTTTTCGTTTAAGTTTGCTTATAAAATTAACCTGCCTCTAATTGATTTAGACAATGCATGGAAATTACTATCCCTGACGTTTCTGCCAAACAAATTTACAAGCAATCAAAAATGTGAGAAATTATTTAAAAAATATATAAAGCTAAAAACTATATAAATAAATTATTTTTTATATTTTCATTGACAATTTAAATTTTATCCTAAATATTTTGCAATTACCCTTACACTCTATAGCTATCATGTAAAATTAAAAAAGTGTATAATTTAAAAAAAATTAATGAGTGCGATATTTAAGTCATTTTACAAATTTTATTAAAGCCCTATTGGATATAAATAATCAAAGGTTAGTGTAAACAAATTAATTAAAAGTTAATTAAGGTGAGTTCAGAGTTCATTCCTTTTTTCAAATAATTTAATACTTTCTCTCTTCATTAAACTATCTTTTACAAAATCAATCCGAATTATTAGCAATACTAATCCTAAGGGTTTTAAATTATTTAAAAACAATAATACAACTTTTATAATTTTACACTTAGGCCTACAAATATCAATGTCACAAAAAAGGTTTTTCACACTGAAATGAATTGATCCCCATGATGGCCTTATCTTTTTCGATTATAGGTCTTTCGCCTTTGGAGATTTAGTTCATACCCAAAAAGTTGCCTTTTTGACCAAATTGACAGATTTTAAACATACCCATAAAAGTAAAAATCAAGATATTATATTGCATAAAATCACTTGTAAATGTAACATATATTTTAAACTCAAATAAAAAGAAATATATTTACAACAATAACGTTTAAATAGAGAATGTTTGGCATCCTAACCTTTCAACCCGATACATTGGGATTTTAATAAAAATATAAGTTTGAATTTAACAGTTTAGCTTTTGTGAATATTCCAAAAAAAAATTCCAATTAATTTATGTTTTTAGATCTTATTTGTTTTTAATTATATTTTTTCATAATACTATAATGTTTATTAGCTGACTTGTGAAAGGTAAAAAAAATTTGAAAATCCCTAAGATTTTTCTCCGTAGTTAGCTCATAATTCTAAAAAATTAGTTAACCTGTTTAGTATGGGATTTTGCATTTTTACAACTTCGATTTGTAGTTCATAATTGTAAATATTTTTAGCTAGTAAAATTTTATTAAAAGGTTACGTTTCCTTGTAAGTAGTCTTAAAATAATATTGTTTAATTTATGGAATATATGGGAATCTTAAAAATTTATAATCATGATTAGGATAACTATTATTATGATAATAGAAAATGTATATAATGTTTTATTGGATTGTTAAGTTAGCATCATTTGCATATAAAATATCAATTGATGTGTACTAATTTAGAATGGCTGGAAACAAAATTTGCAATTATTTTCTCTTTTTTAAACTAATTTGCTGACACTAGTCAGCAGGTTTGAGCAGTTTTTTTCTTTTAATATATCAGATTGTAGTTGAATCAATTCTCCCTTTTGTCAACTTTTTGGTGTCATATACTGACTTATTATTGGGTTGCTGTAAAGCACACGCTCGACTAAATTGTACGGTTGATATAAATGTTTCTAAGGTTTGATCACTCTCTATTGTTTATTTCAGTTTAGGGAAATGCCAACATAAAATGCATATAGGATAGCGGAAATATGAAATACAAATAATATTGCCTACTAATGTCACAGCTTTCTGAAAATTATTTCATCTATCTATTGAGCTTATGGTCCAATAGTTTTGATTTTTTTAAAATCTTTAATATTTTACGTTGTTTCGTTAGCCGATTTGGTAGGTTTTAGTTTAGTCATGTCCGACCCATGATTCGCTTGGCTAGGTACGATTCCTTGCCTCTAAAACATTCGGCAACCATAATAATTCCTTAAGTTTGCTGACCATGATGCGATATTATCATTATGTCGTATAAAGACCTTGCCAGAGTCGTTCAAAGACAAAGAAAATCCGAACGACCTAACAATTCTGACTGGGTCTTTAAACGACCTTTTGAAAATAATGTATCGCTAATCGAATTGTAGATCGGACCAATCAACCTATCAAATCGGCTAACAAAACGAAATAAATATTAACAGTCTCCAAAAAATTAAAACCATTGCACATAGTCAATGGATAGATGGAACAATTCTTAAGGTTGAGAAAACTAGAATAAAATATTATTGTAATTAACGTTGGGTTATTTTCCTATTTCTAAATGATGTAAGCCTTGCATTTCCCCCAAAAAAGAATATAAATAGCAATGATTAAACCTTGAAAACTGTAATTTCAATATCTAGTCGAGCGCGTGCTTTGCAGAAACCCAATATAATAAAACGTTAATTGGTAAGCAAAAGATTAGAGAATCGATTTTACTACTATGCGATCAAATACAATAAAAAAACTGTCCAAATCTGCTGACAGGAAGAGCAGCGATAAGTAAGTCTTTTAATATGCAAAACTAGTTTCCTTACAATTTTGGTAATCTATGTTATTTTATACATAAATAATTTTTACACATTACAACTTAATAATCCAATAAAACATAATATATATTATTTCTGTTATTATGTTTTATATGAATCATGATCATAAATTTTGTTTGCTTAATTCATATATTCCATGTATTTACCTCTTATAAGAAACCAACACTAATACCTACACGAAACTTTAAAAACCAATTTTTCAACTTTTTATAAACCCAACGCTAATATTGACAAACGTGAATAAGAAATTTACAGAAATTGTGTATAATGCGGGATCCGATACATTGGGGAAACAAGCACCTGGCATAGTTAAAAAGAACAAAAGTCCAATACTTATAGTTTAAAGTCGGCAATGTCCGAAAATGTTAATTTTTATTAAAATCATTTAATTGATTATATTACTACAAAAGTTCGATAGACAAAACAATAATATTTTGACAAGTTTATCACAAAATCTATATAAAACTAACGGTATTGAATCGTGATTGATTGATATGAAGCATAGTATTTCATAGTAAGTCTTTACCACTTTAATTATTCACTCCATCTCCTTATTTTATTTTATTAGTGACATAAAAATGAGAGAAAAATACAACAAATTTTTAATATATTATTATTTATTGAGGCACGTTTAAACTTCATTTAGTTTTTTTAATTTTAAAGAAATTTAAAAAAAAAATTTTTTTTAAATTTAAAACAGTAAATCAAAATGTCACCAATCCTTACTATAAGAATAAAATCATTTTTTTGAAATAAAATTTTTAAGAAAATTAAAAAAAATTAAATATTTAAAATATTTAGGTTTTCAAATTTTATATTTTTCGTAAAAATAAATGAAGTCTGAACGCGCCTTATTTACTTCATTTACCCCCCCCCCTCTTCTCTTCTATTATTTTAAGGTCCCGATAAAGCGAGGGATGTTTACGAGACGTCAACCCTCTAACACCCTTTCTTATTATCTGACGTTTGATGTTATAATTTTTATAGTTGATGATATAAAATTAAATTGTTTATAATTTTAATATGACCCATCAACTAAAAAATTATAATTTTAATGTATTATTTATTTTTAAGTCTTCAGATCGTAAATATTGTCACTATGTTGATACTAGCTATTAATGAACGAAGAAAAACTGTATAAAAAATCAAATAAGGAGGAAAGTATATCTAGTTTTAATATTAGTTATGCAGGGTATTTTGTAGATGGTGGTGATATAACACTTAAACGCCCTCGTGATAGTTACGTCCACGTGGTGAGCGGAAACAATTTATCTTGATAAATTATTTGGCGAAGACTATCAAATACGGATTGGAATTGTCCGAAGTCCTGCGTCATTTTATTCTGACATCATGGGTCTTATTACAAATGTAAACATTGAAAGTTTGGAAAGATGTGTGCCTAGTGTAAAAGATTCATATTTATTTGTTTTTCCAATTTAGCTAATAAAATTTTCGATAAGCCCATCGAAGTGCCTACGTATAGGCTTTATTCTCCATATGGGTCATTTATTGTTGACCATATACCCTTTTTTTGGTCTTGGCTAACTTTAATAAAAAATTGATGGTCGTTCCAATAAAAATATTAAGGATATTAATATAAAAATATACATAGTGTAAAATAACTCAATCAAAAACACAATGTAATAAATATAAATTGAACTATGTTAGGATATAAATGAGTCAAATCGTGATAATAATAAGGTCAAATAAAATAGAATATGAGATTTAAATTAATTTTATGCAAGGTAAGAAATCCTACTTTCATTTTTGTCATTTTTTATAATTGAGCATATATGGGTATGCCATTTTTTTTTCATAAAAACAAACTAAACATTAGTTGCCAGTAGAAATTGTTTTATCAATTAATAATGTTAAGCTTCTCTCAAAATCAAGACGCGTTGTCAATTTTTAAACTAATTAATATCTATCAAGAGAGCTCGAGGAAATTTCTTTTGTGCGTATATCACAAGTCAACAATTTTTTGAGAGTTATGAGTTATTTATAAAGATCAAACCTGCCATCTTAGGTAATATCAAATCCGTTTACCGTTTTTCCTAATCAAACTTATTAGACGTACAAACTTCGAAAATATTAGAAAAAAGGTCAAAAAAAAAACAAAAAAGATTCAAAAATAAATTTAAATATTACTTTGCATATTCACAATAGTTAGTCTGTAAAATTCAAACTTCAAATAATATTTTCGTTAAAACCGATAATATATCGTGTCGTATTTAAGTTTGGATGCGAAATATTTTGTTGTATTATATAAATGCCAATGTAAGAGTTTGGTATTTTAATAAAATTTATTTCTCATTATCAGTGATTATAGATAAAGTCACAAGAGATTTTTATAAACAAAAAAAATATTTGATTTTTCTCGTTTTAAGGTATATTTAGATCTGTCATTTTGGTCAAAAAAGGCTATTTTTCGTTATAGATGGATCTTAGAAGCCAAAGACGGAAGAAACTAAGAAAAACGACAAATTTATATGAGATTAGGCTATTATGGGGATGCATTCTTTTATATTTTTATAAAATTCACGTTTGTGACTGATATTTGTTGACCTGTGTATTATAGCGAAAAAATATATATGCTGGCGTTAGAGGCAATAATATTTTTTTATTTGCTTTAAACTTATTTTTGCTTAACGGACCAAATTTAAGTCTAACCTTGCTTATTATATATTTATTTCATTTCTCGCTTAAACTTATAAAAATTGAGACTATTATTTTTATATATGATGACAACATTGGCCATATTAAAATTTTTTCATAGTCATTTATTTAAATTGTATCTATTAATACATTAATATAATAATAAATCTAATATTTGATACAAAAAATTTAATATATGCACCTAGGCTACCTGTAACAATTTTAAAATTTAACGGCCTTTAAAAAAATATTGATATAGTCCCGTTTACAAACCTAACAAAATATTTAGAGAAATTTTTGCACTAAAATAAAAAAACCCCCGATGGCCTTATTTCATATATATTTTCCGTTTTCCGAAGTTTTTTTTCGTTATCGGCTAATTTCATCTCAAAAAATTGCTATTTGACAAAATCAGATTTTGCAATTTCGAGAATACACTAAAGAGAAAAAATTCAAGAATTTTTCTTACATTGTAATTATTTTTTATCTCACATAATGAAAAGTAAAATTTTTGAGTTTATCAAGCTATTACATCAACATTTAGATTCTACAATATGGCACCTCAACCTAAATAAGCCACAGTATTTTATCGGTTTTTAATTAAAAATATTATTCAAAGTTTGAATTTCGCAGTTTTGCTATAAAAATAAATTTTTTTCGATATTTTTTTGTTATTTAATTTTTTATATTTTTTAAACATTTTTTTTTTAATTTATAATGTCTATAGCTGAAGTTTGAGGTTTATGTATAGCTAAAAACAGCGTCTCCTACTCCCCAAATTTCATGGAAGAGCTACCCCCCCTCGGCACAATCTCGGGGGTAACTTTATCCCCCCCCCCCCCCCACCTAATTTTTTGTCTGATTTCAAAAAATAGTTATGTCAAAAACGAGATTATTATGAAAACATAAAAGAATGCAATGATAGCCTAATCTCATATATGTTTTTTTTCTTAGTTTCTTGTCTTTGGCTACTTAGATCCGTCTACAACGAAAAATGGGCTTTTTTGACCATATTTACAGATCTAAATACACCCTAAAAAAAATTTAAAAATCTTTTTTGCATATTAAAATCCCTTGTAACTTATATTTTTAATCACAAATAATGGAAAAAAATTTTTATTAATATATCAAGCTCTTACATCGGCATTTAGATAATACAAAATATTTCGCGTCCAAACTTAAATACGACACGATATATTATCGGTTTTTTATGAAAATATTATTTGAAGTTTAAATTTAAAGTTTAACTATTGTAAATTTGCAAAAATAAAATTTCAATTTATTTTTGTTTTTGAATCTTTTTGGTTTTTAAACCTTTTTATTCTAAAATATTCAATGTTTATACTGACTAACTAAATTGATTAGGAAAAACGGTAAACAGATTTGATATTTTCTAAGATGGCAGGTTTGATCTCTGTAGTTAACTCATAACTCTCAAAAAATTGTTGACCTGTGTTATAAGCAGCCACTTCAAATCAATTTAATTTTATTTATTATAATGAATTATTATAATAATATAAATGTTTAAAATTATTGATAATTAAGTCATTATCTAATTGCAATCCTCTTCAGATTTTAACAAAAGGAGATTTTGTAAAAACATATCTCCCATTTTGTTACGATGAGAAGTTTTAATTAATTTTATCTTGCTCATTGATCTCTCAGCGCTACAGCTGGAGATAGTTATTGTGAGCAAGATTTTATAAAATTGTAAAGTACCGTCATTAAATCTTTCGTGAAATTGCATCAAGATAAGATCAAAAGTTTTAAAATATGTTTTTATACTGTAGCTAGAATTATATATTATTTTTACCTTTTGATTACCTCCACCTCGCCGCGGTTTTTTTAAACTAAAATTAACATTGTTTTCTTTACAAAATTTAGAGGTATCCTCAATGATTATTTCAAATTTTTCTTGATCTGCATTTTAATATAATAAAACAAACTTCGTAATTTATTCAAATTCCCCCCATAACTATACCTACCACCTCAAATACCTACCCTCCTCGGCCGATTTTTGGGAACCTTGGTTCCTACCCTCCCCCCCCCCCCCCTCCCCCCCTTTCCCCAGGAGTAGGAGACACTGGCTAAAAAATTTGCTGACCTGTGTAAATAATGGGCAAAATATATAATTTTTTTTAAAATATGTTAATTTTTTTGTATTAAAGTACAAACCACAGACAGTCACTAAAAAAAATTATTGACAAAAAACAAGAAACATTTTTTCTTATGTGCCATTTGATTTCCTGAAAAATAAGGTTTTAGACGTTATATGTTTTAGTTTACCGTTAAGCATTAATTATATTTTTTTTTAGTTAAAATGCAGGAATTACGCATCATAATTTTTTGCTAATCCAGATTTTAACCAAAACGCCCCTCGACTCGTGGCCCATCGGAGTATATTGAATTTTAATAAGAGGTAATTTAAACTATAGTAACTTTTATGCACTCCTATTTTGCAATTATTTGCATAGACTTTTGCTATTTTATGCTGAAACGCAAAACCACTTAATAAATTTTCCTACAAAATACTCGTTATCATTTAGACAAAATTTTAGAGGTTAAATGGTCCTGAAAAAAATTATCGATTTTTATATATAAATTGACTTTATAATAACCAAAACATTATTTAAAATAAAATACAATGAATATAAAAAGTTTTCTAATTCTCCTGGGAATGCGTGCTAAGTAAAAAAAAACGAAATAAAAGGTCACGTTTAAACTTCAAATTCACATTGGTAATTGTTAAAAAAAAATATTCAAAAATTGCTTTTGAACATTAGTTTTTATATTTTTGTGACGAATACCTTAAACACTCAGAATTTATAATTTTTATCTATTTTAATTGAGATAACAAAAAACCGCGTTTAAATTAAAAAAGATAAGTTGCAAATATTATCGTCAAATACAATATTTGAATTGGTTGCTATCCTAAAAAAAACTGACCAATCTTGTACGAAATGAAAATGCTTTGATTTGTTTTAATTTTAAAACATAAACAAATGATTTTTAGGTTTAAAAAAAATTCTAAGATCTCTAGTCAAAATAAAATAAGTGAGGTTCATTTCATATACTTGACAATCAGCTATGCGCTATATCATTTAGGTTAGGACCTCGTTACAAATATACCAGGTGCATAATAAAGTGTTTCATCAAATTCGGGGGAAATTATAATCGATGGCAGGGGCGTATCGAGGTGGGGTCAATGGGGGGCAATATATCCCCTTAAATTTTTTTTAATTTTTAGTAACCAGCGGTTGAATTATGTCTCAAACATATAAAAGGGAATAGAAATCAATAAAATCGCTATTTTTTGGAAAATATACAGCCTTATAAAATAATTTTGCAAAAAAATATCAATATTAAAATTAAATTTGTGCCTTTCCTCCAAAAAAATTTCTTGCCTCCCTTTAGAAAAGTTTCTGCATACGCCCCTGATTGATGGACATTTGTATTTTATAGTATGTCCACCTCGGTCCTTTCAGGTCATGTACTTGACCTATTCATTCTTATTTTTACCTCAATTTTATATTCATAAAATAATTGTCATTTAAAAAGTTTTCAGACAGTCAAAGTATATTGTTTAGGAAAGCGACAGATATTTCAATGTATAGGCAGAAATAATACATTTGTTTATTATTAAGGTGGCTAGTGTAAAAAAATTTAAAAAATTGAAAGTATGAAAAAATTGTTTGTTTAGGCATATCTTAAAACGGCCAACTCATTTTTTTAAAATTAGCCATAAAATTTTCAAAAAAAAAATATTTTTTTACAATTATGAAATTGCATTCTAGCCACGGTCATAGGAGCTCAAATATTTTTTCAGTTAAAAATGCACTAACACAAAAAATGACGCAGATACTCACTGTAAATTGACCTTTTTTTTCTGGGGTTTGAAAAGAATGCTCAGGTATGATAGAGTGCTTTATGGTAAAATTAATAAATTTTTTAAATTTTTTTAGGGCGAGATTTTACACCATCAAAATTAAGTCAAATTTACCAACAATGAATAACTACTTAATTTCTATGTAAATAATTAAATAAAAATATAGAAATGTTAGAAAAAATTTATTTAGACGCCTGTTATTAGAAGTAATTTATAATTTAATCGAAAAACTAACTCACTTTCCCTATTAACATTATGCTTATTTTTTTGTCGAATAAGTGAAGAGGGAAAAAAAGAAATATACATAAAACATTATAGAACTATTAATTATAGTTTTTCTGCACATTACTTCCTTATTTAAAATACTGTATAACAGACGTCTGTATTATATGTCAAAAAAGTGAGATACTGGGTATTTTTTTAATGTTTGAAGCTTAATGTTTCAAACTTGCCCCTAACATTTGTAAGTACTTTAAAAATTTGTGTACAATGAATGAGCTAAATTAAGGCTTAAACTTTAAAAAATTTTGTTAAATATTTCTCCTTATGGGGCTGTGGGCTTTCACTATTTAAAACATATTTTAAATAAATGTAAGTTTTTATCTTTTTTAATTTGTAAGATTTTATTTTTTTTAATACATTTTAATAGTGTTTCTGCGCATTTTACCTTGTTTTAGATAAGCAAAGGTCCTATTACAAAAAAGTGAGAAAAGGGGAATTTAGATTTTTGAAGCTTAATAATTCATGCCTATGGGAGGTAAAAAAATGTTATTTATTTTAATACATCCTTTATTAATTCCAAACATTCGTTAGTATTTCTAAAATTTGTGTTGTACAATGAATGAGCTGAATTTCAATTTCAAAGTTGTTGCATTAAATTCTCTTTATGAGGCTTGGGCTAATTATTAATACATTTTTTGTATTATTTTTTTTATATATTTAGCCTAACTATATGAGTTATATTCTTAAGAAATATTACTTTTTTAAATATGTTGGCCGAAAATATTCTTACTTTATTTAATTGTCATGCTGATATTTTTATCACTAAATAATAAATCAATTACATGAGAATTAATTGCTAAAAAAGTTAAACTTCTAAGTAACCCAATAGCAAGCTTTGAAAGGTATGAGAAAATATTTTGTGTAGTAACCAATTTGTTTTATTGTTAAATTTTACCAGGGATTAATTCCTTTTTAAGAAACTCATTTTTTGTTTTACCAAAATTAATATAAGATCACAATCAGATAAATAGAAAATTATATCAAAAAATCTAATATTTAATAAATGTTCGTTGATGCGAAACCCCTAATTAAAAATAAAAAAGAGTTTATTTCAAAAATGTGTTTTTTCCTATCTTTGCCAATTTAGCGGGAATAGTTTTTAAGAAGTACCTATGAGATTATCTTAATATACAGATGTTAAGCCCTATAATAAATTATGTTCTAAGTCTAAAATTTTAATTATTAGTATTTCCACAATGTTTGGAAGGCCAGCACGTTTAGTTTCATATATTTAATACCCTTAGCATTTACAAATTTATTAATACGCCAAGAACTAAATTGTTTTGCCTATTTGATTCATATTTTAAATTAATAGCATCTTCCAGGGTCTAACATCCTTGTTATGTTAAAATTATAATTTATGTAACTCTATAGCTGTAAACTTTTTATCATATTTTTCTAATAGGCCCGGTTCTTAGCATTAGTTGTTTTTTAAAGTTTATACATATCACCTTTGTATTAATAGTTACCATTTAAAATTTTTGTTTTTTACTTTTTACTTGGCTTAAAACAAAGCGAAGTCGAAAAACACAATGCGCTTAAGACGAACCTTTAATAGGAATGATCCAGAAACAATCGGGAAAAAGCAGAACTCCCTGAAAGCTTGATAGTTCGTTTGTTAACGAAAATAAGCTCTCTGAAGAACGTTAAACTGTAACAACCAAAATTAGATGACACCAAAAATGTAGGAAAAAAAATTGATTGGCCAACAAATCAAACATTAGCTTGGGTATTTTAATCATAAACCACTATTAACTAGTCTCACGTTACCGTTATGCTAACCTAACTCTAAGAAGCTACACTTACACTGAGTTATCCTAACCCTAATCTGATTGATCTAACCTAACCCTAAACTTTATCACAATGTTGTAACATTTTATAGATTTTCGTTTCTTACAAATTTGGGACCACTCCAATTAGGCACGGCGATTTTTAATGCGTAATATTCCACGAAACTCTTGTCAAGGTTTGAAGCAAATTTTATTTTACTTGAGTGCTTTAAAATAAATTAAAAAAAACATGATATGGTGACTTTAGTGCAATCGGAATTAACATCTTAAGTGCCTATGTGAATTTTTTTTACTGTTATGCAGGGCTGGAAAAAAAAACTAAATGGGCTTTTTTTTAACAAGTTTTTGGGTTTTTTTTTCCAAATGCCCACAAACTCGTGGGCATGGCAAAAGAAAAGCCCCTTTTCTTGCTTAAAGAAAAGGGGCATGTTTAAAAAAAGCCCCTTTTCTTAAAAAGAACTCCTAGGAGCTATAAGAAAAAATAACCCACCCATCAAAATTTTTTGAAATTATTATAGAAAACATAAAATGGGTTTTTTGGGGCTCTTTTTAAGAGCCACTTTTTGTGGGTTTTTTTTGCCCCTTTTCTTAGTATGGGATTTTTTTGAATTCTTATTTTGGCCCTTTATTTTTGCCCCCTTTCTTTTTTTATGTTTTAGGGGAAAAAATGAGCCAAAGTTTTTTGGCTCATTGTTTTCCCAGCCCTGCTGTTATGGCTGCGGCTAATGCTTTTTTCGAAGTAAAAAAAAATATTTCTAAAACAAAAAAAATTTAGCGGCTAATATCAAAAAATAGGAATTTAGGTTTTTTGGTCGTTTTAGGATATGACTAACAAAATATTTTTAAAAAAAAAATTTTTTTAAAAAAATTTATAATTTTTTAAATTTTTTCAAAAAATTATAAAAATTTATAATTTTTTAAATTTTTTCAAAAAATTTTAAAAATTTATAATTTTTTAAATTCTTTTTTACACTAGCAGCCTCAACGTCATTCAAATGCGAGCGATTTTTTTTGTCAAAATTTTTTTTTCCACTAGCTGCAGCCTATCCGGCAATTTTTTTAAGAACTACTTAAGATATGATGGTAACTTTATTTATTTTTTAAATCTTTTGTGTATTATGTTTTTACTTTATCATTTTCAACTTTAACATATTTTATTAACTTTTTAACCAGCTTACATTTATTAAGTTTCCTTTATTATTTAAAATTTGAAATTTAAAAAAATTTATAATCAGATTTTTTTTCAATTCTAAAAATCTTTATAAGAGTTTTATACATTATTATCATTTTGTTGCAAATGAAATCGTTGAGGTTCGCTAAGGATATAATTTAGTTTCACATAACACGCTTGTAATGTCGTTATAATTGGCACAAAATAATTTTTTTAATAAATACATAAATTTAAATTTCTTTGGGTGCTCATATATGGTTTATTCTAATATTTTGGGTAATTTTTGGATAAATAATTAAAAATGTGATACAAACTTTAATTGACAAAAACAGGTTGAGTTGGAAAAATTTTTATAAATTTTTTAAAAATATATGGCGTGCTCAGAGTTAATTGATTTTTTCTTTAAATCTGATTTTGAAATTATTTTAATTAAGATTTTACATTGAAAATAATTAAGTTGTTTTACATTTTTTTGTTATATCGTGGGCAATTCTATAATTACTCATTGAAGTAAAAAAAAATAGAAATTTTATTTTAAAAATAAATAAACGCGCGTTAATTATATGGCTTACCCATAAGGCAATTTATTTTTGCCTTTAATTTGTTTGAGCCTGTATTTTCATGGAGCATTTTTATATCTTATACAATTTATCTACTTTGAACATGACCCAATAGGCTAACGATTTGCAATGCAGCCACTTATTTGGCCAGCTGTGCGTAGAAACTTGGCTAAAAATAAATGTCCTGTTTGCCGCAAATTCGGCAACAAATATGGTGGCGCTACATCACCTTTTAAATGTTCGGTCCTGGGACTTGATAATTTTATTAACCCAATGAATGATGTAATTCCCGATGAAGAAGCTCGTAACATAAATAAAAAGCTAAAGCTTAATAGGGCAAAGGCACAGCCCGCCCCAACAAAGATTAATAGCCGAACCAACTTAGAGAGGACGAACCTTCTACGTGTTAGTTTTTTCGAAGCTTATGTTTGTGCCAATGGCCTTGGCCTATTTACTTAACAATGGCAGGCCTTTTTGAGCTAATAAATGAATTGACTTTGGTTGAAATAGATATAATGCCAAGCAAGTTTTTCAGACATTTAGACAAAATTTATAAACCTATTTTATGATTCTTTTTTTTAAATCAAATTTAAAAAAAAAATCTTTTTTGAGGTTGCCTCACCTTTCTCCATCGGGCGCCATACACGTTTAGAACTTTGACACTTTTAACCTCGGCAAAGAAAAATGTTGCCGACGGGAATAGTCAGATTTGCTCTTAATTTGATAAGATTTAGCTTATCTCTCATTCTAAGAAAATTGTTTTAGGCTTGCCTATGTAGGTCATTCAGCAGCTCTAAAATGGTTGCAAAGGTGTGCTATTTTCGAAAATGCCGTTTATATACGGAAGCAAACCCATGTGAACCCAAATTCGAACGTAGTTTTCCTTAAGAAAAATCTCCACTTTAGTTCTTTGGTAGCTGCTGCAGTTAGCTAAAATATTTAATTATTTATTGTTGTTTGAGCTTTTTTGCTTTTTGACATTTTTTAAAATTTTCATTGTTAATAGCTTTTACTAAGTTTGATTAGAGATAAAACGGCGAACGATTTGAAAATTCTTAAGGGGTAATCTCTGTAGTTATCTCATAACTTTCAAAAATTTGTTGACCTGTGTGATGACCTGTGTTATAGTATATAACACAGGTCAGTAAATTTGCAGAGATATTGAGCTTTGGAGAACGGATCTGCTATCTTAGGAATTTTTAAATACGCGTACCGTTTACAACTTTCTAACAGTTAGCTATAAGCACTAAAATAAAATAATTATTTTTCTATCTAAAACAGCTAAATTGCCAATTAAACTTCATACATTAATTTATAAAAAACCGATAATTTCTTGTATCATATTTAGGTTGTGGGGCCAAATATTTTGTATTATAACCTAAATATTTATGTAAAATCTTGACCTAAAATTTTATTACTTTTTTATATAAGTTAAAAAATATAAGTTTCAAGTGATTTTAATATGGAAATAAAAATATTAACCTTAGGATATTTCGAGGTTGCATTTGGTAGAATTTGTTCCATTTTTTTAAATTTACCTAGAGCCGAAGTTTGAAAAAATTTTGGAACACGGAAAATACATAGTATAGGCTATCAGGGAATTTTCTCCTAGACTTTTGGTCGTTCTGTCTAGGAAAATAGAAGTTAGAGTAGATTTAAATTAAACAAATTTATTGTTGTTTATTTTGGTTTATCGAGGTCTTAAGATTCAATTGGCTTTTGCCTTTTTACATCAAAGAAAATAGGCGAATTATGAGAAAAAAAAATTGATATAAGGCCATCATGTAGATTTCCATAAAGAAAGAAAAGTCTAAAAATAGGAAATAAATATAACCCTTTAGAATATAAGTTAATGCCCAACAACTTAGATAAACCTCATATCATTTGCTTTTATTAAGCAGTATTTTTTTGGGACATCTATGGGCACATTATGCTGAATATGATATTTATTTAAAAATTTAGCATAAATCTAATATAAGAACCAAGTTATATAGATTAATTAAATCCGACACGGGTTGCTAGCATTAGACCATTATTATTTTAACGTTAGGATAATGATAAAAAACCAAATAACTAAGGCCGTGTCTTGCCTCAACAATCATTATGTTAATTAAAATCATATATCATATGTCCACTTGTATATTAATATTCAATTTTTTTTAATCAAAGCTACTACATTTGCTAAATTTTATAAGCAGATATCGGTTTTTAAAAGTTTTTTTTAATACTCAAACGATATTTACAGGTCGGAAGGAACAAATTGGTGTATTTAGGAAATATTTAATTAGCATTTTTTACCTACGTTTTGTTAAAGTAGCAAACATTATTGTCATAGAATAAAATAGTTAGAAAAAAATGATTTTTAATAATACAACGAATTTAATCAGGGTATCAAAAATAATTGTTGTAAGTTAGCCAGGGTGGCATATGCATTGTGGACATCCACCGACTACTTGATGCCGTACACATGGGAAGAGACAGGGTTTCCACGGACATACTGGTTTGGCTAGAGTGATTACAAAATATCTTTTGTTAAATAAAACATTTATTAACATTTGTTATATAATTCCTAGTCTTGAACGATAATTATCATTTTAAGGCCAAATTGACAGATCCTGATACACCTTAAAAAGAAAAAATTTTTTTCTATTAAAATACCTTGTAACTTATATTAATGATATCAAATAATGAGAAAAATATTTAATTAGTATATCAAGCTCTTTATCAGCATTTAGATAATAAAATATATTTCGCGTCCAATTTTAAATACGACACGATATATTTTCAGTTCTAAATTAAAGAATATTTGAAGTTAATTTATTAGTTTAGCTGTTGTGGATTGCAAAATCGATTTGTTTTAGTTTTTAATTTTTTTTTGTTTTTTTACCTTTTTTTTTTAAATTTTCCATGTTTTTAGCTGACTAACTTAGTTTGATTATAAAAAACGGTAAAAAATTTTAATATCCCTAAGATGGCAGGCAGGTTTGATTTCTGTAGTTAAATCATAACTCTTAAATAATTTTCGACTTGTGATATAAGACGTTTTAACTTTTTATAGAATTTATTTTTTTATTGTATTTTTCTAGATTTAGTGGTATACATCATAAAATCTTTTATGGATCCTGCATAACTTAAAAATAATATGCCAATAATTTTGAGTAAAATATCTTTATATAAAAGTTAAGGAATTCTTATATGCCAATAAAATTTAATAGCATTAAAAGCATTATATAAAAAATGAAATTTGGATGCATTATAAAATTTTAGGAGAAAAACTATACCTAATCACAACCATTTAAAATTCTGTAAAAGTTGTTTATATTGTTTTTGTTGCTTTTTTGGATTTTAGGGTTGAGGCAAATACTTTGTAAATTTGTCGTAAGGAAAGAATACTAATTACACAGGTCAACAAATATCAATTTTATAAAAAAATAAGTTTTTGAAAAGCATACATCCCCATGACGACCATATCTCATTTATATTTTCCATCTTTCATAGTTTCTTCCGCCTTTGACTCCTTAGATCCGTCGATATAGAAAAAATGCCCTTTTTGACCATGACAGATTTTGCGACCTCGAAATATTCTAAAAAAAATTTAAGAATTTTTTTTTCATATAAAAATTCCTTGTAACTTATATTTATCATATCTAATAATGAGAAATAAAATTTTTTAGTATATCAAGCTCTTACATCAGCATTTAGATAATACACAATATTTTGCGTCAAACTTAAATACGACACAATATATTTTGGTTTTAATAAAAATATATTTTGGTTTAAATTTTACAAACGTGGTGATTATGCAAAAAAAAAACTCAAATTCTTTTTGTTTTTTTTTTTTTAGATTATTGACATTTTATATATTATCGATGTTTATAGCAACTAAGTGAAAAATGGAACGAATTTGAGAATGTCTAAGATGACAATAAAAACTTGATGTGTTATTAGTCTCCTTAATTTAAAATCTATATCGATTTTATATAGGGTACCGGGGCGAAATTAAAATAGTTTTGCAAGCTGTACCCACATATTACATCCACACATTTGGTTTAAATATACAATTCAAAGATACTTCTTTATATTCTCTAAATTAGGTAGTTAAATTAAAATATTTTTCATATTTAGGAAATATAAGTAAAACAAAACTAGTCTTACAAACATTTCGCACCAAATAAGGGGTAAAATAAAACACTGATGGGTCAAAATGAAAGTGGACATAATTAACAATCTTTTTGATTATATGTAATTCTAATTAATTTATACATATATATAATTTTTATTTAAATTTATTTGATATTAATTAATAAGAGGGCATAATATGTATTTTGAAAATGAGCCCATTTGCTACATTTTGTGCATTGGAAGCTGCTCTAAGGAGTTCCTCTTAAACAACCTTTTAAATGTGATAGATTCCTATACCCTCTTATTTGTTTTCAACAATGGCTTTGTTAAATTCTTTAAGTGGGCCAAAAATTTCTACATTTGGTTGTAGCTTATGGGAACAATGGAGTGGTAATGTTACCTTGATTCCATTGTCTTTATAAAATAATGCTTTGATAGAGATGTTGGAAACATGATTAATTTATTCACCATATTAACATACCTTTACCTCATTTACGCAATGATCAATTTGTTATTCTTAAAAATTACTGGTGTATTTGATTCCAACCCTTATTTATAGGCTTTCGATAGAATATTTAAAAAAAAAATAACTTTAAAATATTTCCCTTCTTCGTGTAAATGAAAAAAAATAAAATTATTATTAATTTATTTTTGTATTTAACAACTACTTTGGTTCATTACCTTATAAAAATGTTCATACCAAATTGGGGCAAAATTTGAAGTTACGAAACGCTAAAACATCTGAAGTTAGAAAGTTGTTAAATAATCAAATTGACGGAGGAAATTGTTAGCCGCCATGTTAACTGGTACCAGCTGAGGCAATTTATATAAAAATAACAAGTAAAAACGATAAACTTGTCGTAAAAATAGCGACAGTAACAAATTTGCCCCCCCCCCCCCCGCTCTTTGATTTGCTTTAATATCAAAGTTTCAAGTTATGGGAAATATAACATTTATAAAAATATATTTGTAACATTGAATTACCAGCGAGCACTAAATTATAAATATTTCGTGTATACATTTTTTTAATTTGCTATTCTTTTCACGATATGATTTCGTCTATTTATACAGCCGGCCTTATTTAAAAAACGGCGTTAACCACTCAATGATTAACGTTCTGTTCTTTTAGCTTAGTAGATTTTTTAAAAGCTATGTCTTTTCATTTGATTTTCCTTAAAAATTGATTATAAAAACACATAAATCATGTAAAGGCATTGTTGCCTTGGCCCTTAGGTTAAAAACGCCTTTTGTTAGATAAGAAATTTGATTGCTTTAAAATGTACAATAAAAACATTTAGGTCATAAGAGCCCCATTTATACACCTATTTAGGAAATTTATATGCCCTAAAGATTAAAAAGATCGAGCTCTGACATCAATAAATGCCCCCATGTTTTTGTTTGATCTAATTTTAAAACAACTCTATATAAAGCCGTCAATATTTTTATATAGCCAACAAGTATAAAAATTTTATTTAACTTACTAAGGTAGTGCTTTAGGTATTTTTTAATAATTAGAAATTCCAAAAATTTTGAGAATTTTATTCTATTTTTTTAATTTTTATGAATTTATTTAAGGACGCGTTCAGACTCATTTAATTTATTTTTTCAAAAATTCTAAAAATTTAAAATTTTTTAAATTTTATTTTTCATTTTTTTTTGAATTTTTTAAAAACGTTTCTTTCTGAGATAAAGCAATCAAATGCTAATTACAAAAATTGGCGGCTTTATATCAAAATGCGTTCAATGTCAAAAAAATTTTTAAATTTTTAAAAAAAATGAAATGAGTTTAGCGCCCTAGGAAAGATTATTTTTGCTAGTATTAATAAACATTAGAGACTTTTTGTAAAAATGCCTTTTGTCATAGGGAAACAATTTTGAATTAATAAAAAAAAAAATGGTGAGAAGCATTATGCTAAGTGTTGACGTTTATAAGCTCTGGGTAGGGTTCAGTAGTAGCCCGTGTCTCTGCCATTAGTATAAATGTCAATAATGCCACATTCTTCGAAATAAAAGAGCATAGCCCTGGTAAAAGTCAGAGTCATTCACCTGCTAAAATAATGCCCTTGTCCTGCAAATCTAAAGAACCTATCGGGGCAAAACTTTTAGCCTTATGGATGGTATGCAATTACTAAATCTAGACCACGGCTACAGAATTTTCCGGCTAGCAAAAACCATATCAAATTAAATTTAAAACACACCAAAAAGCCTTGTTAAAATATCGCATTTAAAAATAGTAATTTAAGCATATATATTAAGTTCATCTCACGCAAGGCAGAGTAGTGAAGAAAAAAAAGAGCAACGGGTTATAGCCATCTAATGCTGATTTGCCACACGGACTGTCGCATGTATTCAATCCTAATACCTTGCTTTTTATAAATATTACCATTTCGCTGTTATTATATGAAGAAGAAATTTTCAGTCGAAAGCATTCTTAATGCATAAGACGTTTTTAATTTTTTAAAGAATAAGAAAGAGAGTTGTTGTGGGATTTATAAATTTTATCGTTTTTTTGTATTACTCTCACTTAGGTTAGTTTTGAGATTTTAAATGTTTTTGAGATAATTATTTGATCACATATAACATTTTTTTTATTAAAAATACCCTGAGCAGCGACAAGCCTGCGTACTTGGGAGGCTTTTATAGAAATACATTTTTTATTATTGTTTTGAACACTCTAAAACGCTCCCTTAATAAGACATTTAATCGTCAAAATTGTTTGTTCATCTTGATTTTTTCGTTATTTGTATAAACATTTCATAATTTTTATTGATCCTTACTTAAATTCTCGTCTCCTTCATTGTTTGCAAGTTTTCCTGTTAATAAAAACAAAAATTGCAAGCATACGAACGAATAGCGGTCGATAAAGCGAGAATATATAGTATTGGGGCGTGGTTTTTTTGTACGTATCAAAATAGATAAATTGAAGCAATTCATTATTAAAAAATTTTCAAAAGATTTAGTTATTAAAATAAAAAATTTATTAGTATTGCCAAAAATTCAACATCAGTTTCTCAGTATCAATTTTTAGATTCAGGTGTTTTACTAAATATTCTAATAAAAGTCCAAAAAACATCTCCCCTACCACCAATTTTTCACAGGAAGAAAGTTAAGGTGATCTTTCAATAAAGGCCTTCGCGTCTTATTTTTGTGTATTTTATAATATTCTAAATATTTTTGTTCCAACAAAACTATTTTACGTATATTAAAAATTTAACATAAAGATAAGTTGTCAAACAAAAAATATAAAAACAAGACGCCCTCATTACTAAATGAAAGGTTTTAACTTTGAATAAACTTTTTGATCTCCAAATTTGATATATCGAAACAACTTTTTTTCAGTCTTAACAATGGATTGATCAACTTGATAATTGATCGTATTATTTTGGAAAATTAACGTTTGTAGAATTTTTTTAGTTACCTTCTATGCTAGAAAAAAGGATAAGGGCTAAAACGACCAGGCAAAGTATATGTTTCATATTTAATGATTTTTCTAAGGGTTTAAAATTAAAATTTTAAAAATTTATTGTTTATTATAGAAACGAGAAATGTTATGATGAGAGAGCTAAAAACTCTCCTGCTTTTATAGCTGGCTGATTTGATAAGTCATGGTGACAATTACATTAAATAAAGAATCTATATGATTTAACCTCATTGAAATGCTCCAGGTGGTCGCTTCAACACGCCAATCGTAAAATTGTATCTTTAAACAGGTAATTTTGTACATTTTCAAAGTAATAATGTCACGGGAAGCACATCATTTGTCTCAAATGAAAAATAGATTTTTTTTTAATTAGCAATCAATTTCAATTGCATGGGCTGTATAAATAAATTTTCTGTAAAATCACGATTTCATCTACTCAATATGGTGGCCCAGGTGGGAATACATCGGCCAGGCACTCAGTATATTTCAATTGTTATATTCACATATAAAATTAAACTATGCTGCATCATTGAACGTGGGACGTTAAGTGACATTGATATTAATCGATATATTTATTACACCTCAAAAAAGAAATTTGATTTCGCCTTTTGTGAATAAAATCGAAGTCATGGTGATCAGTCCTTTTTTCTTTTCATATTTCTGAAATTTGGCAAGGGAGTGGGATTATTTGACCTCTAAAAGGAAAAAAATAGATTTTAAAAACTAAAAATAATTTTTTTTAATAACAAATTATTATATCGTATTGGACATAATTTCAATTTTTATAAAGACTATATAAATAAGGTTTAATTCTTTAAATTTTTTTTTGGTAGGAGCATAATGAAGATTAAGATGGAAAAAAATTAAAATAGTGAATAAAAAATAACGTTCTAGTTTTTTAAGGGGACCAGGTGACGGATATGTTTTCTCAAATACAAAAAAGTTGGATTAAATATTTTTTTCTTTGACTCAAAAAAGGAAGATTGCACTGGACGACAAAATTTGGACGACCCTAACCATCTTTATGGCAACTATGGTTTTTGGTCAAGTTTTTGGCGCTGATCACGAATATGAAATCAGAATTTTAGCCAATGCCTCAAATTTTTAGTTATTCGGTGTCAAAGTTGTGATTTTTCAATTTTTGGGGTTTAGGCTTCTATATCATGTTGTGAGAGTAGATGTTGTTACCATTTGTAACTTCAAACATTAATAAGTTTGTAAGTTATTGGCTCAATAACTTAAATGCGGTAACAATAGAGCCAGGCTTCTATATCATAAAACCTAGGGTAGTAACAAAAGTTTTAAAACATATTTGGATAACTAAAACATTCATTATTAACGTAAAGGGTTTGAATTTTTTTTTAAATATTTAATTTTTTTTTATTTTTGCATTTTTATAAAATTAGTGGTTTTCGTCATAAAATCTGTTTTTTGATCCTAAATATCTTAAAAGTAAATTGCTAATAATTTTAGGTAATAACCTTTTTTAGATATGTTTTTTATAAGGAATTTGAATGTGCTAATAGATTATTTGTAGAATTAATAGTAAAAGAAATGAATTATTTTCTGAACTTTGGACGCGGTTTAAAAAAAATGGAGGCAATGAAAAAAAAAACTAAGCCCGGGATTGTTATCGCAAGAAAATTCTCTACAAAACCCTCAAAAAATCGTTTATGTTGTTTTTTTTTGTTGTCCAATGTTGTTAATTTAAAAATGCTTAAGCAACACATCAAATAAGCTAATAATTGATGCAAAGATATATAATATTTATGGTTTTGTAATAACAATGCACGATGTAGAGAACCATGTTAATTTTTTTAGGGTGCTTTAAGGGTTAAACAATTTAGCCAGCGGCGTTCTTAAGTGTTTTCTCACATCTTTCTTGACTGCTTGGTGTTTAATTGGCAAATAATTAAATGTAACTCTTGACTTTATTCCGTCTAGTTATTTTTAATATACATAAGTACCAGAGCTTGGCATTGGAAAACATTAGAGTTGTTGTATCTTACCAACGTTTTTAGGTTATTAACTAAATGTTAACCAAATGTAAACAAAGTATATAGAAAAAGCTTTTTGGTAAATTTTTTGAACCCTCAAAGCTTGGGTTAGAGCTTATAATACAATTGCTACGAGAGCCGTGTGGACGCCAATTTTTAAACTCTATAATTTTAAAAATAATAAAGCTATTAATTTTATTTTTTATTAAATATACGTGCACTTTCGTTATAAACTAAAATAAGTTATTATTAATCTATCAGCGCATAATAGAAAAAAAATTTAAAAATTAAAATTTATTTTTCATATTACATTAGATAATTCTTCTTAATAATTATATAAACCTTTCTCCCATGTGTGCAGAGAAAAAGGTTGCATTTTTCTAATTTAAATATATTAGGATATTAGCATTGAATAATAATCTACTTCTAATATCTAAACTAATTTATATAAACCAAATTTAAATTACATTTTACAACATGTTATGGGCATCGGACCACGTGTTAAATATGGTTCAATGCAGCTCTCCGGTCGCCTTGCTCGGCATACTTTGAATTACTAGCTTAATACTATCTTAACACCTTTTGCTGTAATTTAAAAAATTCTTATACTTGCAAAGATGGGAGAATTTTTTGTGAAATTCTAGGAAAATCTTAGTTTACATGATTTTAGCCAAATTATATTGCTAAAAAAGAAAAATAATAGGTTTTATTTCTAGTAGCATTGTTGTAAAAAATATCATTATAATTCTTCCTCACCAAAACAGCCTTGCAATTCATTAAGAGCGAAGGAGCCGCTGTTGCCAAGAACATAGCAAAAATGTTTGCCTTTTTTTTTAAGTTAGCTATGTCCGGTATACTTGTAGATCACTTGCGTGTTTTGTGTTTTTGGTGTGGTTCTTTCATTTCTCCCTTCTATAACTGTATTTGTTTATATTTTTTTAACATTCCTAAATGAAGAGGGAAAAAAGAATAAACAAGAACAACTCTAAGGCAACAGATAAAAAAAGTGCCAAAGCCCTAACGGGTACGGCGGCCTCAATAAAGAAGAGGCTGTGAGGGGGTGGTTTTTTAGCAGGTACTCCTAACCCTGCATGCACCGATGAATTTTTAGTGAAATACGGACATCAGTGCGGTTAATTTAATTCACCATATCAAAATACCTTTACTTCATTTAAGCACTGATCAATCTGTTATTCTTAAAAATTACTGGTATATTTGATGATCCCAATCCCAGTTTATTTATAGGCTAGCTTTGGGATCAAACGAGCAACCACCACTTTACCAAAAAAAACTATTTTATTTATTTATTTAAAAAAAAAGTCACAAATATTTGGTCCATAATTAATATTTTTAAAGACATTCAAAATTTAAAATGTGCTGGGGTCCATATGGACTTCATAGTGCTATTTACGGTTTAAAAATTATAATTTTTAATTTTATTTGATATATTTATTTAACGATTGTTTAGAAGACTTAGGGAAGCTTGAAGCTGAATATGTAGAAAAATAAGGCTTGGTCAAATTATTTTAATAATAAATGGGGCTAAAGGACTCTCATCATAAGGGTATGGGATCTTAATATCAAAGGTGAAAATAAAATTAATTGTTTTTAATTATCAGGTAGGAGTTTTAACTAAGGTATATAAATTTTTGGAAAAAACACCATGGCAACTATCACACTTTTGGGAACCCTTGATATTATGGGTCAACATTTAGCCAAGTTTAAGCTTATTTGCATATTTTTTATGTGTTTATATTAATTATTTGCCTAATTTTGCATTAAATACTCACATATAAAGATTGCTATATTTAAAAAAGGCCAAATGAGTAATGTGTAAAATAAAGAGTAATCAGATCCTTATTAAAGTTAGATAATTTTAAGTAAAGTTTGTTTTAAATAAAAGGTATGTTTAAATTTGATGTTAAAGTTAAAGTTGATGTCACGTTAAATATAAAAAGATTTGTTTGTGAGCCATAATTAAACAATAGCTAATACAGAATTTAATTGTGAAATTAAGTTACAGCCTAAATTAATATTAATATGTACCGTTTTACTCAATCTTTTGAATTTTTTAAAGAAAATTGTTAAAATTTAAAAAATGTATGGTTAGAGAGCATTTTGCGTTCTTACCTTGCTAATAATAGCACCCTAAAAACACGTTATTTTAGATAAAAACGCGTTTTATTCAATCTTTTAATTATTTTTAGATTGAAAACATTTCAATAAAAAGTTGCCAAGTTTTATTATTAGCATTAAATAAAAAAATTTAAAAATAAACTAATAAAAATAAATAGGTTTCGCATTTAAACTATCAAATATAAATAATTATTTTCTGATATTAACGGTTAGTTTTGTTTTTTAAAATTTTAATACAATTTTGAAATTAGTTTATAGGCTGTAATAGTTCTTTAAAATTTGTAATATTAAAATTTCTAAGATTAGGATATGCCTAACAAAATATTAAAAAAAAAATTTTTTTAAAAATTTTTTAAAATAATTTTTTACATTTTTTCTCACACTACCCGCTTTAATATTATTCAAATGCGTGCAATTTTTTTTTGTCAAAACTTTTTTTTCCACTAGCCGCAGCCTTAGTCGCAGTCTTAGGAACGGCCTGATCTGAACAGTTGTTTTAGCGTTCAGTCTGGGTAATGCGGTTCATTGTAAGCTAAGATTAAACTAACTTTGTAGACGCGATTTTTAAATACAAATGTCGTGAAAAAAGAATTACAGCCATATTTTCCTTATGCAAGGCAACCTGTAAATTTATCTCCACCTCAAACTGAATGTCAAGTATATTGTTATTAGCTATAGTTAAGGTTAAATCTCTTTTAATTAAAATATTTAGTTGTCAAAAATTAAAAACGGACTTGTATTATGTTCGTTGGAAAATAATTTACCTTTGGTAAATTTGGGAGTTATAATAAAAGCTGGATCAAGATATGAAAGTATAGAAGATGAAAATTTGGGCATTACTCATATGCTTAGATTAACTTCATCATTGGTAAAAATGTTATCTTTATGTTATTTTTATTACTATAATCAATTTAATATATTAGGCAACACAAAATTGTTCACAATTTGGTCTTTCTCGCAATCTTGATCATATTGGTGCCTCTGTTATGTTTATATTTGAATTTAATTATACATATATTATGCAAAATCTAGCAACTATGCCAGGGCTTATTTTTTTAATTTAAATTATTAATGAAGTAGAAAAATTTTATAGTATATTTGATTCTCCAACTACTACTGGTTTAACTATTTGATTATCACCAAACAAGGCTTGGGCTATGCTTTGATGGGCATCTTGTCTTTCTTAAGGGATCTAGGGCAAAGAAATGGGTTTTTTGATGTATTATCCTGCTCTTTTAAGACCTATCACTTGCTTATCAAAATTTCATTTTATGAATTAATTACCTTGTTGAATTAATCATCTAAATTGCTTTAAGATATTTTAATATGAATTTATGCATTAAAAAAATTGGAAAACATACTAACTGAGATTAAAACTAAATAAATAAAAATTTTTGAGCCTATTTTTAATAAGTCTAAGCTTAAATATAAAAAATGAAAACCCTACTCTTGACATTTAGACTTAGGTTGACATATAATTGCATATTGCTAAATAGGATATATAAATCTTTTATGTTTTTTATTATATTTCACTAAATATCACAACTTTAAAGACAATTTACCCATTAAAAAACTAATTTTTCATAAAAAATTTAGTGTTGTTATATATGATTTCTAAATGGTTTGTAAAATATAAAATCTTTGTTTTTATGCTCTTTTGATGGTATAAAATTGTAAATGAAAAATAAATAAAGGTATAAGTGGAGACTAGATTTTAAATTTGTTACATTTAAAGACCAAATTTTAATTATAAAAAAGGTAAGTCAGCAATTATGACTATAATTTTATGAGAGCTCGGTGTAATGGGATACTAAAATACATGCAATTAGCTTTCAGACTTGCCTTTTGTGCCCCTTCCCCCCAAATTAGGGTTAGTTGCACACTGTAATTAATAAATCTTTTTTGTATGCAATCAACTTTATTCTTCATTATAATTTATTTTTACATTTAGAGTTAATACAAGCCGTGATCACTTCTTTTATGCCGTGCAATGTAAAAGGGAAAATATGTAATAAAGACATTTTTTTTATAAATATCTTAAATTTATGTTTGATATCTATTTAGTGCCCTAAATGGATTTATCCTAAATATATTAAATGCCATTGAAATTTTATTTATTAAATTAAAATATATATTTTAGTGATACAGCTCTGAAATATTTATCAGCAATTGTAACTGCCCCGGCATATAAGCATTGGGAAGTTAAGGATAACATGTACAAGCTTAACTTTGATTTGCAAGCCCTGGAAAATGACTATGAAACGAGTAAAACCGTTTGATATCAAAATTTCCATCTATATTTATTTTTGAATTTTTTAACAAATTTTTGTAAAATTCTTTTTTGGCCACACCTACGCTATATATTAATATGGTAAAAATTAATGTCAGTATATAATAATTAATATTAGGAGTGGTAGAGGACATACATAGGACTGTATTTCGTAATGGGTTGAATAATTCTTTGTTTTCACCACATTTCATGGTTGGAAAGCATACTTGCCCTATGGTTTGATTTTTATTATAATTGATACATATAGGTTTATTATCTGAATTACATACAAAGTGCACGTTAATATTATTTTAAATCTTATTAAAATTATTTTTAGTTACGAGATTATTATGGGAAACATTTCACTGTACCCAAATCGGCCCTTATCGGGCTGGGCATGAGCCACACTGCCCTTGCGAATTACGCCTACAAGTATTTCGCCCATTATAATCCTGGGTCGGGCGAGCTTGAAGATATTGGCGGTTCCTTAGGGGCCCCGTCAAGTTCTAGCCCCGATTATAAAGGATCATCTACTGACACCACATCTGCCCTTCAAAACCGAACTACGACGGGAGAAAAACTATTTTATCCCGGTTTATTACTCTTATATTAATTGCTGACATTATTCTTAGTAAACGAGAATTAAATTGGTAAAATATTTAGTGATTTCATATTAAGGTTAAGAAAGTTGTATTTAAAATGTTTAAAAGAAAAATTTAATTAAATTTTGGAATGAAGATACTAAAAACTTAAAAAAAATAATTGTCACCCTAAAGTGACCATTTTATATATTAAAAATAGTTAAGTTCTAAATTAAATCAAATGTTTAGGGTTCAAAAACGTTTGTTATCTGTAATTTGGTTTATTTATAATTGTTCGTGTTATATTTAGGCGAAATTCGCTACCATAGAGATTCACCTTTAACTTATGCATTGCTTGTCACTGAGGGCGCCAGGTTATTAAATTAGTTACTTTAAATTTCAATTTTATAATTATAAATTTTACAAAATTTATAAAATATGCTATTTATTTAATATAATTTAAACTTTTTGGTTATAACTTGTATATTTGAAGAATATACAAATATTATACTTTATTATTTTTTTTATTTAATTTTAACAATTCATCTTTTTAAATATTTAGTCTGTCAAATAGCAAAGATATGCTCAGCCTAGCCGTTTTACAACATGTTATGGGCATCGGACCACGTGTTAAATATGGTTCAATGCAGCTCTCCGGTCGCCTTGCTCGGCATACTTTGAATTACAAGCTTAATACCATCTTAACACCTTTTGCTGTGATTAAAAAAATTTTTGTACTTTTGCAAAGATGGAAATTTTTTGTGACATTATAGGAAAATCTTAGTTTAAACGTGTCATGTTTTTAGCCAAATTATATTTCGAAAAAATAGTAATAGGTGTTATTTACAATGGCATTGCCGTAAAAAAATAATTCCTCTTCCTTACCAAAACAGCCTTGCATTTCATTAAGAGCGGAGGAGCCGCTGTTGCCAAGAACATAGCAAAAATGTTTGCCTTCTTTTTTTAGAACTTAGCTATGTTTCCGAAATACTTGTAGATCACTGTTATCATTGTTTTTTTGTTATTGAATAATTGTTTAACTTGTTTTTAGAAACGCATATGTATTTATAATTTTTATATAAATAATTAGCTAAATTTTAATTAAGCTTTAGGTGTTTTTTTTATTGTCCCCACTTATGGGTTAAAAAAAATAATGAAAAAAACTTCGGTTTTAGTTTAATTCTCTTGATTTAATTGTACTCACTTGATTTTCTTTATTAGTACAATTTCTTATTTATTATAATAAAAATAGATGATTAGTTTGCTAACAACAGGTTAAAAATTATTCAATTGTACAAAAACAATTTTATGCAGATTTCATGTTACAACGCCAATTACATCGACACTGGACTATTTGGTGTGTACATAGTGAGTCAGCCCGATTATATGGATCGTTTATTGAAGTGTGCTATCGACTGTTTTCGCGACCTTGGCCGCAACGGTGTTAAAGCTGATGAATTGGCAAATGCCAAGTTATATAATATCCGTTTTTTTATTTAAAAGGAATATTTCAAAATTAAGGAAAATACATGCTAAAACTATGGATTTTGATACAAAATTTAAATTTTGTGATTGTTTTAATTTAAAATTTTGTTGCAATAAAGGAAAAGTTAGTTTATTCTTTTATTTTTATCTTAAATTATAACTATTTTAAGGTATCTGTCGTGCCGATTGGCACGTACACATTTATTTTATCGTGCCCGGATGGCACGTTTAAGCTCACCTAAAAATTTATATCTTTTTTAATTAATTGTTCATAAAATATACTATTTATAAAAATTGTGGATTAATTAATCAAATTTAATATTTCCTTAATTTTTTTTGTTTTGGTTATCCTTTAATTATTTTTATAAATTTTTTAAATATAAGCTACCTTGTCTTAATTAAAAAAAAAATGGTTGATTTTGGGTGGCAGGCTATTAAAATTTTATTTCTAATAATTTGGTGATCTTCGCTAAAATGTGACATTAGCTGTTTTTAATGATATTTTTTATCAGTAATTAACGATACTTACTTTCAGGACTCGCCTCATCAGCTCATACCTAATGTCCCTTGAAGATAGCATGGTTTTCCTAGAGGACGTAATGATGCAAACGCTAATGACGCATCATGTTGCAAGCAGAGATTCCATTCTCAAATCCATACAAGCCATTAATGCAGACGATGTTACTAGAGTATATTTTTATCAAAAATATTTCAATTTTAACACATCTACAATGCAGTATAGTTACTTTCTTTTAATGCTTTGTGTATAATACCAAACCATTTTCAATTGAAAAGATTTACTCCTTTTTCTATCTTTCACGCTCAGCTAAAAAGCTTTGTGTGAAATTTCAATTTGATTGTTAAAAAGTAAAATGTAATGGACCGCAATAATTTGTAACCCATGTTTTATTTGAGCTATATGATAATTCACATAAATAATAAAGTAAAATCATATAAGAAACCAAGGCATAAAAATGTTTAATTATAAAATAAATTTTTTTTTCTAAATATTATATTTTACAAAATTTGTTTCTATATTCTAAAGTAAATAAGATGTCATATAGCTTTTATATATCCTTTTGCACCCAATTTGAATACACCAAAAATTTTTTATGGTTTCTTATAGTTTTGCGTTGTTTTCCCAATTTTGTATCTAATTAAAACAAAATTAAGGGCACGATTAATGATTATATCTAATTTGTTATCATAATAACATTAATAATTAACCTTTTATAAATCTTGTTCGCTCTTTACATGGTCGCTAATTTAATTTTAATTTTTTTATTGCTTGCATTTAAAATTATTTTTTGTTAAAATTTTTAATATTTTTCACATCTTGATAATCTATTCCAACTAACTCTTTAGGTCGCGAAACGCTTAGTTGCCAAATGCGGGCTTGCTGTACGCGGAAACCTTCGGAATACGCCATACCTCGACGAGTTGATAAATTAAAAAATAATAAATTAATATTTTTAATTTATTTTAATTTAAAAACTTTATTGTAAGAAATATTTTCCGTTTGACACTAGGATTACTTAGCTTAAATACAAATGATTTTTTTTAAAACAACATTAAATATAGGTGCTTACATTTTTAATTAACCAAAAGCGGGTGTTCGGCATTTTTTTAAACTTGTTTTGTTCAATAAGTAAATTAGCGGATTTTCTTTAAATGTTATTTATTTTAGTTATAAATATATTTTTATGTGCATTTTATATAACTGGTTTTAAACTCAAAAAAATTTTTAGAGAAAAATCACAAAATTAAGGCATTACTGCTTAATAAACAAATTTACATCTAATAAACATTTTTATACAAAAACACTTTGCGAGTTTAATGCCTTGAATGTTGCATTTTGTTCTTTATATAAATGAATAATTAGCTAATTTTATGTGAAATGGATAACACAAATATGTAAATAAAGCTATATGATTTTGATATATTCGTTTATTGTGAAAAAGCAATACAGTATCGCATCAATCTAAAATTTCGATAAAAAACAAATATTTATTGTTATGGATATTGGATAAGGTTGTAAATAATGTTTAAAAAAAACGTTTAAAGTCTAATTTTTAAAATTTAGTTTACTTTTGATTATTTTAAGAATATTTTAATGATGATAAAAAAAATATATTAACTGCAAACATTGCATATCTTCAGAGATCAAGTATTTCATCTTCATTGCCCCCAATAGATTTCCAAAATTTTATGGTAACCTAAGAATATTATTGAAAATTATTCAAAGGCATTAGGCAACTTAAGGTGCTTATTGCTAAACAATTAGTAAATTTTTTAAAGGTATATATAACATTTTTGATTTATGTTTTATCAAACAGCTGCAGGTATTTTTAAGAAATTATTTTATGGTATTTTTATAATATGACAATGAAATGTTTTATTGCACTAAGACAATCGGTAGTGAATGCCTTGGTTAATGCCCTATAACATATATAGTGATCTGTTAAAATTATATTACACTGGACAACAAAATTTGGACGATAAGCATCATTTATGGCAACTATGGTTTTTGGCGCTGATCACGAATATGAAATCAGAATTTTAATGCCTCAGATTTTTAGTTATTCGGTGTCAAAGTCGAGATTTTTCAATTTTTGGGGTATTTTGGGCTTCTATATCATAAAACCTATGGGTAGTAACAAAATTATAAAAATAATATAGATAACGGAAACATTCATTATTAACGTAAGGGGTTTTAATTTTTTTGTAATATTTAATTTTTTTTTATTTTTTCATTTTTATGAAATTAGTGGTTTTCGCCATAAAATCTGTTTTTTGATCCTAAATAACTTGAAAGCAAATTGCTAATAATTTTAGGTAATAACCTTTTTTAGATATGTTTTTTTATAAGGAATCTGAATATGCCAATAGATTTTTTGGAAAATTAATAGTTTAAAAAATTTTGTGAATTTTTTTTCGAATTTTGGACGCAGTTTAAAAAAAAATTGGAGGCATTGGAAAAAAACTAAACCCGGGATCGTTATCGCTAAAAAATTCTCTACAAAACCCTCGAAAAATCGTTTTTGTTGTCCAGTGTTATCATTGAAATGTATAAGCTAATTTATAATCCCTCTATTTTACATGTTCTATTTTTTGGTCAAACTTTTTAAGCTAGCTATTTACACTGGAAATTCAAAAGGTTAATGTTGAAAAAAATGAATGTTAAAAATTAGTATAACAGCTTGACTGTTAAATTCAAACTTGACATAATATCATTATCTAACTTCTTTATAGTTTAAAATGCAAAATATTTTGAATGCAGAAACAGTCGATTTTGCCAAAATGGGTCATTTTTTGATGGTTGAATTGTAGGGCCATGATAACAGAAAATATTTTAGAGAGCCAACATTAATTTATTTTTCTGCCATCAAAACCTCCAAAGCATTGATTTTTGTAGACCTGTGTTATTAAAGATGCTTATTTTTATTCCAAAAAAACTTGTTTACACAGGTCAACAAATATCAATGTCAAAAAAAATAAGTTTATGAAAACATGCATCGCCATGATGGCCTAGCCTAATCTCATATATATTTTCCGTTTTTTTAAGTTTTTTTCGCCTTCGACTCCTTAAATCTGTCCATATAGAAAATGACGTTTTTTAACTAATTTGACAGATTTTGCAACCTGAATGCTTTTAAAAGAAAAAATTTAACAATCTTTTTTTCTTTTGTAACTTATATTTATCACTCAAATAAGGAGATTTTTTAGTATATCAAGCTCTTTCATTAGCATAGATAATAAAAATTGAGTCCATTAAAGATAAAAAATATCGTTTGAATTTAACATAGCTGTTGTGAATATGCAAAAAATGTTTTGACATTTTTTTCTAAAATTTTCAGTTTAAAGCTGACTAACTAAGTTTTAGAAAAAAAGGGTAAACGGATTCAAAATCTCTAAGATGGCAGGTTTGATCTCTGTAGTTAGCTCATAACTTTCAAATATTGTTGATCTGTGTAATATATTTAATTTTACCTCTTCAGCAAATTTTTTCCTATCATTAGGTGCCAAGGTTATGGCTTGATCTGTATAACATAAAATTATATGTATGAGTGTTAGGTTGAATAAATAAAAAAAATTTATGGTATAACTAAATTAATACTTTTTAAAGATATAAGTTCTTTGTAAAGTTCATCAAAATCCTCCTCTTGTGCTGCCTCTTTTTCAAAATTTTTAGTGGTAGAATTATTAGATTGTGCTTTGTATAATAAAAGAAAAATTAAATATTTAAAGTTTTATATAAAATATATTTAAATATGAAAAAAATGATCAGTTTACTAATATGAAGCCAATCATAAGTAACAATTGCATTTGCCAATTCTAGATAACCATTATATTCATCATCATCTTGATCTAAATTAAATGTTTAATAAATTAAAAAATATATAAATGAAACCAAGAAATCATTACTATTTTCAAGATTTATCACCTGTATGTCATTCTTAATGCACCAATAGTAAATTTCTTGTAACAATTAAGTAAATAAAATATACCATCAATGACAAACCCATTCTTTATAAGCAAAATTTTTGATGCTCCATCTTTTACAATGGGAAACACAAAATTATTTTCCAATATATCAACACTAATAGGAATTGTCTGATTTTAAAAAAAATAAACAAACTTTATCCAAATATAAAATATTGATATCTGAACAACTTGTGGGACTTTGAGAATTAATTTTCAATAAAGCCTTAGTAGTATAATATTTGGTAATAAGTGTGGCAATGGTAAACTCTGAAGAGTCAGTTACATTAATTGAAAAATTTGATGTTTTAACATTTAATTCTAAATATAATATTATTAAACAAACTTTCGATTAGATCTAACGGATATTCTTTTGATGTTGTTGTAATTGCAATACTATTTTCTTTTGCATGAAAATCGTTTTCAAGCAAATTTTCAGCTGACATTTAAGCATGCATGACTATAATATCAGCTGCGGCTAGTGGAAAAAAAAGTTTTGACAAAAAAAAAACGCACGCATTTGAATAAGAGGCGGCTAGTGTGATCATTTTTTACAAAATTTAAAATTTTTTAAAAAAAATTTTTTCAAATATTTATTGTTAGGCATATCCTAAACGCTTAAAAACATTAATTCTCATTTTTTGATATTAGCCGTTAAAATTTTTTTTTATTTCAATCATATTTTTTTTACAATTTTGAAAAGAGTATTAGCCGCAGCCAAAAATACAGAAATTTTGAGTTTTTATTTAATAAATTAGGAATAAAATAAATTAAAATTAATTTACAATATAATTAAAACTTAAATTTGCATGGACAAGATTAATGTAATATAATGGATATTTATTTATTTATGAGATAACGATGATTGATATATTCTTAGGATTATATTAATTGCCATTGAAATAATAAAATAGCTAGTGGCAGGCCACAAGGTTGTAAAATAACACTAGTTTTTGACTTTATTAATATATTATTAAATATGACATAATCAAAACGCTAAATTTTATTTAACTAATAATTATAATATAATAATGAATCAACCAAAATAATATATCAATAAACAATGCGACAAATAATAACAAAATATGTAATAAAAACAATTTTAATTAAAAAATTAATATATGTCGTGCTCGCGCACACCTTACGCGCGTGCTTTGCGCGCACGAGACGTGATTGGAAAGAAAGGAATCAAATAAATTAAGTTGTTAGTTTATGGTTTCGTGGTGAAAAATAACCAGTTGTGTTTTAGGTGCTGGTGGGAATTGCGGATGGAGATTCGGTATTTTGATGAAATAAATTTTACAATAATTTTTTTGAACTGATTATAAAAGTCTACAAGTATTTATTCCTTGATCTTAATGCCCCATACCCCCAAATGAGTCAAATGAAAGTTAATGACTCTCTCCCCAATAATTGAATACGTCCTAACAATAATAATAACCCTCCCATTATGTTCTAACACACCCGAGTACCAATAATAACCGTTCCCATTTGCCAAATCTCCTAAATGATAATATTTTTCTTTTTGTAAATTTTGTCAATGGCGCAGTAGCAAAACTAAAAAGTTTCGGAACGATTAGGGAATATTCTATTCTAAAAAAAATAACTATTCACTGAATTATTAGGTAAAACTCACAAGATGCTTATCGTGAAAAATTTTATTTGCCAAGAACAATATGAATATTTATGTAAAGGAGTTCGAGCCAGCTCAATAATGATCCTCCATTTTATTATATGTACCTTTGTGTTTAATAATGATCCGCCATTTTATTCTATGTTCCTTTGTGTGGATATCATGTGAACATGTTTACAATAATACTCAATCAACCGGAACATACAAAGATCTGCTTGGTGCTAGTAATAATAAATAATAATAACAAATATATGTACATACTTAATGCAGGGAATTGAAAAATAATCGAGCACAAGCAACCGGACAACTGCCCAAGAAATGCATCATTATTAACAATTAGGTTATTTTATAAAATTGGCTAGGCGAGTTCCGGGTTTTTTTTTAAAAAAAAAATTTTTATTTTGTGATTTTAATGTACATAAGGGTGCGGCTAATACTCTTTTCAAAATTGTAAAAAAAATATTTCTAAAATAAAATTTTAGCGGTTAATATCAAAAAATGAGAATTTAGGTTTTTTGGTCGCTTTAGGATATGCCTAACAAAAAGTTTTTCAAAAAAAAATTTTTTTTTTTAAATTTAAAAAATTGTTAATTTATTAAATTTTTTTTCACACTAGCCGCCTCAATGATATTCAATTGCGTGCGATTTTCCTTCGTCAAAACTTTTTTTCCACTAGCCGCAGCCTAACGTTAATTTTGCATATGGATTGTGAAAACGAATTATGTAATAAAGCATATACATTTTTATTTAACATTTTAATTTTTTTTTGTAATTAGCCACTGCATCTAAATGTTATTAAGGAAGGGTAGTTTTGGGTCTTTGTAAAAGGGAGAGGTGGCCTATTGCTTATAGTACAAATACAACCAATTTTTATGTTTGTTGGGGTCACAATTGATAATATGGTTTATACGTGTATCAGCACATCAGTGGATATAGGTTTGCTATAAGTTAAAAGCCCATAAGTGTTTATTTAAATTTTTGGTTTATTTTGAGAGGCTAAAAGACTTCTGGCTGGACAAAATGCCCGGATGATTTTTCAAATGGGACATAAGAAATGATCCCTGTTTTTTTAATTATTTGGGCCGATAGATAAAGTATTTGAGTTGATAGATAATATTTTGGGCTAATTTTTTTTTGGGGGGCCATGTAGGAAACACTTATAATGGAAAATTTTGATAAGTTAAAGAATAAGGATATGCTGTTTAAATAATTATTTGAATTTAAAATATGTATGATGTGATATATTATGTAACACAATATGCAATTTTTACCGTATATATTATTGATGTAATATTATGTAACCCAATGTTTTGTGAAGTAATTCCGCACCAGCGCTCGCCATGTTTTTTTTAGTTTTAGTTTAAATATTAATGGAATATGAAATTGCACCTAATTTTATCTAAGTCTGGTTTACATTTTGTCCTTTTTAAGCAGTGAGGTGTCGTGCGCGCGCACACCTTACGCGCGTGCCTTGCGCGCACGAGACGTAACGAGAAGTGATTGAAAAGAAAGGAAAAAAAAAATAATTAAGTTGTTAGTTTTCAGTTTAGTGGTGAAAAGTAACCATTTGTGTTGGTTTGTGCTGGTAGAAATTGCGGATGGAGATTCGATATTTTGATTAAATGGATTTAACAATAAATGGTTTGAACTGAATATCAAGCCTACAAGTATTTATTCGTTAATCTTAATGCCCCATACCACCAAATGAATGTTAACAATTGACCTTTTTTCCCCAATGTTTAACAACACCCAAATGTCAACACTACCTTTGCTCCCCAATGTTTAATGCCCCCGAACATTTATAATAATTTCCCCTATGGCCCGTAAATAATGATAATTTAAATTTCGTCATATAGATGCAACTAAAAATATACAGTAAATATTTTATTAAGGGCACGTGCAAAGTAAGTTTTTTCGTGAAGTTTTCAAAATTTTGAAAAATTTTATTTTGTAATAAAACGCACATTTATAAAACCAAATTTGGTTTATGCACAAAAAATGCTATTTTAATAAAATTTATTTAATAAAATTTTGGAAAAAATGAAATTTTTGAAAGTCATAATTTTCAAAATTTTACGAAAATAAAAACTCATTGCACGTGCCCTAATATAAAAAAAATCTGATTGATTTAATGGGGTCTCGATATTTATAATGAGGTGTTTTTTAGTTACGATGTCTCTGCATTGAGAAGAAAAATGGAACACTACATAAATTTTCAAAATTCAAAGTTTTATCCTTAACAAAACTATATATTTATATGTTTTAAATATACAATGACAGTATATAATTTAAAATAATTTTAAAGGTTGAGACTTCTTGTAATCGTCCAAACTTGATCACAAAAATGGTAAGAGAATATTAAAAAAGGGTTAAAATGGCCAATATTATGACACAGTGCCGAGAAGGACTTGACTATTTCAATAATCAAAACAATAAATAAACTGGCTGTTTGGATAATAATATTTGTTTAAAATTTAAAAGATTCAATGGGATCCGTATTTATTATTTAAAACCATGATTTAGCCTTAATTAATATTAAAATATCAAAACTTTTTTTTATTAATTTTTTTTGTGAAAATAGATTAATAATTAAGGTTATGAATTAAATTTTTTTTCTATTATAAATTAACATTTTTTTGGGTGAATAGAAGTCAAAAATTTTAACATCAGTGTTCTTATGATACTCAGTTAAACCCTTATTCCAATGTTGTACATTATATAGATGATGGGATAAAAATAACTTATTTCTGCCTTGTAATAAAATCGTATTTATTAAAGTGCACAATGAACACGTAAATTCTGTAGACAAAAAATCTATAGTGTAAATTTATAGAGGCTTAAAATGACTCTAATGATACCACGTTTACGTCGTGGAGTCACAATTCCAAATGGAATACAAATGGTATCTTTTCACACTCCCCTAATTTCGTTGGATACAATAATTCTGGGGCAACAACAGCAACAACAGAGGCTTAAAATAGGATTTTATTGTACCCTTGTTACCATTGTTTCACTCGTCGCGGGTTAGTATAGCATAAAAATCAAAAAATGTACATTTTTTAGTTACGTTTTTAAATTATTGGTGCACTTTTTCTTTTTTAATCACAACAGATCTCGGTATTTGTTGTTTTCCCAATTTTTGTTAAAACTTGAATTATTATATATGGTTCCCAATCCGGTTATTAACCAAAATTAAAATCAGTTAGTTGTGGTAAGCTGCTTTGGAAGACCTAAAAACATACAAATTTTACTGTATCAAGGCCGGTCCGTTTATAGCAGCCCAGGAAATGCATGGGCGGGCACCTGGCAATTTTTTGTAAATAATAGATTGTGCCAAAATATTTGTATAAATTATTGTTTTAGGGGCCTGAAAGCAATTTTGCTAATAGGCCACGGACTGACCTTGCACAGTAGAGACGTTAAACCTATGTTTCGGCGTAAATTTAGTCTTACTCTTATAACCCTACAGAGTCATATTTAAGGCCACGCTAGGATATAAAAAACACAACACAATCAATCCTATCGCATCCACTGCCAAATATTTTTTAATTGTTATTTAATTAGGAATTTTAATTCAGAATGATCTTAATTGAATTTCCTAAAACAACTAAAAAATCCTTCTATACCTATTAGAAATAGATGAAAAATTAGTGGATTAATACCCGCAAATAAGCCCTTAGGCTGTTTAAATAACCTATATTCAAAACGTTTCACCATCATGTTTTTCAAATGTAATGATCAAGATGAACAAGCGGTTAATTAGTGCCTTAGGAGAGTATTTTTCACCTTAATTTGAAAAATTAAATTTGTGAGATTAGTGTGATTAATAATTATAAGTCGATTTTGTGCATTTTTTTGTAATTACGAAGCCATGAAACTATTTTTGCTTGTCGTGACTATAATTCTTATTGTACTGCCTACCTTTTTTATTGATAGCCTGGTCAATGCTCAGAGTATGACTTTTCATTATTTATTATCACAAATGGTTTATATAAACTTTATATTAAGCTGAATGGAGTTTTTAATAACCTCGGTATATGATTAATCGCCGCTATCTTATCCAATGATGGTCAACTTTTAAGAGGGTGTTTAGCTAAATGTAGTGTTTTACTTTCGTAGAAGGGGCAAATTTCTTAAATAACAAATACACTGGTAAGGTTAAGTCTCATATTGGTAGGGCTAAGATCGTCAATTTTTAGTCAATTTACAAAATATCGCAGAATATAGCAAGTTTACAAAAATTATTGGTCCAACAGGTGATTATTTATGATTCCCATTGTGTTTAAACATTCCTTTATTTTTTTCACAAACTTTATAAATTGAGAAAAAAGCCATAGCTGAAATTTGGAACCTTTCGCCTTAAAAACTTAATAACATCAAAATATTTTATTTTCTTGATAGATAAAATTTCAATCACAAAAATAATATTTTACCCTAGTATTCGTTTTAAATTAATTGGATAAATAGAAAAATGAAATTAAATTATATAAAAAATAGGTAGACAGAATCTTCTCATTTGTTTTGTGTCCTCAAATTGTCGCATAAAATTATTTCCCTGAATGTTATTAAAATTTGGGTTTTTAGTAGCGAAAAAATTTCAAGTAATGTAAAAACCTTTATGAAAATTCCTAATTTTTGAAAAATGATAAAATAAAAAAGAACTAAATTCTATAAAGTACAAACGCCTTATAATATTTTAAATTATTTTCTACCATAGTTTGTAATATGAAACCCCAAAAGAATTTTCTTTAAAAATTTCAGACATGGGTTAAAATTCTGATTTCGTATTCTAAATCAGAACCTAAATTGCAATAAACGATACTTAAAGTCGCATAAATTTTGTTGTCCAGTGTAAAAGTTTTAAAAAGCTTCAGAATTATACATACGTACGGGGCATCCTTATTATTAATATTTATTACTAATTACGATAGGCAATCCAGTATGTCCGTGGAGGCCTTGTCTATTCCCCTGTAGAAGGCATCAAGTCGTAGGTGGATGTCCAATATGCAAATGCCTTCCTGGCTAACTTGCAGCAAACGATTATGACAAGATTCATAAATTGGATGTATTTGCAAAAAACGCCTTTTTTTGTTACTATGCCATTATATTACAGTGAAAATTATTAGCTACTTTAACAAAACATTGATAACATTATAAAATAAAATTTGACCCATAACTTCCTTCCGATGTGTAGATCATAAAATTCTTTCGGTTTTTATGACACCCAAAATTAGTTGGTGGAAAGCTGCTTTTATAAAAATTTAAATGGCTCTTTAAAAAAAATGATTTTAAAAAACTATTTAAAGTGGCCTAAAATTAAATGTTAATATACCTGAAATTCGGACCTAAAATGGTATATATAAATTAATAAAAAATGATTGTTAAGGCAAAATCTATAAATAAGGTTTCGTCTTCATCCTAACGATTCAAAAATAATGGTTCATAACGATCCAAGCTCGCATAAATTTTGGTCCGACTTATTTGTAAGGTTTCCATCTAAATAATCAGGCTGGCGTTATAAAGTTAAAATCATGACTTAGGACGCATTCAATTTTAATTCCATTTTTTAAAAAAAATTATTATTTAAAATCATTCTTTACACAAAGTTGCCAACTCTAATTACACAGGTCAACAAATTTCATTGGCAAAACCGTGAATTTCATGAAAACATAAAAGAATTTATCCTTATGATGGCCTTATCTCATATATATATTTCGTTTTTCTTAGTTTCTTCCGGCTTCGGCTCCTTCCATCCGTCCATATCGAAAATTGACCTTTTGACCAAATTGACAGATCGAGAATACCCTAAAACGAAAATATTTGAGAAATTTTTAATATATAAAAATATCCCTTTTAACTTATATTTATCATCTCAAATAATGAGAAATAAAATCTTTGAGTATATCAAGGTCTTAAATCAGCATTTTGATAATACGAAATATTTCGCGTCCAAACTTAAATACGACACAAGAAATTTTTGGTGTTTAATAAAAGTTTTATTTGAAGTTTAAATTAAACAGTTTAGCTGTTATATATGCATAAAAAAAATTTCAATTTCTTTTTGTTTTGAATCTCTTTTGTTTTTTTGATTTTTTTTTTAAATTTGTTTAGAACGGACTAACTAAGTTTGAAAAGAAAAAAGGGTAAACGGATTTGAAAATCCCTAAGATGGCAGGTTTGATCTCCGTAGTTAGCTAATAACTCTCAAATATTTGGTGATCTGTGTTATTACCACTTTACTCTTTCTGAAATGTATTTTTGAATATTTTTTTAAATTAGGCGACTTTATAGGGTCATTATTTTTTTATAATAAATTATTATAAAAAAAAGAGCTTGTTTAAAAATTACTAATATAAAGCCAAAAAATTAATAAAAAAATCTTTTGAATTTATTCTCCTGTTTTTACAGTTCACTTTTTTATGTTTGCTGTTATGAACATGTAAATTACGGTAAAACTTAAAAAAATGTCAAAAATTGTATCAAATTAACTTAAATTTCAAATTAAGAAAATATTTTATATACTTTCATAATAAAATTGAGAGACAACTTTTATTACCCAAATATGGACATTATGATCCGGTTCTTTCAATTTTATATATTATTTGAATAAATGTAAAATATTTTTACTGTTATAATAAAAATTTTAATAATTGTCGTTTTTCCGCATTCTCTTGTAGGAGGCCGGTGGTAATTGGAAAGGTCAATTTTTGTAGACTAAATATTATTTGGCAAAATTCTGAAGATATTGAACTAAAGAAAGTTAAGTCTAAATTATATTATTTACTCCCGAATCTATATCAAACTTTACAAAGGCTAGACCTAGCCAAAGAGGCCCAAAATGCTCTTATATACAACTCTCTCAGTTAAATGGATTTGTAATACTATGGTGGAATTTATATTAATTAGTACAATGGCTTAGCATGTCCTTTTAGTTAAGTAGGTCACACACTTTATTTCTCTGAAAGTTTTATACATATAAAAAATTAAAAAATGGTATGTTATTCGTGCATTTGCAAGGGTGACAATAATAAATTAAACATGTTAATAAAACATTATAATAAATGAGTTTTTGAATAAGTATGAAGAAAACTCACAGCTGGTCCGTTATATTTAAGGGTTCACAAAGAAATGTCATAAATCAAGGCAAAAAAATTAATTGTTGGAGAATTATAAAGAAAAAAAAATAACAAACAATATTAGTTTATCTTTACTTACAATCAATATGTAAAATATTCAAAGTAAAAAACGAAAAAATAGTTAAAATAAAAAGATAGATAAGGCCACGTTCAAAATATGGTTTTGTTGCTCAACAATATTATTTATAAATTATTCATTTAAGTCTATAATATTATATTTAATTTTATCTAGCTTAATTATTTCTCCGTTTGACAAAAAAAATTTCTTTTATTTAAAACATGATTTTAAACGTGCCCTAAATGAATAATAAGGAATGAGATTAAGCAAATATATATTTGGCATGAGAGTTATATCCATATGTTTATAATAATAAAATCCGCCAAGTTAACGAATGATTCATGTTTTAAGTATCAAACTAACGACGCCCACGCCTGGTAATGGTTTCTATATAATTAAATATAAGTCTATCGCAGTAATGTTACAAGAATTTCTAAAAATCATCTTAGTTCTTAACCTTAAATACCAAACATAACCAAAAAGTCTCAACTTATTTACTAATAAAGGGCAATTAAACGCTTCTAAAGCAAAATCTTTTAATTATAGGCACTATATGTACATGAATGGAAAGAAAATTTAGTTAGGTTTGGATATGAGATAATAAAGATTGTCATTCCTGACAAACAAGGAAACGGGTTAAAGTTATACAACTAATATTACCATTCCTATGTCTCGTAGAAGTAGTTGTGGCAACACCTCTGGTAGCATTGGCGCTTCTGGCAGTGTAGCCTCTGGTGGTGGATGTGTTGTTTGCACGAGCATTGCCTCTCCTTCTATTATTACCGCCAGTCCGGGTAGCAGGGACTGTATTAGCGGCACCCGATCGACTAGCAGCTAAGTTTGTTCTGGTGCTGCTACCGGTAGCCCGTGAATCATGCGGACGATGCCTAGCAGCGAGGGAGCCAGTACCCTGGTGGCCTTCGTCACCGCGGAGCGCACGAAGACGAGGACCACGAGTGTAACTGTCTTCGTCACCGCTATTGGAAATGGTAATTGAAATGGAATCGTCGTTGTCGCTATAATCGTCAAACGTGGAGGCATCTTGAATATCATGATGATCACCGAAAAACATACCAGAGAAATCGTCAATAAAATCGTCGCCCCCGTTGTATTCGTACATGTTATAATTGTCTCCGCTCTCAGTCGACGTATCTGTCACGTCAAATTCGTCCTCTAATGTATGTATGTTATAAATTTATAAAACTGGTTCTTTTAACCAAATTTCAAGATAAAATATAAAATTTTGGTAAGATAGATATTTCCCAACCAAAAATCTAAAATAACTAAAGCTTAAATATTTCAATTAAAACAATTAAACATCAAATTTATAAAAATTCCCAAGGGTACTTGTGTTAGCAATAAAGGTTATGCGTCTAAACTTCAATAACCAAATATTTAGAAAGCTTTAGTTTTATATGTACATATATTATTTTCCCATTTATAGTTTTAGCAGACCTACAAATGTAAATTGCAAACTGTTTACTTATTTAAAATATTAACCAAGAGAGTAGAACAAATTGTAAAAAATTTCGTTAAAATGGAGAAAAAAATATGTAATTAATATTCCCCTTTGTTAAAAAATATAAAATTTCTTTGATATAAAAATTATAATTATATAAAGCTTTTTTGCCTTTTAATATTTATATACTAAGTTAGAACAATCACTGATTAATAATTTTATATCCAAAAAATTTGATGAAAATATAACATAAGTCAACAATTTTTTGAGAGTTATGAGTTAACAACAGAGATCAAACCTGCCATCTTAGGGAATATCAAATCCGTTTACCATTTTTCCTAACCAAACTTAGTTAGTCAGTTATAAACATTGAAAATTTAAAAAAAAGGTCAAAAAAACCAAAAAAAGATTCAAAAACAAAAATAAATTAAAATATTTTTGCATATTCACAATAGTTAAAGTGTTAAATTCAAACTTCAAATAATATTTTTATTTAAAACCCATAATATATCGTGTCGTATTTAAGTTTGGACGCGAAATTTTTGTATTATAAAAATTTCAATGTAAGGGCTTGATATATTAATAAAATTTATTTTTCATTTTTGATTAAAAATATAAGTTACAGGGGATTTTTATATGCAAAAAAGATATTTAAATTTTTTTTAGGGTATATATAGATCTGTCAATTTGGTCAAAAATGGCCATTTTTCGTTATAGACGGATCTAAAGAGCCAAAGACGGAAGAAAGAAAAACGAAAAATATATATGAGATTAGGCCAACACGGGGATGTACTCTTTTATGTTTTTAAAATTCACGTTTCTGACATTGATATTTGTTGAGCTGTGTAATGAATGGTTACACAAATTCAACAAATATTAATTTCGGAAAAAAAATTAATGAAAATTTTAATGATTACATCCACATGATTGCCTTATCTAATAATTTCCGTTTTTCATAGTTTCTTCCACCTTTAGCTATTAAAATCCGTCCATATCGGAAAAATGATTTTGCACAAATTGACAGATTTTGCGACCTCTTCCAAAAAAAACATCAAGATATTTATTAAAGTCCATTATAACTTATATGTTTATCTCAATTAATGAGAATAAAATTGCTTGGTATATCAAGCTTATACAACATTTAGATTGTACAATATATTTGGCACCCCAACCTAATCACCCAATTTATCATCGGTTTAATATTTTGTCTAAAATTTTCAATGTTTTATGGCTGCCATACTAAGTTAGAGAAAAAACGGTAAACGAAAACCCTAAGATGGCAGATTTAATCTCCAAGCTCATAACTCTCAAAAATTTATTGACCCGTGTTATATGAGGACATATATATACCATTAGCATCATCGAAACTAGAGACACTTTGGATAATAACTCCGTTGTCATTTCGAACATTTGAAGATGTTCTATTAGAGCCTCTAGAATTCCTAGGTCTAATTATGTTAGAAATGCCGGAGGAAGAGTTTTGACCGTTTAAGAATCCATTATTCCTTCGATCTAGGGCAATAACTTCACTATCACCTTCACGAAAAACATCTAAAAATACAAATAATGCAAGAGCGTAATTAATTAAATTAGAGTAAGCAATCAGATGAAGACCACAACCTCAATGTTAAAAACTTTTTATAGCATATATTACAAAATAGATTTTTTTTGGTGAGCATTGAAATTGCTATGCGGCGACGTTCATAACCCCTAGGGTCAATAGGATTAAGCGCGTCTCTTCGCCAATGCGATAATATCCATTGAAATGACGCCGCACTTTCCGTATTATAGCATGGAGGCTTTACAACCCTGGCAAAAGCCGAAGGCCAGAGTCATTCACCTGCTAAAACAACCACCCTTGCCCTACCTACATCTCTTGAAAGAGACGGCATACCCGTCAGGCATAGCCCCTTTTAGCCCTGTCTGGTACTAGGCAATCACCTAAACTAGACACGAGCTAAAGAATTTTCGGCCCAGCAAAATGACAATATATAATTATATTTATTTGAGACTGATCAGAAAGCCCTAAAATATCAGTTACAATGTATTGTCACATATATTCAAAGATAGAATATAGAAAAATAAATTAATTTGAAAAAATATGATTTTTGCCATTGATATTTTAATTGAATTACAAGGCAAGATTGAAAAATGAGGAAAAATAGTAATATTAGTCCTCCTAATTTGTGCAATAACATAATCACACTTTTTAAAGATTTTGATAGATATAGCAAGAAATACATTCATTGCTGATTTCAAATCTTTTCCCTTTTTTCCCAGGCGACATTGAGCGTATGTAAAGGTTGTGTTCTACACCCAAGTAAAGCAGCGGCCGGGTTAGTAGTTGGATGAGTGATCGCCGACAAATTCAAAGCCGTCCATTTTTTATAAAAGCTAAGGCCTAAAATCTAACTCTGCGGGGCCTGCTATAGCGTTAAAAGTGGCAAAACCCTGACGGGTAAGCCGTTATCCAATAAGAAAATAGGTCTAAAAAAATTTTAACTAAAGTATTTCCCTCTAATTACCATCCAGATAAATTAAAGCGAAGTATATGTTGATTATTCATAAAAGATAAGCTTAAATTCCAAAGCTAATACAATTAAGCCAAAAGGGTGAAAAATGGCTTAAATAGTTTACGGCAGAATGACCTAATAATGGTGAACAGCAAAATATATAGATGGTTTACCCAGCACAGTGATGCCATCCTCATTGTCAACGTTATTAACTACGCGATTAATGCTATTAGTTATGGTACACGGGCCCGTAGCTAGAGAAGTGGCACTCACGGAGGTAGAAGACCCTGAAGTCCCGGTAACTGTTGTACTGTTGCTATTCGATGCGCTTGCTGATTCTGGGATAGAGGCCACCCCTAGAAAAGGGTTACGCGGCCCTAAAAATGGGTTTTTTAAATCAAAAGTTAAACTATCAATTTTCAATTGTATCACTTGAAACATAGATTCTGCTATATTTATTTATAATTTATAAAAATCTCTCATTAAATTTCAAACATTGACACCTTATAACTAACTTATGGCTCGGCAAAAACAAAAATTTTTGTCAAAAATTTACGTTTGCTGGTGTTTTGTCAACAGATATTTTTTGTTTTTGTTAGTTTTTTTGAAAATACTGTCTTTAGGTTTGTTAGTTATTTAAAAATGTTTTGTGTGCTTTTGTTATTACAAAATCAAAAAATTCTATGTTTTATTTCAAAAAAATTAATATTGAATAAAAAACAACTTTATCTGATTTTGTATTTTCCCATAGGCTGCTGCTTATTAGAAACTATATCTTTGCATAACAATAAAGCATGATTAAAACCCACGTGTATATGTTTGTGTAAAAACCCAAAATTTAATTGCGCCGTGCCCTAGGCCTACTCTAAAACAAGCCAGGGATGGCCCACCAGGTAGGTTGATATCAAATAGCAATGACTGCAGACCATAGAAATTTACTAATTGCAAGTGTTCACATATTTTAAATTTATTGCGAGGGGAAATGTAATAGGGCATAAATAATATGTTTCTTTGATGACACAGCTCGACTTTTTTGATACATAAACTATATAATGATAAGGGTTATCATTTGAATTTTCAATAGTGTAATGTTTAAAAAAAACAGAGATTCACAAATTAAAATATAAAAAATATTTGTATATATGAATCGGCTAAACTGCTTTTATTTTCAACCATGAAATTGAATCATTTCAAAGTTGGGATGCAAAATAAATTGTATAACCTAAATATGGATGTTGAAGCATGATAAGCTCAAAACTTATATTACACAGGTCAACAAATACCAATGTCACAAAAAATAAGCTTAAAACATAAAAGAATGCATCCCCATGATAGCCATATTTTATATATATTTACCGTTTTTCTTGGTTTCTTTCGCCTTCGGCTCCTTAGATCCGTATTTTGATAAAATTGACATATCTTTATATACCCAAAAAAAGAAAAAAAAGATTTCTTTTTTTTATGGAAAACTCCTTGTTATATTTATCATCACAAATATTGTGAAATTAATTTTATTTTAAAATTTTTAGACATAAATTCAAATCACCCTATCTCTTCATATTGCTCAGTTATTTATAGTCATTTTAAAAGAACTCTTTGCCTTCCCAGTAATAAAATACTAGCAAATATACAAACATCAAGTTTAATGAAGATATTTATCGCGCAAGGATACAATATAAATTTAATACTTAAAATGATTAATAAGATTTTTAAATCAAAATTTTACAATGAAAACATCGCTTTTTTAACATACTCATCGACGACAGCATTTCCGGATACCAGCACAGCAAATAACGTTATACAGCAGTCAGTTAGCAATAATAATAAGTTAAATAATAAATCTCCTCTTACAACGAGTGAAAATTTTACAAAACCTATTATTTGCATTCCATACATTAAGGATTTAAGTTTTAAAATTAAAAATATATTAAAACAAAAAGTAACAGTTTATTTTAAACCAACAAAATCAGTAGAAAAACTACTCCAACCCCTTAAACATGATGCAACATCCAACTGTGTATACCAAATATTCTGCCAGGATTGTAACTCATCCTATATTGGACAATCAGGCAGAAATGTGAATTTACGACTTAAGGAACACCAAGCAGCTATTAAAAACAAGAAAGCAATTAGCTCTGCATTAGCAGAACACAATCTGGAATTTTCCCACAATTTTAACTTTTCACCTAAAATTTTACACATTGAAAAAAATTTATATAAAAGAAAATTTTTAGAAACAGTTGAAATCAACTCGCACAGTAATCTTTTAAATAGAAAATTTGAATTAAACCAATGTTTAAATAATACAACTTCACATTTTGTTAAAAATTTTCCCTTTTTATTTAAAAATTAAAAAATTAAAATAAACTATTTTAAAGAAAATATAAACTTATTTTTCTATATATTTTATACAAAGTTCAATTTTAAGAGAATATTAATATTATATATTTTTATGTATGTGTGCAATGCATATGTAATTTTATTTTCTATTTTTCAAACTGATGAAGGCAACCAACTGTTGCCGAAATATTTTATTTATTATTTATTTATAATATTTTGTTACAATTTTTATTAACGAGTTTATGAATTAATAAATATTAAATATTTTAATCTCGTTTTATTATACAAAATATATCAAGCTCTTGCATCAGTATTTTTTAAATACGACACATTATATCATCGTAATAAAATATCATTTAAAGTTTGAATTTAACAGTTTATTGTAAATATGCAAAAAAAAATCAATTTATTTTTGTTTTTGAATCTTTTTCAATTTTTTGACCTTTTTCTATAGTTTTTAATGTTTATGGCTGACTAACTAAGTTATATTAAAAACGGTAAACGGGTTTGAAGATCCCAAAGATGGCAAGTTTGATCTCTGTAGTTAGCTCATAACTCTCAAAAATTTGTTGGCCTGTGTAATCTGACAAAAACTTTATTTACAATAAATAAAATGTAAATATAAAAAAAATTTCTTTTTATCACAAAGCAAAATCAATCTTTTTCCAAATTATGTCGTTATTGTATTATACTTCCCCAGATAAGTAGGGTTATGTCCTAATGACAAACATTAAAATTAGGTCATTGTTGATATCTTAGTTTCGTAATCTTCAGAAAAACTCCATAATTTTTTTTAAACCTGTATTATGTCAGGCCGTTATTTTTTTTTTATTAATTCTTCATTTTGTAAATTGAAACAGGCCTTATTTATATTTATTTAGCAAGTAAAGAAATCAAATTGTTAGTTTAATAACAATTATAATAATCATATAATAACAATAATAATAATAGAATTATTAATACTTCGCATGGAACTTCGCGAATTTCTAGATGTTGTGGTTGCAATAGGTTGGTTCTGTGTAATGCATAATTCAAAATAAATGGATAAAGCAAGTGAGGTCAAACATACATATTTTTTTTTTAAAAAATCCACATAGGTAAGCACATAAACAAAGAGCAAACAGTTATTACAGTTGATGAAGAGGGCGGTATATCCATCCCAAAAGCAACCTCGATGATGTTTGACGCATCACCACGTGTACGGCGATTTCTATTCCTAGTGGATCTATTACTATTGTTATTATTGCCACGGCGAGAGTTAAAGTCAAATATTCGAACATGCCCGCCCATATCCATATGAACGTCACTGAGAGAACCTAAGTAATCGGCAAGGTAATCGTTGTACCAGGCCGATGCTATATAAATAATATTAAAAAAGTTTTTTTTAAACATTTTCTAAAGGGCGCGTTCAAAGTTAAGTTATTTTTAAAAAAATACTTTATGTAATTTTTTATCTTGTAAACCTTTATAGCAATCCTAATGGTAGTACTAAAGTTAGTTTATTCAAAATAAGTTTTTGGTTTTAAATTTATTTTAGTCATACAAATAAATAATTACTTTGAACGCGATGAAGATATTAAAATTTAAAATACACGGGTCAACAATTTTTTGAGAGTCATGAGTTAACTACAGAGATCAAACCTGCCATCTTAGGGAATATCAAATCCGTTTACCGTTTTTTTAATCAAACTTAGTTACTATTTTTGATCAAGGTGTTTGCCAAACCCGACACAACTTTAGCCCAGTCTTAGTCTCCAAAATTTAAATTTTAATCTTTGTCTGACCTTGTCCAAAAAGTCGGTAATAAATTGAGCTTAAACGAAGGCGTGGTAAATTTTAAAAAGCGATATGTGATCAATGGAATGAACTAAAGCATCTGAAGATTTTTCTCATGGAAAACTATACCTTAGAATTTAGGTTCACCAGAGTGTAATTACGTACATAGAAGTCATTTTCGAAAATAGCGCACGTGTACAATACTAAAGCTGCTGAGTGACCTAAATAGGCACGCCTTAAACAATATTCCTAGAATAAGAGCCTAAGCTAAAATTATTAGATTGCGAGCAAATTTAAACCCGTCAGCAACATCGTTTCTTTGCTCAGGTAATAAGAGTCAAAGCCCTAAACTGGTAGGGCGCCCCTAATGGAAGGTATGCAATCTTAAAGAAGTTTTTTTATGGTCTAAAAAAACGAATCATAAAATAAGTTTAAATCTTAATTAGTATAAACGTCTAAAAAACTTGTTTAGCGTTTTATCTAACCTAAGTCTAATCAAGCTCAAAAAGGTCGGCCAATTTGTTAAGGAAATAGGCCAGGGCCGTTGATATAAAATTAAAAACAACGAAAAAACTAACACGTAGTAGGTTGGTCCTCTCTAACGTTAGATCGGCTATTAGTCTTTGTTGAGGCGGCTTGTGCCTTTGCCCTATTAAGCTTCAATTCTTTCCTTTTGTCGCGAGCTTCTTTATCGAGCATAACATCATTCATTGCGTCAATGAAATTATCAAGTCCCAGGACCGAACATTTAAAAGGTGATGTGGCGCCACCATTTTTGTTGCCGAACGATTTGCGGCAAACAGGACATTGACGTTTAGTTTTTAGCCAAGTTTCTACGCAAAGCTGGCAAAACAAGTGGCTGCATTTTAAAACGGTAGCCTATGGTAAAGGTAAAAAATTGTATAAGATATAAAAATGTTCCATAAAAGACAATTGGTAACATTAGCCTCTTCTTATAATTAATGTATTTTGGCAAAAAATCACGTAAAAATTTTAATTACTCAACCTGATATACTTATCAAATTTTTATCACACTCTCAATTATTAAACAGTCCCCTAAAATTAACCAAAATATTTATTAAAAAATATTAACTCCTACAAATGGGCATCTAAAAAATATAATGTAATTAATTTTATTAATATTTTTGAGCCAATAATATTGACAGACATGACAAGCATGTTATCTAAAATAAACCATATACTTATCGAACTAAAAAATCTTAAAAGTTGAGGCGATTAATTTTCCGATTTTTTTTCCAGCAAAATGATAATTTAAGACTAATCTTTTTTTATACTAATTTTAAAATTGAAACAATTAGAATATAAATTTTTTATATTTCAAATTTGAAAAGAAAAATTATTAAAATTTACGATGGCTAAAAAATTATAAATATATTATGAATCAATCAAAAAAATAGATTTACTATCCCAAAGTAAAACATAAAACCTGAAAGAAGAAAATTAAAAAAATAATATATAAAAACTACCATCATACTAAATAGTTCCCAAAAAGTTGCTAAAAATAGTAATAACTGAAACATTATTTTATAAAACAACAACGTTATTTCTAGCAATAAAGTTTACTGTTTTTTAGGCATTTTTAAAAATACAAAAGTAAAATAAAATTTGCATCAAACCTTGACAAGAGTTTCGTGACATATGACGCATTGGAAATCGTTTTCGAGAGCATGCATAATTTTGGTGGTTACAGTTTGACGTTCTTCAGAGAGCTTATTTTCGTTGGCAAACGAACTATCAAGCTTTCTCTGGAGTTCTGCTTTTTCCCGATTGTTTTTAGATAATTCCTCTTCAAGCTTCGTCTTAAGCGCATGGTGTTTTTCGACTTCGCTTAGTTTTTGGTCTAATACAAGAATGTTTAAAACAAAAATTTCAAATAGCTGTTAATAAAATGTGTTAAATATTCAGACTTTGAAGCATTATTAATGCTAAGAGCCATGGTTTGACCTTTTAGGAAAATAAGCTTGGAACAAGAAGTTCACTTAACACATTAAATGTAAATCTTCAGCCAATTCATTTAAGTTACATAAATCATATTAACATAACAAGAGTTGCTAGACCCCGGAATATATGTTTTAAAGTTCGATCAAGTAGGCATTTAGTTCATGGCGTTTTTAAATATTACGGGTAGTTTATATAGCTACCTGAACATGCTCGTATTGATAAAAAACATTCAGTGGGATGAAAATATATTTAATAAACATATCATAAAAACAAATAGAATTGGTGTAAGAAAGGTAAAACTGGTCAAGGATCCAAATAATTGCATATAAAGAAAACATTTAGATAAAAATTTTAAATAAATAAGTTAATATTTATAAAAACTGTAAGGGTTGGACAATTTAAATTTTGACAAAAACTCTGAAAAATACTCATAGATATCTTTCAATACATTCATGGATTAACAAAGTTCAATTAAAGCCAAAATAAATGTTAATTAAAAAATTTTCTTAATTATAATAATAGGCAATACTTAATTCTTTAGTGGTTTGATTCAAAATTTCATTAGTTTTTGCGAGTTGTGAAACCAAATCAGATTTCACATTTTGAACAGAAATTAATTCTTGGGCTAAACTATTTTGAGATGTCAAGAGGCTATTCACTTGTTCTTCAAGCTTTTTCAACTTACATTCATGTTCTAACTCCATTCTTGCTTCATACTTTTTCTTCTCAGCATCAAATTGGTCCTAAAATTATTACGATATAAAATAGATTGGTGGTCATCTAATTATATATTGAATAAATATCTATTTATTATCCAATCCATCCAACCAATGCTAACTAAAACTAAAAAACTTAACAACAAATGATTTGACAAAGAGCACAATTTATTTTAAGATACAACTATTAAAATGCGTGTATTAAAATATTCTCAAGAGTGCTTTTTAAGAATACAATTAATTGGCAAAAGGTAAAAGTCCATTTTTTTAAACTCGTTTTTTGGGTCAAATAAACAAATAAAGGGATTTTAGCTTCAATCAAAAGAATTTAAATTTAGTGCTTAAATTTTGTATTCAGCTGATTTGTTTCATTTAATTTTTATTAAATGAGTATCTCCAACGGGACTTTTTCCAGCTTAGATGGTAAATGTCAATTAACAAAAATTAGTCATTAAAAGCAGGGCTGGGAAAACAATGAGCCAAAAAACTTTGGCTCATTTTTTCCCCTAAAACATAAAAAAAGAAAGGGGGGCAAAAATAAAGGGCCAAAACAAGAATTCAAAAAAAGCCCTTACTAAGAAAAGGGGCCAAAAAAAACCCACAAAAAGTGGCTCTTAAAAAGAGCCCCAAAAAACCCATTTTATGTTTTCTATAATAATTTCAAAAATTTTGATGGGTGGGTTATTTTTTCTTAAAGCTCCTAGGAGTTTTTTTAAGAAAAGGGGCTTTTTTTAAACATGCCCCTTTTCTTTAAGCAAAAAAGGGGCTTTTCTTTTGCCATGCCCACGAGTTTGTGGGCATTTGGAAAAAAAACCCAAAAACTTGTTAAAAAAAAGTCTATTTAGTTTTTTTTCCCAGCCCTAATTAAAAGTGTTGTATTTTTTATACCTTTTTCAAAGCTTGTTCTTGGGTTAAGAGTTTAACGATAGTCTTTTTAGCAATCAATTCTCCTCGCAATTGATTAATTATTTTGTGGTAACTATAAAATAATAGCATAAAAATTAAATCAACGATAAATTTTTAACCAATCAGTCAAAAATTTTTTCTCTAAAAAATTATTTTTAAAAATAACTCTTGAAGCTCAGCTTATTATAAAAAATATATTAAAAATTAGGACAAAAAGTAAAAATTGAATTTGCACTCATGCCAGCATTATGACTTCATACAGTTTTTCAAAGAATTTAAAAATATAAATATTGAACAAATTTAAAGTAAAAGTCACCTCTTTTATTCAAAAAAAGGTTTTAACATTTTTGGAATTAAATTTAATTTTTCAAAAAAATGAATGTGAAGGTGCCCTTCTGTGTTATTTACAAATAATTTATATTATACTGTTTTATTTGTAGAATATATGAGGTTTTCATTATGTTACAAAAACTTGATTTAAGCAATTCTCAGAATAAAAAAAGCTTGTAAAAATCCTGCAAAAAGTTTTGCAAATTATTTGGCACAAAATTGGTTACGCAACAATCATAATGTATAGACAAATTATTTTATCAAAGGTTTGATTTTCAAGTTAATTATACAGGAGTTTGTTTATTAACAAAAATGCATCCTAAGCAAAAACAATTTTCTAAAAATTTAGTATGTTATTATAAATTATGCTAGTATGATGAATTTACAATAATATATTTTAATTTACTTTGGTAGATGTATTACCAAACAATTATAAATTTGAAATTTTGTAAAATTTGATTTAAAAAAATAGATATTTAAATAATTATACTTATGGGTGTTTGGTAAATGACTGGCACTTTTAGATAAATGTAAGCTTTCACGACTACTATTTGTACTTTGTGTTTGACAGGACATAGTTTCAATTTTAATTTTTTTATTTGGAGATGTGTGTTCTACACTGTGTGATGGCGTTATTAAATGCTTATCAGTTGTGTTTCCATTCCCATTATCACCTACATTTTCACTTTTGGCCCTAATTTCTTTGATGTATTCGACCCAAAAGGCATCATCCTTTGTACTTTGCTGGGCCCAATTGTCAAAATCATCAAAGTTTGTGGTAAATTGGAATAGAAAGGGCCCTGAAAAATATATAATGTCTTTTTCTTGTAAGGTGACAGATGCCATAGGTGTAATCTTTTTCCCATTCACAAAGGTTCCATTTAAACTCTGTTAATTAGATTATGTTGTAATTTACTATCTAAACAACAAGTTGAGCAACAAGGTATCACCACTTTTATATATAATACCTCAAAAAATCTTTTAATTTGATGACTATAAAAACTAAGTAATTTGTCATTTTAACAATAATTACAAAACTAACATGAATTATTCTTGAATACTACCACCTGCCTAATTGCAGATTATCTGAACAAAGTTTAAAATAGTTTTTTAGCAGCTACATGAACTTAATATAAGACTGATGAATATTTTTTAATAAGGTCTCCAAAAATAATATTAAAAAAAAATTTAAACAAAACACAAGAATTATTTTCATAAAGAATTATAAATAACATATTTTATAGTTTATAATAAATGTATGTTCTATAAATTACGAATTATAGTTTAATATAAAACATAAAAAAACATTATAAAATATATTCTAAATTACTTGTAAATGATTAATTTATTTTACTCCTATAAAAATTATAGGATATATTTTAACTATTTATGTGTAAACATTATTTGTCAAATATTAATCAGTATTACAATTTTACTCACTTTTAAATCTTGAATAAGCCATTCTTTTGATTCGTTTTGTTTTAGCAAAACTTGTTCTTTGGATACATTTTTATTGACAAGTGGATATGTAAGCGAGCATGACCGCCCAAATGTAATCTAAATTGATTCTTATTTAATAGCATATAAAAACAACAATTTTGTAAAGTAATTGTTACATCTTTTCCGTCATGCAAGACATAGCCTTTGTTGCGCGATAATAATGTGCAAAAGAACCCATCCCGTTTCATGTTCCAAAAAATAAAATTCAAAAAAAAAAAAATGGATTGATGATTGACAATTAACGTCTGCTTTTTTCGAAAGTTCTTATAAAAATGTAATTTTATATTTGCAAAGCTGCACAACACATGAACCTGTAAAAAAACACATAATTAAGTAAAACGTCCGACTTTTTAAAATATTAAAGCCTTCTTTCTAATCATTAAAACACATAGCATAAATATTTAAAATACAATAGTTGTGTATTTAAAGCAAATAGCACTTTGGGGTTCATTTAGACCCCAGCACATTTTTTATTATCTGCAAAATTTTATATATTATTGGTCAAATTTTTGTGACTTTTTTTAAGTATACGTTAAACTAAATAATTTATATATAAATCAAATAACAAAATATGTTTAGAAATTAAAAGTTTAATTGGAGTCCGTGTAGACTCCAAACTCTCAATTTTGTTAAAACTTATAATATTGCTTTAGTGCAAATATAAACTGAAATATTTTAACTTATAATTTAAATATTTTTTCTATTATTGCAAAAGCGTATAAAATATTGTTATTGTATAGATGATAGTAAATATTATTTTTTCTATTTAAGGGCGCGTTCAAATTCAGTTCGTTTTTTTTAATTTTAAGAATTTTAAAAATTTTAAAATTTTTACTTTTTTACAAAAAGTCGTCAATTTTTGTTATTAGCTTTTATTTAGTTTACCTGAAAGAAATGTTTTTATAAAATTAAAAAAAAAATTTCAAAAAATTCAAAATTTTTCAAAAATTTGAAATGAGTCTGAACACGCCCTAAAGTAACCAGTTTAAAAAGTGAATAATAGCCAAAAATAATTTTATTTTAGGGCACGTGCAAAGTGAGTTTTTATTTTCGTAAAATTTTGAAAATTCTAAAAATTTTAAAAATTTATTTTTTTTTTAAATTTTTTTAAAAAATTTTTATTTCAGAAATAGCATTTTATGCGCATATACCAAATTTGGCACCTATTTAAAAATTTGCGTTTTATTACAAAATAAAATTTTTCAAAATTTTGAAAATTTCACGAAAATAAAAACTCACTTTGCACGTGCCCTTAAATAATTTTTTTTCTTATATTTATCTAATAATATTCTACTAAACCTAAAAACATTATTTGATAAATAATATTGATACATTAAATTTATTGACATGATTCCTCTGATGTATAGAAAAAATAATTCTTATTTTTCAGATTTTTTTACTCTTTGTTAGGGCACATGCAAAGTGAGTTTTTATTTTCGTAAAATTTTGAAAATTTTGAAAATTTATTAATTTCAAAATTTTTTCAAAAATTTTTTCTTTTAGAAAAAGCATTTTATGTGCATATATTAAATTTGGCAACTTTTTGAAAATTTGCGTTTTATTACAAAATAAAATTTTTGAAAATTTTATAAATTTCACAAAAATAAAAACTCACTTTGCACGTGCCCTTAAATAAAATTTACAATTAACATTCATAATAACTTATATTAGTTTGTGTTTAGAGAGCACGTATTCTTTAGAATAATTAAAAAATAAAGTTCATAGCCATTGAACTCTAAAAGTTATAGAGATTATAAATTGGGGTCCGAGAATTCGCGTTACAAATTTCTCACCCTAACACTCGCACCAAATAAAAATTTTTTATTTCAAAATACTTTTTTTTATGAATTATTATAAAAATGTTCTACTAAATCTAATAACAATACTTAATCAATAATATTAATACATTTAGTTGATTAACAAAATTTTTTTTAGTATATATAGAAAAATGAAAAATTCATAATTAGATTTTCTTACTATAAAAATTAGGATTTACTTTAAAAAAATTTATATTAGTTAAATTAAAAAACACGTATTATTTAAAATAATTTAAAAGTATTGTTCAAAGATTAAACATTAAAATTTTAGAGGTTTAATATTGGGGTCCGTATGGCCCCACTATAGTATTCGCGTTACATTTTTCTCACCCTACTATTCGTGGGTAAATACAATATTTTTTATAAATTAATTTCAACCTTGTCAAGCTCGTGGCCGAAGTGGTAAGGGGCATTAAGATAAAGAATAGATATTTGTAGGTATTTGATCCAATAAATTTATTATTCATTTCATTACAATGCTCTAATAACAAATCTTCCTCATGATTTCAGTCAGCACAAAACAAAATCTCTTTTCTTTTAACAACAAAAATACACTAATACTAAACTACCAAAAAATAATAATCAAAATCTTTTTCTTATTTTTTTTCCAGGTTCCTCGTGTGCGTGGCTTCTCTTGTGCGTTGCCACGCGCACGACACCTCACCGCTTAAAAAAAGATACAATGTAAACCAGCCCTAAACAAAATTAGTTGCAATACCTATTCTTTTAATATAAAACAAAACTAAGAAATATGGCGAGTGCTGGTATGAAATCATATTACAAAACATTGAGTTTACATCAATAATATATACAGTTAAAATTGCGTAATGTGTTACATAATATTACATCATACATGTTTCAAATTCAAATAATTATTTGAAAAGCATATCTTTATTCTTTAATTTTCAAAATTTTCTTTATTAGGGTCTACTACACAGCCCAAAAAAAACATAATAAGCCCAAATTTTTTTATCCCAAATATTTTATCCATCAGCCCAAATAAACAAAAAAAAACAACAGGGATCATTTCTTATGTCCCATTTGACAAAAACCCAGGCATTTTGCCCAGCCAGAGGTCTTTTAGCCTCTCAAAATAAACCAAAAACAGAAATCAATTATGGGATCATTTCACCCAACCAGAGGTCTTTTAGCCTCTCAAAATAAACAAAAAAAATAATAATCACTTATGGGCTTTAAATTTATATCTTTATTCATTAGAGGGCTAACACGAAAACACATTCTCCACTTCTTAACAGACCCAAAATAAACCCTTCCATAAAAAATTTTAGATGCAATGGCCAATTAAAAAAAAATTAAGTTTATAGATAAAATTCCGGGACCTCACAAAGTTTATAAAATAACCTAATTCTTAATAATGATGCATTCATTTCTTGTGCAGTTGCTCGAATTTGATTATCTTTCACTCCCCCGCTTGTATAGTTGTTATTATTTACTATTGCTCGCACCAATAGATCCCTGTATGTTGTTGACTGATTGATTACTCGCTCCACACAAAGGAAAAGAATAAACATCAAGGATTATAAAATTAAATGGCGGATCATTTTGCTTCACAATAAGCTTACCTGTAGTTCCAAGAATAATAGTTATTTTTAGAATATTGCTTTTACGAATTTGCGTGATTAGGGGCCAAATGAGATGGTTATTATGCTGCGTCATTGAGGTAACTTGGAGTGTAAAGGGGCAGTTATTATTAAATATCTTGTCACTGACAACATGTGCGCCATAGGGGAAATTTTTTTTATTATTATTAGGATACTGTCGCCGCACCATAGGTAAAAAGTTATTATTACTAGTATACTGTCGACGATCTTATCGCCGATCCTGTCGATCGCGCCAAATGTCAGACTCGTGGCCGAAGTGGTAAGGGGCATTAAGATAAAGAATAGATATTTGTAGGTATTTGATCCAATAAATTTATTATTCATTTCATTACAATGCTCTAATAACAAATCTTCCTCATGATTTCAGTCAGCACAAAACAAAATCTCTTTTCTTTTAACAACAAAAATACACTAATACTAAACTACCAAAAAATAATAATCAAAATCTTTTTCTTATTTTTTTTCCAGGTTCCTCGTGTGCGTGGCTTCTCTTGTGCGTTGCCACGCGCACGACAAACCTCATAAACAACTTTTAATTCCTGAGGGACTAAGGCTATAACTAATAAAAATAGCAAAAAAGTTACAATAATTAATTCATTAGTATAATTTATTTTAGGGTATGTCAAATTTTTAATATAACTCGTTATAAAATTTTTGTTTTGTTAAACTAAAATTATGTTAAACAAATTGCGGTGTTGTTTTTTATTGCTCTATTACAAACAACGGGACATTGCAGGATAGAATTAAACAAAGCAGTGCTACACCTATATATTCATACCAATTAATGTAGAGTATTAAATGTAGAGTAATTATTTGTCGCAATAATTATAAATTTATTAATATTTGCTGAGTTATTATAATTTGACATTTTAAAGGTTGCTTTTTAATGTGTCATATATTTATTTTTAAAAATTAAAATAAAATATTTTTCCATATATTATTGGCTAAAACCCACTTGAATATTATTATCTTATTGTTTTATAAATAGTGACAATCAAATTATTTATAAATGATTATGTAATTAATCTATCGAACACAATCAATCATCACTACTATCCTTTAAATAAATAAGCGAGTCAGAAATATCCATTTTAGCAATATAGAAAAACTTTTTTAAAACTTAGTGAGGGTTAAAAAAAAGTTTAAAAATTATAAGTTAATTAGGCGCATATGCTTAATTCCGCTTAAGGGCACGTGCAAAGTAAGTTTTTATTTTCGCAAAATTTTGAAAATTTTAAAAAATTTTAAAAATTTTTTTTTTTTAAAAAATTTTTAAAAAATTTTTTTTTTTAAAAAAAATTTTTTTTGTTTAAAAAATTAAATTTCAACTTTTAAAAAATTTTGTTTTTTATAAAAAAATTTTTTTTCAAAAATTTAAAAATTTCACAAAAATAAAAACTCACTTTGCACGTGCCCTAATCTACAAAAACTTTAGACACGGCCTTTTATGAACATCTGAATTTTACAGCTTTCCATGGTACAGGCCTTACATGCGAAACTTTGTTCAAAAATATGTGTGTTGCTGTTGTCCTCAAAATAATGAAGTTTTTTAAATTGAGTTTATTTTTAGTTAGAAGTAGAGATAGATGAACGAACACCTCTTATTAATTCTACTGTTACTAACGGGCTACCCAAGTTTTTTTAAACATTTATAATTATATAGAGAAAAATTAAACCCCCCTGTTTCAGAATTAGATAATATATTGCATAAAACCGCCAGGTTTAATAAAAATTATTTATTTATTTAAGTGTTTTAGTTATAATATTTCTGTTTATAGTAATATTATTGATGTTGCTGCAACAGAAGGTTATATTTTTGATCAAAATGAGTTTTTGGATAAAAGTCATTTTTACAAGTTAAATTACTACTTTTATAATTACTAAATATGTTTAATTTTTATATGGAATAAAGTTACAAAGTTTGTTATGTTAATTTTAATTAATAGCTTTGTTAAAACAAATGACAATGCTTTTGCTATTTTTCATGAAACTATTTTATATATATTTTAAAAATATTTGGCAATTTTTTTAAAAATATAATCAATTAGAAATCTTTTGACAAAGATTCCACCAAATGTTTTGCAGAAGTTGTCAGAAGATTTATATGGTGGTGAAAAAACTGATGTAGCACCAAATGATTCAATAGGTTGTTGTTTGCTTTTATAGTTCATAATTCTTTTTATTAAATTCCAAATATTTGTTTTTCAAAACACACAAAATTTGCATAACCTAGAGCATCATTTATGGTAACTCTCACTTTTGGTTAATTTTTTAATCCTGATTACAATAGAATCAGCCAAGGCCTTAGATTTTTGGGTCAAAAATGGGATTTTCTCATTTTTGGGGAATTGGGCTTTTACATAATAAAATTTAAGGATGAAAACAAAAGTTAAAAAACTGATTTGGGTAAACATACATTTATATATTAAGTTTGACATTTTATATATTTTAATTTTCTTTTATTTTTTTTTCTTTTAAAATTAGCAGTTTTTTCTTAAAATTCGTTTTTTGATTTTATATAACTTGAAAGTAAATTTCTAATAAGATGAAATTACCTTTTTTACACCATTTTTTTATTTAAATATAAATGCTTGAGGTGATCTGGGGGGGGGGGGAAGAGAGAATGTTAGTGTTTGGGTGTTGTTAATCATTGGGTAGAAAAGGATCATTGGTAAACATTCATTTGGGAAATTGGGCAAGAAGGGTAAGGAAGCACTTGTAGACTTTTAACAATTAATTCCAACTTAATTAATTTATTGTATATTCATTTCATCAATGTATCAAATCTCCATCTACCAGCTCACACCAAAACCAGTCTTTGTACTTAAGCTTTTTTTCACAACACAAAATAATTAATTTTTACAACGAATATCAAAAACTAAACTAAAATATATTATTTTTACTCACGTTTCGTGCGCACGCACGACCTAATTGATTTTTTAACTTAGTAGTCCTAGAAATATTATTTTTTTTCTGAACTTTGGTCTCAAATTAGAAAATTTGAGGTATTGGGAGAAAAACCCATGATCGTTTAATTGCAAGAAAATTTTAAACCTTCTAAATATTGTTTATGTATTTTTTGTTGTTCAGTGTTATCTATCATTTTTAATATATTGCATGCATTTTGATTAATTTAGAAAACATATCAGCCACCAAAAAAAATGCGCTTTCTAAATTGGGTGGTTTATCTAAACGATTTTCAACTTCCAAAAACATCCCTTCTTCAAGCAAAAACTCAAAAAACAATGGTCTCATTTCAGATATGGAAGAGCAGAATGAAGTACAACTTATTAAACTTTATAAAATTATGCACAATTTTTTTCTTTTAAATAATTTTTTATTGAAGTAATTTATTCCATTTTAATGCTGACTTATAGGAAATATTTATTTTATAAGGTTATAAATATGTTCACTGATCTTACCCCTGAAACTATTGTGGCTCAATTTAAGGCATTAAACGAACAACAATCTCCAAATTCAAACTCCTTGGCATCTCAAGAGAAAACACAAAAAGTTTAGTTCTGATTTGTTAAATCTATATATTGCTTCAAACATTAGGGCACGTGCAAAGTGAGTTTTTATTTTCGTAAAATTTTCAAAATGTAGAAAAAAAATATTTTTTAATAACACGCAAATTTTCAAAAAGTTGCCAAATTTATATATGCACATAAAATGCTTTTTCTGAAATAAAAAATATTTGAAAAAAATTTAAAAAAAAATAAATTTTCAAAATTCATAGAATTTTCAAAATTTTACGAAAATAAAAACTCACTTTGCACGTGCCCTTAAATCTGATTGAGTATTTTAAATAGATCTGGGAAAAGAAGTGAAGGCAATCTGCTAAAAATTCAATCTTGTGAGCTTACCAAAAAAAATGTTTTTTTTAAAAAAACTTTTTTAAGCCCTCTTTCTCACATAAATCTTTAGCTTATTTATGATTACTAATCTATTAAAAAAAAATTTGTTGAGTTATAGTATGTTTTTTAATCTAATTGATTTACAAAATTAGTTTGAGTCTGGCTAGACCAACAATTCACTGCGTCCGGTCCAACTTTCACTATTCTGGTGACCGGTGCGATTGATTGCATCGTTTTTGTTTTTTCCCCATATTCTCATAATAAATTAAAAGGCTAAATTTTTCTTATTATACTTTGCATTTGCTGTATTTGTCCCACATTCCGTTTTTAAATGTAATAAATATCTAATGTAAAACTGTAGTTAAAAATTATTTTTATGCAAGTCACTATAAAAAGGGCATGTGCTAAGCTACATCGGGGTCACCCATTAGATACTATCCAAATATCTCACTTTACGTGAACTGATGACAGGAATGTGAAATAAAAATTAATACAAAAATTTAAATTGTGCTATTCTTCCTATATACTTATTAATAGTTTTAATTGAAAATAGATTTATGAGAAATTTTTTAAAAATTGTTTTTTTTAATTTTATTGACCGACCTTATTAGGCAGCTTTTTTAAAATTTTATTTTCGGCCCTCATTTGATCCTTTTCCCTTTAATAATGGAGCTATAAGACAAAATCTTTGTAGCTAGTTTTTCACCATTTATTATTTAAGCAAACGCTACAAGTTTTGCAAATATCTTCTCCAAAACATTGTGAAGGAAATTTTTTTTATAAGTTTTAATTTAGTTTCTTATTTGATTTAGATTTTATAAATTTTCTAAATACTCATTTAATAAAACGCATTTTTTGCAAAAATGTGCCCTCCCTAATTTTTAGCAATTGGAAAAATGAAATATAGGCGCCTAAAATATTACCTCATTGATATATTACTGTATCTATGTAGATGATGAATGATTGGTTTGAGGAAATAGTTAATTCGCTTGAACATATAAAGATTCTTCACAAAGAGGATTTTGTTATAACTTTATAGAACATGCCGGTATATCCGTTGTCCCTTTATAATTTGAAAAAATTGGCACATTTACTTGAATATAAATTTTTTATTAACATAATCTAAGAATGTATTCAATATATAATGCTTTAGTAAAATTAGCATTGAATGTTTATTCTACTAATTATCTGGAATTTAGCTTTTGTTAATACATTAGGATCAATCCCTATTTACATTCTTTACAGAATAAATATGTTATCAAGCGAATTAGAGTCTCTACTACTCCCTTTCGTAATAATACAAATCAAGTTGCATCTTATAATTGCTTATTAGAATATCTTATAGACATTCATATATATATAGCACTAATATATTTATATTATTTTTTACCCAAATATATTAAATAAATCAAAACTTCTTAGTTGCAATGATACAGTCTATTTGGCTTAATAATTTTTATTTAATTTCTTGAGGCTGACTTTATTATATTTTTTTCTATATTTGATCAGCTATTTTTACATTATAAATATCACTAGCTATCTCCTTATGATGGACCTAATGTATATAGCCAAGTAATAAATGTTTTTAGGATATTTATTAATTAAAGCTAAAATAATATTGTTTTCCACGTATTAAAATCATATGTCAACATTAAAATTATAATTTTAACAAAGTTAATATTTTTATTAGCAAACGGCAATAACTTTATGCAACTTTAATACGGCAGCCGGTCTATCAATCGTAATTATTGACATATTAGGTTGAACTAAATTAATATCGTTGTATGTTAGCACATCTCTTGTTGGAATAGTTTCGCATGCCAAATATTTTAACAATGTATTGCTCTGAAACCTTGTTACGGCAGACGTTGAATAATTGCCCTCACTCATATCTTTCTGTCGGAAAAAGGTTTTGGTATTTAGCCCGATTGGTTTTTGAGTGATTCTCACCTAAGGACAGACATTTAAAAAGTGCAAAACAGTATGCGCTCTCAACCTAGAGATATGTATTTTAATAATGTTTTTAAATATCCTATCAATTTTAGCAAAATACATTAAAAACTTCATGTTTATAAAATAATTAAAACAATGTTTTACGTTAATTAGTAGCAAGAAATACTTGATCAGTATAATTGATTATGAAATTCTCGGTGTAAATGCGATTATCAGTTAAAACTATGAATTGTATAGTACAATTGATCCCGTCATTTGCCGCTCCTTTAAGATCAATTACTAACTGCAACAAAAAATATCCAAGAGATTTTACATAATTATTTGCACGTGTTTAATCCCTCCTTAGCATGCTAGTTTGCAATGACATGGGACGAAATCATATAATTCACCTAATTGTTAACAATTTTCGCCAAACTTAGCTGGTTTAATTTTTTTATGCTTTCAGCTAATCAAATTCGGCCAAAGATTATATGAAATGTAATTGGACAACAAAAAAAACAAAATAAACGATTTTTTGATGGTTTTGTAGAGAATTTTCTTGCGATAACGATCCCGGCTTTAGTTTTTTTCCAATGCCTCCAATTTTTTTAAACCGCGTCCAAAGTTTATAAAAAAAATTCACAAAATTTTTTTAACTATTAATTTTTCAATCTATTGTATTCAGATTCCTTATAAAAAACATATCTAAAAAAGGTTATTACCTAAAATATTTAACAATTCGCTTTCAAGTTATTTAGGATCAAAAAACGGATTTTATGACGAAAACCACTAATGTTATAAAAATAAAAAAAATAAATATTACAAAAAAAGTTAAACGCCTTACGTTAATAATGAATGTTTTCGTTATCTAAATATATTTTTTTTGTTACAACCCATAGGTTTTATAATATAGAAGCCCAAAATACCCCATAAATCGAAAAATCTTAACTTTGACACCGATTAATTAATGTGATCAGCGCCAAAAACTTGACCAAAAACCATAGTTGCCATAAATGATGCTTAGGGTCGTCCAAATTTTGATGTCCAGTGTAATAGATATGTTATAGGTCAAAATAATATAATTGTATAGATATATCAAAAGAATTACAGTTTTATTAATTAGTGCCATATATTCATAAATTTTCTTGGCTATGCTTGTTTAATTATTTGTTACCCACGTCTCGATAATTTAAAAGCTAAAATAAGTTGATATTCTTAATACAAGACCGTCAGGGCACATAGATATTCAGTGTAAGTTACGCTAAATATTTTTTTAATTTTTACGAAGATAAAACTAACCTGTCTATAGTAAAAGGTCCCACTAAAATCTGGTATATTTTTAAGCAAAAAATTCATTGAGCTTGTCGGGTAATTGAAAACATCTATCCATTCTTGAATCATTCCATTTCGCGAATAACTTACTCGTTTACGGTAATCAGAACTAACTTCAAAAACCAAATTTCCGGGTAGGCTATAGTTTAGGGTCGTAACTTCGGTCAAAGGTACATTTCTTAGAAAAATATATAAATTACTGGAACATTTGTCCTTAGTAATATATAAGAAAAGCTGCTTAAAATGAATAATATTTGTAAGAAACGAAACTGCCTTTAGAAACATTTTATGGTCCTTTAGATTTTAATATATATCAGCTAAACTGAAAATCATTATATCTAATTTGCTAAATACACAGACCTATAATAACACTAGACAACAAAATTTGGACGACCCTAAGCATGATTTATGGCAACTATAATTTTTGGTCAAGTTTTTGGCGCTGATCAAGAATATGAAATCAGAATTTTAGCCAATGCCTCAGATTTTAAGTTACTCGGTGTCAAAGTTGAGATTTTTCAATTTTTGGGGTATTTTGGGCTTCTATATCCTAAAACCTATGGGTAGTAACAAAAGTTTAAAAATATATTTAGATAACAGAATTAATTATTAACGTAAGGCGTTTAAATTTTTTTATAATATTTATTTTTTTATTTATTCATTTCTATAAAATTAATGGTTTTCGTCTTTTGATCCTAAATTACTTGAAAGTAAATTGCTAATAATTTTAGGTAATAACCTTTTTAGATATTTTTTTTAAGGAATCTGAATATGCCATTAGTTTTTGAAAATTAATAGTTAAAAAAGTAATTTTTTTTCTGAACTTTGGACGCGGTTAAAAAAAATTGGAGGCATATTGGAAAAAAAAAACTAAACGGGGGATCATTATGGCAGGAAAATTCTCTACAAAACCCTCAAAAAATCGTTTATGTTGTTTTTTTGTGTGTCCAGTGTTCGATGAAGTTTAACAAAAATACTGCAACAAACTTTTGTAATCCATGGTAACAATTTTTTTATTCCGATCTGCATAGTGTAAACCTTAAGAATTCGAAAAATTTTATACCAAATATGACTGACTTAGGGAACCTGAGACTCCTTAAGTTAAATAAAAAAATATATATGGTCAATTCCACCTCAATCCAACAAGTCCGGGAGGGGTACCCCTTTTGATTTGGCTGAAATTTTGCATGGAGGTAGTATCTAAGAGTATCTTATAATCTGGAAATTTTTTTTGACTGGAAGTGATTTTTGACGGAGATAGGGGCAAAAGAAAAAACAATTGCAAGGTGAATTTTCACATTTGATGCAACTTTGGGAGGTTATAAGTCAAAAAGTATTATAGCTAGAGACTTAATTTTTTTTTTATTTTGAAGAGGACAATAAGGGCTATCTTGCATGTGTTTATTATTTTAAATTTATTTTTTTGAAATTTTACAATAAAGAACATTTAGTTTGATATAACTAAAAAAACCTATTTTTGAATTTCTTAAAAAATTGCTAAAATACAGTCCTTAGTATTCATTATTAATATATGAACTCAAAAGTTTGGGACCGACTAGACTTTTTAAAAAATAAAAAAAAATTTTTTTTTTGATTTTTAGACAAAAATTTGCTCCCTGTACTATATTAAAATTTTTAAAAGTGCCAAATTTGTTTATATATAATAAGTTAGACATAGGGGCAAATATGTTAGGCTATAACAGTTTTATTAATTTGATTCAAACTATTATCAATTTTGGAAAGAAAAGGGGAACTTTAGAACAAAAAAATTGGTAATTTTTAGTATTTTACTCCTATCATCTAAGCCGACTTTCTGGGTCACTACCTAACTAATTTGAAAATTTAAAATTGCATTTTACACAAAAATATCACTATATAACATAAATTTCCCCACATTTTACAACGTACCCATAGCTTTTTATGAAATAAAAACCAAAGTTTGCCAGGTTTTTTGAAATTTTAAGGTGTAAAAAATAAAAACTTAAAATTTTTATGCTTATATATGTTAACTTTTACTAGTCATTATTAGTTTGATGAACAATATTAGAATATGTACATAATTCTCAATATTTATCCTCGGCAAAATTCAAAAAATTTGTTAAATTTATTATATAAAAAAAATTTAAGAGGTTTTTAGAAAAAATAATAAGGTTAAAAAATTTGTAAAAATTTATTTTTTTCTATTATTTAATAGTTTTTAAATAAAACAGCCTCAACAACGTTGAATCTGACAAAAATAAGTAAAATAGAATATATTTGGCCTATTTAGAATATTATGATTTAACAGATTTTATTTTTTTATGATTATCAACAAACTTAAAATAAACGTAAAAGGTCAATTATTTTATGAAACATAGTGATATGGTTTTTTGATATTATAATAACATAAAAGAAGTCAATTTTAGGGTTAAACAACCTTAAATGATTATAACGGGCAGAACTAGCTTCAATGATGAATTTTAAGACTAAATATTACACCCAATTTAATATAAACAAAATATAGACATTCAGTCTTTTTTACTAATTTTTACAAATGCCAAATATGTTTTTGAAAGGTTATTTAGAGCAAGGCACACCATACATATCTAACTGACCTTAATAAAGTTTAAAAACCAACAATTTAAGTTCCAATTTCATTTTAGTTTTATAATATAGACGCACTAAACCTATTAAAGAAAGAGGAAATATTACTGTTACTTGATTCTATGGGCATATGGATTTGGGCATTGACCTAAAGTTTTTTAAAACTAAATGCGTTCCTTACGAGTTTTAACACAAAAATTTGTTTTAATAAATACATTAAATTACAAATTTAATAAAAATAATGGAATGATTTCATGATCTCCTTTTTTGTAATTTACCTATCTCGTTCCTTTAAGATTTTCTATACTTAACATATATACTATTTTTTTAACACTTTAACAGGCAAAATATGACTGATTATATAGGTTCTATATATTTTTAGATAATTATGCAAAAATAATAAAAAAATAAGCTTGCACAGATGAATACAATCTGCGTTAGTTTTTTGACACCTGAAAATTTACTGTTTGGCAAATTTAGGTATTTTTATTGTAGAAGCGTCAAAATCGAGTGAAAAAAGGTGGGGCTATTATATGTTATTAAGCAATATTTTATCTATAAAATAAATGTTAAATATTAAAAAAAGATTGCCTGGTTAACCAGAAAGTCGATTTTGAAAACAGGCAAAATTTTCACTTTTTTCGGTTTTAAGGTTCCTTTTTCATTGTAAATTTAATAATAGTAGTAATCAATTAAATCAAACTATTATGGTCTAACATAATTGCCCATATGTTCTGCTTTTTGAATACTGTCAAATTTGGCACATTTGCATATTCTAATATAGTGCAAAGGGCATAAATGTGTCCCAAATTTAGTGCAAAAAATTAATTTTTCTAAATTTTGTAAAAAGTCATGCCGGTCCCAAATTTTTTAAATCATATGTTTATTAACATTATTAATGGTCATATTATATAAATTTTTTAGAAAATTTAAAGATAAATTTTTTGAGCTATTTGTGTCTAAACTTGACTTTAATTTTTTAGTAACTTAAAAAAAATTTTTTTTAAATATTTTCTGCATCTAAGGTAGCCCTTATTACGATCTTCAAAATAAAAAAAAATTATGACTCTAGCTATAATACATTTGATGATACATGCGCGCAAAGTTGCCTCAAATTTTTTTTTTGCAAAAAAATGAAAAATATTTTTGCTCATATCTCGGTCAAAAATCACTTCCGGTCATAAAAAATTTAGGTTTTTATCAGCACCCAAGGACCCTACCAGTGTGCCAATTTTCAGCCAAAACTGAGACTTCAAGAAAAAGTTTGTCGATTTGAGGTGGAATTGACCATATATTGAAATCAACTGAAGCTGATTATATGATTTTTAAATATATCATAAGCTCCAACATCCACATTTGTATTCAAAATTCTAAATTTTCCAGGGTGGAATAAAAAAAATTAATTCATTGATATACAAAGTTTAGCTGTTTTTTTTGTTATTTTTAACAGCTTTTTATACATTTTCAATGTTCTAAGTTTGACCAAAAAAAAGCTATACGAAGGAATTTGTAATTAATGATAGTAACCTTGATTGGATTAATAATTCATGTCTAAAAAATTTGTTAAACGGTTTCAGAAAGAAAAAATCACAAATATAGAATATTTACCCTAAATACATATATAAAAAATTATATTTTGCCTAGTTTTTATTTACAACTCGGTCCTGCTTATTAACTTTCCATATACACTTAAAATAAATAAATGAAACAATTACTCAATATACTCGCCCCTTTCAATTATGTCATAGATGCCGTCACCTCGAAATACTCCGCATAAATCTTCTCGTCTTATCGCTATTTCTGTTAAATCATTTAACAAAGATTGTATTTTACCCTTTTCAGGTAGATATGAAATCTGAATTTTTTATTCAATGTCCATCTAAAACGGTTTACCTGACTATATTGTCAGATGCACAATTTTTTTTAAATATTTTAATTCAAAACCCTTATTGTTTATTAATTATCATCTGGCGCCCATAGACATTGATTAGATTACCCAAGTGGACCAGCTATGAGCAAATGTATAAATATTTATTAATGGCACAAACCTAATTATTTATATCTACAGTTAATAAATCTGTATAAATTTCTATAATTAAGATGTGTATCGCAAAAATATACTTTGATTTAGATATTTGTTGTGCTTTGGCTTATTGAACGTTTCTGAGGTATATTAGAGAGATAAAAATATAATTGTAAGCTGAGTTACCAATTACGGCGCGTTCACGGATCATTCAATTTTTCGAAAATTTTTTCTCTTGTTATGAAACGCATTTTTACAGATATTCGCCTATTAAAAAAATGCTACTTCTGAAATATAAGTTTTTACAAAAATTTAAATAAAAAAAAATTTTTAAATAACAATTACAACAAAATAAATGAATCTGAACGTGCCCTTAGATAAAATTTTGTTTTAGCCATATTTAGCCTTCAAAACAGATTTTATGAACGGATTTTTTTAGCTTTAATGTACATTGTCTAAAAACAATAAGGTCTGCCATATCAAATTTTGTCATAAATCAGCTAAAATGCCATTGTCCGGTTAGATTGACTTAAGAATTACGGGAATACTATGTAGTTTGTGCATCAATGCCTCGACTGGTTTTATAGTTTTGAACTATACTCATAATATGGGCTGTAAGCAGCAGCCTATCCCTTAAATTAATGGATGTAACTCCATCGAACAGGTCGCTTTTTTTGTTCATTATAAAAAATTGCAAATAATATATTGAAAATAACCTTTCTTTAATAGAGATAAGCGCACATTTAAAAATCCACAGAGAACTTTGTGTGAAAGGTGTTTTATAAATGGTTTGTTTATTTTTGTAAAATGCAAAACAGTGGGATATTCCTTCTATAAACCCTATGGTATAGAAGTTTTTTCCAAACCTTTTTCCCCATTAGGGAACGGCCTCCCGTTTAGGCCTGCCTCTTTTTAACTCTACAGCAACCGCAGAGTTGAGATTTAACACGCCCCGGTTACCTAGGTTTTAAGGCCTAGGTTCTTAAAAAATTGGACGGCTTTGGAATTCGTTAAGCCCATCTAATTACTAAAGAGGCTCAGCGTTGCTTAGAATAGTATAACACTACAAGGTTTACATAGGCTCAAGGTCGTCCTATCTATTTCCTTTCTATCAAAACAAGTTTTTAACCCGTTCTATCAATGGCGCCAAGGCAATATTGCAAAACGTCTTAATATAGCCATGATTTCATATGTTTTTGTACTCAATTATTTGAAAAATGAAAATAGACTTGGCCTACACTACATACAAGATATTTATTACTCTTTGTGGGAAGCCCTTTTGCAATTTCAAGCTTATGTGTTAACCGGGAAAGTAAAAGGCAAAATAAATTGTTAGAAAAGGGCCCAATATGAATGAATAAAATTTCCTAACAATATGGTTTAACACCCTTAGTAATTTTATTATGTCGAAAAAACTCCATACCCATAACCGTATTTGTTGTGGAGCAATCCTTTATTAGGTATCTCAGCAGAGGTAAGGGGGTGGGTTGAACATGCGTTTCCTGTACAATAATAGCAATTAGGGTAACGAATGGCAACGGATTTTGAATCGGCTTTTCCACCCAATATCTTTGATGAGTCTCAAACCTTCTAACGCCTTCACCATCGCTTACGATTAAGATCTTAATTCAATGTAATAATTAAAATCAGGAGTTGCCATGAGTAGGACAAAAACACAAAATATTATAAAATGTTTTATGTTTTTGTCCTGCCGAGTCGACATTAGTGTTGGGTATATGCTTAGTTTTGACCTCTTGTTTTAATGTAAGTGTGAAAAGGTTTGGGAGAGGGGTATATTGGACAACGACTTACTTATCTTGCCATAGTACCTTTTTAATATTAAACGTGCCTTTTCAGCTATACGTCTTTTAATGTAATTTAGAATAAAAAAGATATGATGGGCCACATTTTATTTTATAATATTCAGATATATTTTTTTTTAGATATTTATTAAAAAAATAAATGCATTTTAGTTTTACATAAGGATAGAATTAATAATGTCGAATACCTTTTTCAAAAGTTTTAAAAATATGATGCTATAATAAGTTGTGTTTTGTTGAAATATCAAAAAAAATTAACTTTCCCAGTTGAGCCCCACATATAAGAATGAGCAATTTGAGAACAAATCAATTTTTCCATTTTTAGATTGGGATCTCCGTAAGCTGATCTGCCTCGAAAGGTGGCATTAGATATTCTACACAATGAGACAACTGTACCCGTATTTGCGGCATCAACCTCAATCATTGTCTATATATTTAAAATAATGTGTTTTCGAAAATAATAGCTCGCCGAACAATTTAAAAAAATGATTTTCCATTAAATGAAAGGTAAACGTTTAAGTAAATAAAATTTTGAATCTATGGCAAATTTATTTGTAAGAATATTATTACACACTTCAACCAATATCAATGTCACAAAATTTTATATAAAAATTTTTTTTTAAATTTTTTATTTTAAGGGTATTCTAGATCTGTTAATTTGGTCAAAAAGGCATTTTTTTGATATGGACGAATCTAAGGGGCCAAAGGCGGAACTAAGAAAAACGGAATATATAAATGAGATATGACCATAATAGGCGCTATTATGTTTTTAATAACTTAATATTTATCATATCAAATAATGACTAAAAATTTTTATATCAAGCTTTTACATCAGCATTTGATAATATTACGTCCAAACTTTAATACGATACGATATATTATCGGTGTTCAATAAAAATTTTAAGTTTGAATTTAACAGTTTAGCTGATGTGAATATGCAAAATCATTCATTTTTTTGTTTTTCTCTAAAATTTAGGTTTATAGCTGACTAATAAAGTTTGATGAAAACGTGTAAATGGATTTGAAAATCCCTAAGATGGCAGGATTGACCTCTGTAGTTAACTCACAACTCTAAAAAATTTGTTGACCTATATTATAACACAATGTTAAAATGAGGTGATCTACCCGTTTACATTTAAAATAAATATACTTTATTAGTCAGACCCCTTTATAACAAGACTGCAAGCTTTTAACAATTTGGCATTTAAATGCAAAACAAATTAATTTAATATATAACTGTTTTCTCACATTGAGGGCTTTATAGCTCAAATTATACAGGATACTACTTCGTTAATTCGTCATTAAGAAAATATTTCATTATTAGTAAAAAAAAAGATTCGTAACATCAAAAATATATTCGTAATTAAATATGAATTCCTAAATAATATTTTGGAGTTACGAAATTAATATATGCCTATTTTTATAATAAATATATCGTAATTAGCAAAGCATGTTTCTCATAAAGTTACTATCTATGCTTTTTCACGGACTTTTTAAATAAATAAAATGTATTTTCGTTACTAATAGAGCTATATTTTGTGATAAGTACATTCCGTATTTAATAAAGTGTTTACATATTATTTTAAGAGTTTTAATTGTTTTTTCTAAGATATGTTCAGATTTTAAGGCTAGCATTATTTAGCGATATAATTTTAATCATAAACTTTGATAATTTCTTAAGTTTTTTAAAGCGTGCTTATTACCCAGATCACAAACTTGACCTTAAAATTTTCTCAAGAAATCAATTAGAAGATTTTTAACCATAATTTGATCAAATTCAGATTATTTAAAAAAAAATAGAAAAAATCACATAAAAGCTTGTTATAATTGTATTCAAGTTTATTCATTTTATTTAAGAAATATTAAAAATTATTAATTTTTTTCCCCTTTTGAACATATGCTGGCTTTTAAGCAAATAAAACTTAAATTTTGATTTTGTGCGACAAAATAAACTGATCTGATGATTAATAAAAAACCTCAAATTTTTATCGAGCAATAGTCAACTCCTAATAGTGAGTAATTAATCTTTGCTTTCATTAATAATGTTCTTTTGGAAATCTGCTCAGGTCAAATTTAAAACAAAGGGGTATTGCCCCCTTTTTTATAATTAAATAAATTTTTAATGAAATTCTAAAACAAAAATACTTAATTTATAAGTAATTTGGCCTCAAACCTACCTATGTTATTTACCCATATTAACAATACCTTTTCTCATATTACACAAGTCAACATATTTTTGAGAGTTATAAGCTAACTACGGAAATCAAACCTGCCATCATTTTCAAATCCCTCTACCGTTTTTTTAATCAAACTTAGTTATTCAGCTATAAACATTAATTTTAGAAAAAATGCCAAAACAAAAAAGATTTAAAAACAAAAATAAATTAATTTTTTTTTTTGCATATTTAAAACAGCTAAATTGTTAAATTCAAACTTCAAATAAAATTTTTATAAAAAACCGATAATATATTGTGTCGTACTTAAGTTTGAACGCGAAATTTTTTGTTTTATCTAAATGCTAATGTAAAAGTTTATACTAAAAAATTTTTCTTATTATTTGATATATTAAATATAGGTTACAAGTGATTTTTATATGAAAAAAAAATTTTTAAATTTTTTCTTTTCAGGATATTCGCGATCTGTCAATTTGGTCAAAAAGGGCCATATTTTCGATATGGACGGATGTAAGAGCCGAAGCCGGATGAAACTAAGAAAAACGAAATATTTATATGAGATAAGGCCATCATGGAAATATTTTCTTTTATGTTTTCATAAAATTCACGGTTGTGCCATTGATATTTGTTGACCTGTGTTATGAAATCTTATCTCATATTTTTTAATTATAATGACAGATATGTAATTTTATAAATTTTATATAATTATTTATATTTTATGTGTAAATTTTGAAAGTTGTTTACAATTTATTTAGATCAATTGTTACACAGATTTGAAGACATGATTTATTTTCTTTTTTGCACCTATTGGAAGAATTGCTTAAAATGTATAAATAAACTTGTGTTGTAGATGGCGTTTATGTAACTTAGATATGATTATACATTAATTATACAACAAGTTGTAATTATTCAAATTAATCTGACTACCTCAAGCACTAACTTAACGCTTTAATATCATGGCGTCGTTATGACGTAAGAAACAAGAAAATTTATTATTCTAAAAATTTTTGGTTGTCTACCTTTTAACTTTAAGAAATCTGCAACAAAAAAATTTTTAAGAACAATGTTAGCCTCGAAACCTAAATTTCTTTCAGAAAAATTAAATGAATATTATTAAATAACTATAAGGAAATAGCACTTATAATTAGTTTTCTTTGTAAAGAAAATACATTTTATTATACATTAATATTATTATTAAAATAGATTTATTCAAAAAGGTTATATTAGGTGGATTAGACGTTCATTAGTGAGAAGGTGTTTATTGTATTTATTTGTTTATAAATAAAATCTTTTTTATTTATAAGTAAATTTAATGCCTAAACTAAACATTGGCATCTAATAAAATTATGACAAAAAGTTTTGTTTCATTTTTTTTTTTAAAAAAATGAATGAACTTTGAGTGCGCCCTTATAATTGCTTAATGGCAAAAGAAAGGACTGTAAAACAATGTTTACTATAAGCTTTATATGGGATCCTAGCAGTTGGATATCGTGATATTGAGAGGCATCTATTGAATATGTGTACAAATTCCTACTCCGAATGTAGTATTTTACTTGGATTACACTCAAGCTAACATAACCGTGGTAGTCGGTAAACCATCCCAAATTTTCAAATGTTTCTTGACCGACACTACATAAAATGTATAAATTAAACTAAGAACTTATTATTAAAAAATTAAACTTAAAATTAATTTGTGAATCCTTAAAAGCTTAAAAATTAACATTAACTACACGGCAGAGTTTACATTGAAAATACCATAAATTTATAAGGTGGTAAAACCAAAAAAATTTTGTGATCATCTAAACTATAAAATAATTGGTTAAAAAACCTATGGAATCTTGGTAAACAATGATTAAATAAAAATAAAATTTAATAATATAAACGATTTGGTGAATTTTACATAAAAAATTTGCGAACAATGGTCTATTCAAAATCCTGTCATATTTAAATTACAAAGTTATATTATACCATTAAGGGCAGAAGTTTGCATAATAATCACAATAATAAAAAATTCCTAGCAGAACAAATCGGCCATTAAAAATTTTTTAATTACTACGTTTACACCAAAGCTAAGTGCGAATTTACAAATTTGATAAAAGCCCTGCTACCTTAAATACCTTGATAAAAGATATTTTAGTATTGCAAAGTCTAAAAGGGAATTTTGAATTTTAAAGGAACTGATTTACTTTTAGGGGGATTGGGTTGTAAGACATGAAGCAATTTAGGGCAACAGCTTAATCTCTTAACGCATTATACGATCGATCGCGTAATAAATTGAGTAAATTTTTGTTTATTAATATATTTCTTATGGATATCAAACATCTGAAAGTATTTTTTTTTTATATAATTATTTTTCCTGGGATTTTATGGTAATAACAATTGTATATGATTGGCCTGTATTGCTTTTAATTCCCAACAATAGATCTAGGAATATAGCCATAGGTACTGAAAATGGTATACTTAAGTTTTGTTCATATATTTTTAAAGGTAATCATCTAATCGTGGAAAGGTAACATCAAAATTACTAGTGTCAGCTGTAGTAGTTTATTGGCAGATATAAAGTTAAATATTTGAAAATCATAAAATGAAAATAGAGAGGTTTTATTTTAATTACTTCTTTTATATATTACATACAATATACTTCCTGTTTATAATTTATTAATTATATTTAACATTGTTATTTTGATATTATAATATATTAATGCTGGATATCTTATAAATAAAATCTTTTTAATATTAAAAAATATTTAATTAAAGGGAGAAATTTTATTAGGCAAAAATACAATAAATTTTTGACCATGACAATTTTAAAAATTTTGACCAACCGGGTATTTTTTTAAATATGCAAAAAAAACAACTTAGATTTGCAATTTACCTTATCCCGAATGTATCACTCAAATTTACAAGTGTATTGCGTTTAACTGTACAGATATCTAAAAAACAAGAAAATCCAATATAAACCTATACAATTTATTTTTCAACTTCTTTCTCAATTAGGAATAGGCTTGCCCGTTAGGGCTTTGCTTCTCTTAACTCTACTTCAGGCCGCGCAGAGTTGAATGAGATTTAACACGCATCGATTACCTAGGCTTTTAGGCCTAGGCTATCATAAGATGGACGGCTTTGCCAAAATACTTACCTTAAGTGTAGAATACAACCAAGTTTGCATGCGTTCAAAATAGTCTTGTAAACTTTGATTATGAGACGAGATACCTACGTATAGATTCGAAAAAAATTATGTGGTACAAGATTATCGGAAATCCGGTCTCTTTTGCGAGCCAATTTATTTTATTAATAGCGTCGGGTTAAGCCAAAATTTATCTCTTATTTTAAATATAATTTTACATATGTGTTTTTCAATATTTTGATAAAAAACTTTTTTATTTGTTTTGATTCAAATTGTTTATTTTTTAAAAGTCCGGACAGAAAAATCTAAGATTCTAAAAAACAGCTGATGGGCTGAGCTTTCGGAGAGATTTATGAAGAAAGGGTTAAAATTCTAGCCTTTGGAGAAAGTACTCCTCAGACTATGATAATTTGACAGAATTTTTTTCTAAAATTAATTAATTTCCTAAAAATTCTAAATTATTATAATAATACATGTTACCCAAGGATGTTGCATAGCTAAAATCTATAAAAAAAATCTATTTCACCTGTTGAATCTATCAAGCAAATAATTCTTATATAAAGTCTAGGCCCTTTCAATTTTATAAGGGCTAAAATTAAATTTTAAAATACAAAAAAAAATTATTGCCGTTATTTCTATTTTTTTTTAATTTATTAGAAATATATAATACTTCCGAAAATAATTGATTTGCAAATCTATTTTTATAGATAACTTTGCTTTATATACCTAAGTGTTGAAATAGGTATATTTCAATACTTTTCCCCATTTGAATAACATCCAAAATGAAATTTCGAATACTTTTTTTGCAAACAATATTTTATTTTACACGTGCCCTAAAATTCAATCCTCTAGAGTGGAACCTTAACTTTTACGACCTTGAAATAGATGAATGATTGAATTGTAATTTGCATTTTAGCCAGTGCTGAGCTTAGCTAGTAATTGCTTGCATGCCTCCGCTCAGAATCACCAAGAATTAGATTAATCTGCTAGCCTAGACCTAGGAAACTTACGTTACCAATGCCTTTAAACTTTTATACATTGAATGTCGGCATCCAAAGTCTTAATAGAGTTAAAAGCAGGAAAATATCAAAGAATAAACTATAAATAAGTTTTAAATATGTTTATGTCGTTGAATAGCTGGTTAAATTTTAGGGGTCAACTTTCAATTAAAAAAATATTTTGGTCTTTATAGTTTTTTGGACAATACCTGAGTCAATCGAATTAACTTCCTTGTTTGTCTATCAAATTACAATTCAAAATAAATTATGGAGGGTTTATGTAAGGTCAAATGTAAAACTAATTAAATTAAACATGTATAAGTTTAATGAATTTTTACTTAAGTGCCAAAGCCCTAACGGGTGCGGCGGCCTCAATAAAGAAGAGGCTGTGAGGGGGTGGTTTTTAGCAGGTACTCCTAACCCTGCATGCACCGGTGAATTTTTAGTGAAATACGGACATCAGTGCGGTTAATTTAATTCACCATATCAAAATACCTTTACTTCATTTACGCACTGATCAATCTGTTATTCTTAAAAATTACTGGTGTATTTGATGATCCCAATCCCAGTTTATTTATAGGCTAGCTTTGGGATCAAACAAGAAAATTTTTCCACCTCCTTACCAAAAAAAAAATGAATTCTTACCCATATCATAATTAAAATTTTTAATTATTTAACCTTAACTGAAAATTGGTTTGTAGTTGGATAGTATTAAGTTCGCTAAAAATTTAGATATAGCATAGTTAATTTATTAGTCAACTTTTTCATCCTGATTAAGAAGGAATGGCAATAACAAAATCAAATAAGTTTGAGAGCTATGATTAATTTTTTTCATAGAGCTTAGTTGAGTTCCAACAGTCAAATTTTTTTATCCTATGAGAGCATACCATTTTTATGGTTTAGTCATTTAAGTCCACTTAGGTCAATGTATCTTGTGCTTTTTGGCCAAAAAATTGTTTATGGACACAGTTGAAATATTATTTTTATAATTATTTATATTTCAGAAATTCAGGATAAAGCGGAGAGAGGCTTTTTAAGGTAAACATTTGCTTGAATAATTTTTTTTGTTAAATTATGGATAGCATACTAGGAAATTTTTATAAAAGGGATAATTTGACATACCTAAATAACTTTTGCACTATTAGGCCTGGGTCGTCAATAAAAGAAAATAAAAAATTAAAAAAAAATATATAAATAAAAGCTGTGTTTATTAAAAATTTAGTAAACTAGATAACTAGATCTAGATTTGGGGATATCTTTGTATTATTAAGAATGAATCGGGTTTAAGGCGGTACCTGATTTTATGTCCGGCCGGCTTACCCACTTCCTTCAAACGTGCGAGTCGGCCCGGTCTTTTATTTTACTATTTCCGGCCTGATCAGTTTAAAATTACAAATAGAGCACATTAATCAAATAATGGCCCTTATTTAATATATATTTTTAAATCCTTATATTCTAATAGCACCATCTAGGTTAAAACTTTATTATTTAATCAATTTTTCCCAATATTTCGGTCCAGAAAGCTCAATGGCAACCATCCCTGTCTTACACGCTGGAAGTTTGGGTTCGAGTCCGAGCATAGGCTTTTCTCTTTGGGTAATAGTACACATGTGCAATCACTTTGAAGCTGTAAATGGCTAGGCTGTAAAATCTTAATAGCCTAAAGTGAGAGCATTGACTTAAAGCCTAGAACGCTATGCGAGCAAATTTTACTATTTAACTCGTCAGGAATATTAATTGTGTATTATGCAGCGTCTCCTACTCCCCAAATTTCATGGAAGAGCTACTCCCCTCGGCAAAATCTCAAGTAACTTTATCCCCCCCCCCCCCCCCCCCACCCAATTTTTTGTCTGATTATAAGCAGCCACTTCAAATCAATTCAATTTTATTTATTATAATAAATTATTATAATGATATAAATGTTTAAAATTATTGATAATTAAGTCATTATCTAATTGCAATAAAATATTCTCTTCAGATTTTAACAAAAGGAGATTTTGTAAAAATATATATCCCATTTTGTTACGAAAATAAGTTTTAATTAATTTTATCTTGCTAATTGATCTCTCAGCGCTACAGCTGGAGATTGTTATTGTGAGCAAGATTTTATATATTTTTTTAAGGCTTTCAAAACTGTTGTATGTTTTATTTAAAGCCCTATAAGGTAGTAAAAAATTGTCATCTGAACTAAACAAGGTTTCATCATCATCCTCATCACTTTTTTCAACGTCGTCCTCCGAATAGTTACAGAAACTCTCTGGAGTATTTTTTGATTCTAGAATTAAAAAAAATATTAACCATTCAAATATTGGGTAGAAATGATTCCATCTATTAAAGCTTGGCGGAAAAATGGAATAAACATTTTCATTTATTCAGAAATCAAATAAGGGTCAAGGTCGTAAAAAGCACATATCTCGTTTATATATTCCACATTTACTTCATTGTATTTTTTTAATGAAGCTGTGGTAAAATACGAGACTCCTTTGTAAAATTGTAAAGTATCGTCATTATCTTTCGTGAAATTGCATCAAGATAAGATCCAAAGCTTTAAAATTTTTACCTTTTGATTACATCCACCTCGCCGCGTTTTTGTTTTAAACTAATATCAACATTGTTTTCTTTACAAAATTTAGAGGTATCCTCAATGATTACAATTTTTCTTGATCTGCATTTTAATATAATAAAACAAACTTCGTAATTTATTCAAATTTGATAATAAAATAAAAACTAGATCAGATAGGAAAAAACGGAAAGTACCATGATGTTTAGCAGAAAAAACTGCGCTAGAAAAATGCTCAAAGTTTTTGGTCTAAAATATGAAGTCATTTTTTGTCGACCAGTGTTATATATGTTTTGTGTGTAGACGTTTAAAAAATTGAGAAAAATATTATATTCTTGTTAAATAAATTACCCACTTTGACTGCTATAGTTAGCCTCCTTTTTAAAATACCCCCCATAACTATACCCACCCCCTCGAATACCTACCCCCCTCGGCCAATTTTTTGGAACCGGTTGGGTCCCCCCCCCCCCCCCCCCCCCCCCACGGAGTAGGAGACACTGGTATTATGTATGTGGAAAGGTATGTGGGAATATTTGTTTTTTAAAAGGCCCAATGAAGTTACACAATTATGAAAGTTTCGTGCCCTCTTTTTTAATCCGTTTATGATTCTCTCTAAATAATTTTAAATTTTTTTACTTGAATAATAAATTCATAGTTATAGTTAAAAATTTTATTTAAAGTCAAAAGAACTATTAAATTAATAGCATATTTAATATTTTTAGTTACCTTGCCAATCACTGGTTTTAGTTAAACTTGGGCATAAATCACACATTTTATAGTTTTTTGTTATATTCAAACCGTTTGTTCTGTCAAAATTAAAGTTTGAGGTCTGTTTAAACTTCATTTATTCAAGGCGGACAAAAATTGAAATTTTAAAAGCATTGCATGAAGGAAATAACCTTTAAAGCGTCCATAAACGAGTTGATTGCTTTTTACATTTTTTTTAATTTTTAGATAATCGAAATTGAATTATGGTGGTACCGTACCCAGGTTTTATGGGCAACAATTTGGAAATAATTTTTTTTATAAATATACATTTTGGTTTGATATTCTCATACGTTTTTAGTTTAAACGTAATGATTGATTTTTGAAACTATAAACACCAATTCCTTAATCAATAAAATAGACGACGAATAATCCGACAGTGTTATTATCAGCCTTCTAGCCCGGACAAACGAAGAACTTAACCAGGCAGAAGAATTATTGGGTAAGCCTGAAAGGCTCTAATGCCCAACCAAGCACGATTACCCCTCTGGGGGGAGGCAATGCCCCCCCCCCCTTAAAAGTTTTGATTGCCCCCCCCCCCCCCAAAAAAAATTTCGTTTAAATATTATTTAGCTCTTGGTCTAGGTTAAGTTATTGCCTAGTACCCGACAGGGCTAAAAGGGGCTATGCCCTGACGGGTATGCCGTCTCTTTCAAGAGATGTAGGGCAAGGGGGGCATTGTTTTAGCAGGTGAATGATTCTGGCCTTCGACTTTTGCTAGAGTTGTAAAGCCTGCATGCTATAATATTCCGGAGAGTGCGGCGTCATTTCGATGGATACTGTGGTATTGGCGGAGAGTCGCGCTTAATCCTATTGACCCTAGGGGTTATGAACGTCGCCGCATAGCAATTTAAATGCTCCCAAAAAAACAAAAAAAAATTTTTTCTTTCACATAATATAATTAAATTTGCTCCGCCAAATAAAAAGTATTATTTTAAAAATATTTACTTTTTTTAAAAAGTGTTTATATCCATTAATACTCCGCTAGAGAGATCAAATTAACACAGAAATTATTTCTGTTGTTAATAGATATATAGATAAATTTATTACAGAAAGCTTTATATTTGTGAAAGCAATTCAAATGCCTAAGAAATTTTCTCATTTGTCAACAATCTTTTGTTAGAATACAATGAACCAAAAAACCTGATCGCACAATGCTACGATGGGGCGAACGTCTGGGGAAAAAGGTGGTGTTCAAGTATTTCTAAGCAAAATAGCTAGACACCATGTCCCGTATTGTCACTGCTTTAACCACCGATTGCATCTTGTTGTAAAAGATTGTCTTGAAATTTTAATTTGAAGGCAGGCACGATTCTAAACCCCTTTTGGGGGGGGGGGGGGGGGGCACTGCCCCCCAAAAGTTTTTGATTGCCCCCCCCCCCCAATAATTGAATTTGCCCCCCCCCCCCCCCCAAATACATAGTAATTTTATGTTTGCCCCCCCCCCCCCCCCCCAAATACATAGTAATTTTATTTCTTCCACATAATATAATTAGATTTGCTCCATCAAAAATATCTAAAAAATATTATCTTAAAAATATTTCCACTTTTAAAAGTGTTTTTATTCATTAATACTTCTTATCCGCAAGAGAGATCAAACTAATACAGAAATATATAGAAAAATTTGATTTTACAAAAAGCTTTATATTTGTGAAAGCAATTCATAAATATGATGCCTAAGAAATTTTCTCACTTGTCATCAATCTTTTGTTAGAATATAATCTAGAACCAAATAACCTGATCGCACAATGCTACAATGGGGCGAACGTAATGTCCGGGGGAAAAAGTGGTGTTCAAGTATTTCTAAGCAAAATAGCTGGACACCATGTCCCATATATTTACTGCTTGCCACCGATTGCATCTTGTTGTAAAAGATTTTCTTGAAATTTTAAATGAAGGAAAATTTTTTTTGATTTTTTCTTCCTCTTCCCTTCATAAATTTTTTTAACATGATGCAATCAAAGAAGTTAGGGAATGCGTAACCAAACCCCACCTGTTGCCCCATCGGTGGTGTCATTTTTTTTTAAAATTACACAAAAATATTTAAAATTCTTTTAAAAATTAAAAATAAAAAAACTTTTATATCTTCAGGTCACAGGGCCGTATCGGGGTTTTTTGACCATATTTATAATCATCTATTTATTTTTTTGTATTTAATTGAAAAAATATTTTATTTATTAAAAATAATTATAGATCAATTTCAATGCAGAACGATTTATGCTTCTAAAACTTCTGAGTTAATACACCATTGTTTGTTAGAAATTAAACAATTAAGAAATAAAAATACATCTGAAGATTTATTCAAAAAAAGTTTTATATTAATACTTTTTTAAATGACAATAATTTATTTATGGATAAAAGAAAAACTAAACCTAAAGATTTTTCTGATTTTTATTTATTTTCTACTCATTTGAAAATATTTTAAATATTAATGATGAAGTAAAAAGTATTTATTTTAATTTTATTGATTTATATATTGATTCTTTTGATAATAGAGTTTTTACCGATAATAGTTATTTAAAACCTTTAGATTCCCTCTATAAATTTGATTAACCTTTATTTTAGATATAAATAAATTAGAGCCTCTTTTAAAAAAAAGTAACATAGATATAAATTCATTATCTAAAGAAATTGACGTAGCCAAAAATTTTTTAATAAGTAACTTAATAATTAAGAATGTGTTACTAATGATTTTGTTAAATTTTTATATGATTACAAAGATGCGTTTTCTAATCTTTTAACAATTTTCCTATAAGTTTGTTAATTGGCTCTTCAACGTCAAGTTGTGAGGCCACCTTTTCTTCTAAGGATGATAACTTCTAGCTGTTAAGTAGTGACCTGCGTAAAGGTGATTTGGTTCTTCTAGGACACGAAAAATCATATACTGGGGCGTTGAATTTTGATGAATTTTATAATTTAATTACCCTAATATTAATTACTAGTTATATCTAACCAGTGTTTTTTTATATATATTCTTCCAAATTAGCATACTTTTACAATTTGTTTTCATGATAATCAATCTTATTTTACTATTCATTTTTTAAAATTCAAAGTTTTATGTAATTCATTTTTATAATTCATATATATCATATTTTTAATTTTCATGCGCATTGATACCAAATGATAAAATTATACTTAAAATTAATTTCCAAATCTTATATCTTTTTAAGCAATTGATATTAGTGAAATCAATTAATTTTAACTCACATATCCAAATTATAAACGCAATCATTTTTTTTATTTTATAAATATAATAAACCACGAGTTTTTTTTGCCCCCCTAAAATGAAAAAGCTAGAATCGGGCCTGAAGGGAAAGATTTTTGATATTCTTCTCTTCATAAAATTTTTTCAACATGTTGCAATGAAAGTAGTTAGTGAATGTAAGACCATACCCCGACTGTTGCCCCATCCGTGGTGTGGTCACTCACTACCTGGCCATTGTTTTTTTTTAAAATTACATAAAAATATTAAATACTCTTTTGATTAAAATTAAAAAATTATTATATCCTCAAGTCACAGGACCGAAGCGTCGGGGTTTTTTGACCATATTTATAATCATCAATTTATTTTTTTGTATTTATCATTAAATTATTTTATTTATTAAAAATAGTTATAGATCAAATTCAATGCAAAACGATTTATATTTTAAAAACTTCTGATTTAATACACGTTAGAAATTAAACAATTAAGAAATACAAATGCATTTGAAGATTTATTCAAAAACTGTTTTGATATATATAATACTTTTTAAAATGATAATAATTTATTACCTAAAGAGTTTTTTGATTTTTATTTCTACTCCTAAGTTTGAGAATAATTTAAATATTAATAAATTAAAAAGTATTTATTATATTATCGATTTATTTATTGATTCTTTTAATAATAGATCTTTACGATAATATTTAATTAGAATCTTTAGATTCCCTTTTTAAATTTGATTCTCCCTTTTTATAGATATATATAATTTAGAGCCTCTTTAAAAAATAAGTAATATTCATAAAATTCATTATTTAAAGAAACGTAGCCAAAAATTTTTAATAAGAAAGCTTAATAATTACAAAGAATGTGTTACTAATGATATTGTTAAATTTTTTTTTATATGATTACAGAGATAAGTTTCCTAATCTATCTAACATTTTTTCTATAAGTTTGTTATTTGGCTATATAACGTCGAGTTGTGAGGTCACATTTTCTTTTTTAAGAAGGGTAATAACTTCTAGTAGGCAGGCAAGTAGTGACCTGCATAAAGGTGATTTGGTTCTCCTAGGACACGAAAAATTATTAACTGAGGCGTTGAATTTTGATGAATTTTATAATTTAATCAAAACAACCTCTAACATAAAATGGTTAAATTAATACAATACACTACTCATAATCAGCTAATTATTTACTATTTTAAGACATGTTTGCAAATTTTTTTTATACGCTTTTAACGTTTATGTTCATGTTTTATTTAATTTTTTACCTTCAGTGTTTTTCTATAATTCTTTCAAATTAGCATACTTATACAATTTGTTTTCATGATAATCAATCTTATTTTACTAATCTAAAATCCAAAGTTTTATATAATTCATTTTTATATTCATATATATCATATTTCTAATTTTCATGCGCATTGATACCAAATGATAAAATAATACTTACGACATCCAAATCTCAGATCTTTTTAAGCAATTGATATTAGTGAAAACAATTAATTTTAATTCACATATCCAATAAACGCAATCATTTATTTTATTTCATGAATAGAATAAATAACTATTAATTTGTTAAGAAGGCGGCAAAAAATTTTATGCCCCCCACAAGTTTTTTTGCCCTCCCCCCCTCCCCAAATGGAAAAGCTAGAATTGGGCCTGTGCCCAACTGAACTCTATGCACCCTTTTTGCCTTGTTTTAATAAGTCTTAAAATTAGGTGAAAATGATTAGGTACCTTTCAAAAATGATGCAGTAAAAAAGCTGACGGCAATAATGAATTTCATGGTTGTCGGCATAAAATAAATATAGTAATTTTCTATTTTTCGGTTATTTATTAATTAAAAAATTTTAACAACAAAGTTAAGGTTTAAAGTTGCGAAGTTTGTTTGGTAGATAAATAGTCCTTGGTAAATTTGCAAACTAAATCAGATTCGACCTCTTAATTTTATTTTAATTTTCAAGGTTTAACCTATGCAAAAAAGAACATTCTTGAAAAAATTTTGATAGAAAAATGGCAAGACTTAGGTTATAATAGACAGTTTTAAACGGATAATTAAAAATAAACCGCAGTGTATTTATTTGCCAAGTGAGAAAAAGTCTATATAAAACTAAGTTTTAATTATTACAAAGGGTAATTTGATATTAAACTTGAAATTAATAAACCATTTTTAATTTAACATTTTGCCCTAATTAAAAAATCTTTTATATTAAGAAATTCAAGAAAATATGCAAAACATCGCATAGCATTTATGATCGCAAAGGAAAAAGGCACATACATTAGAAATAACTTCTTATGACATAAAAACAGGAGTTTAAGCCAGATTTAGTTAGACCTTCTATTTTCGCGCACTTTACCCTAAAATATAAAATTGTTTTATAATTGGCTCTTTAATAAGCTCGGGATCCGAAAGCACGTCCGACCCCGTGTCGCCCGGCCCAAAATGTCGGACCGGGTGGACTTAAGCCGGGCTGGGCCGATTGATGCTTAAATTTGCCTATTTTTTTGAGCTATAATTAGCTAAAAATAATTAGTTAAGTAAATTTATTCTAAACAGAAAAATTGGAGGTTAGTGAGCATGAACGAGACAGAGTGATCCGCCAACGATCTCAGCTTAATTTGACATATAAACTCTTCAGCGTATCAAGGAGGTAGTGGGAAGATCGAAATTAGAACCGAGGACGAAATTACAACTAATATAAACCTCCCACCACAAGACGTAGATAACACTGGACAACAGAAAAAAACAACATACACGATATTTACAGGTCTTTGTTTAGAATTTTGTGGAGATCATGATAGCGCTTTTAGTTTTTTTCCTGATGCCTTCAATATAAATAATTTATAGTCTGGCTTACGAAAAATTTGGGTCTGAAGAAAGGTGTATGAAAAAAATGAGAAATTCAAAAAAATTAAAAAATAAAAAAAAATATTTATTCTTTAAAAAATCTATATACCTTAAGTTGTTAATAAGATTTTCTCTTTCTAAATTTTTTTTAAATTTTTTTTTTGCTTTTTTTTTTATCAAGTTATAGCCCAAAATACCCCTAAAATGACCAAAATGGCGTTTTTGACCCTAAAATTTTAATTAAATATTAGTTAAACAGTATAAAATAAATTTTCTTGAAGTATGCCTAAATCAATTTGACTATATTTTTATAATGTCTAATTTTGATATAGCACTCTTATTAAAAACAGAAATAAATTTGGAAGTTGAACATCGTATTCTTTTTTTTTGAGGTAAATTTATATGATGCTCTTTAAACGCGTGAGGAAGAGACAACACTACAAATTTCTTTTTTTTGCAATTATGAAACATATAAAAAAATTAAAACTAAAAATTAATTCTAGATGATAGTTTTAGCCAAATAATTTAGAGAAATCTTTCCAAATTATTTGTTACCGCACTCACCACGGGGAGGTAACTATCATGAGTGCGTTCGGGCCTTGTTGCTACCTGCCCCTCCCAGCTCCCAACCCATAACCCTATTCTTACGACACCAAAACAAGTAACAAGGCCCAGGTCTCAAAAACGTCTTGGATAGTAATTCAAGCCAAGGCGTTCTTCACCTCTAAATTGACATAAACAAAACCTTATCGTAAAATAAACCGTATCTGTTGGGACCCCGCATACTATTGAGACCTTCGGAAATGTTCATCAACGATCTAATAAATAAAGCAAAAAATGTACATACATATATTTGATCATTCAATCCCTCATATGCGGGAACGGAGTTTCTAGGCAGAAAATATTTTCGGATTTTATGGAAGAAAAACAAATAGTAATAACTAAAAAAATTTAAAAACTTGTGTTAGATTAAATATATAATTAGATTATTTTTTTTTTAATAAATACATTAATTTATAGAAAAAAAGGAATCAAAAATAAAATTTATATAAAATAATATAATAAAAATTAAACCCAATTAAATAAAAATATTTATAAAAGTTTCCTCCCCCCCCCCCTCCCCATTTCCCGCATAATGACTTTAATCTTTGCAATAAAATTCAAATAGATGACTCATTTTATAATATAAGTATAAATAAATTATTGGCTTACACCGACATCAGGCATCCTGTATATAAAAATTTAAATTTTGTGTAGCATTTATTTCATTTTTACCAATATTAATCCAGTCAATCAGTGCATAGTTGTTGGATTAATAAAATTAGGGAGGTCACTTAAGGGGTCTGCTTATTAATAAAATAATTTCTAAAAAAATTTGTAAATAATATTTGAAACAAATCAGAAAAGGTATTAAATTTAAAATCATTATATTTTACAAATTTAAGCTTTGATAACATAAATAAGTATATCTAGAAAAAACATTTTAAGCTTTATAGTTAAACTTAAATAATTTATTAAATATTAAAACACATAAATTGACGAAATCATAGTAAATTAATAAAAAACATTAAAGACTATAAAACAATAAACTTTATGGAATTTAAATTAAAAAATAACACTAAAAAATATGTACATTTTATAATTACTGTTAAAAAAATAAAAACTTAGAAGACATTAATTACTAACCATTAAGTATAAAAAAATATTAAGAGAACAGTCGTAACATAATAAAAATAATGTAAAACAAATATTAAAGTCTATGAAATTTTCTAGCATTAAATAATAAAACCTGAGAAAATATTATATTAGATTAAATCATTAAATCAAAATATAAATTACTATGTTAATTAAAAATTAAAACAAAATCATTTAGCTACATAAAAATAAAACATATTAAGATAATGAAACATTAACAAAAATAATAAAGAACATAGAATATAAAAATATAAAAGATATAGGATTTTTATCATTGAAATAAAAAAATATAAACAACAGTTAAACGTTAAGTTAGCAAAAGTTATAATTATTTAAAAATTAAAAAATTTTAATTAACCAAATACATATAAAGGTTAACATTAAAATAATTTCCTATTGAAAAACTATTAAAACACATGAATTAACAATATCATATAACATGGTAAAATAATACAAAAACATTAAGGCCTTAAAAAACAATAAACTTTATGGAATATAAATTAAAAAATAACACAATGATATATGTACATTTTATAATCATTATTAAATTTAAAAAAAACTTAGAGGACATTAATTACTAAACCATAAGTATGAACAAAATATTAAGAAAACATTAAAAACATAATAAAAGTAATATGAAGTATCAATAAAATAAAATTTAAAAGTCTATAAAATATTCTAAGCATTAAATAATAAACCCAATTAATGGTAATATTATATTAGATTAAAATATAAATTACTAAGATGGTTAAAAATTAAAGTTAACAAAAACACTAAACTAAATCATAAAAATCAAACATATCAAGACAATAAAACATTAACAAAACATTATACTAAAAAACGTTAGTAATTGAAAAGTATAAAGATACAGGATTTTGATCATTTAATTAAAAAAATTATAAACAACAATTAATCATCAAGTAATGAAAAATATAAATAATAAAAATGTAAAAAATAAAATTTTAAAAATTTTTAAAAATGTTTAACTAATCAAATACAAATATAAAGGCTAAAACATTAAAATGATTAGCAAATTAATAAAAAATTAAAAAGTATTTATACGTAAAATATAATTATTGCAATACTTGATGACCTAATAATGACAAAAAAATGAATGTTAAAAATTTTAAACAATCAATAAAAAAAGAAATCATCAAAATTGTTAATTAATTTAATATATATAAAATTTTAAGTATATAAAACATTATCAACGATATAACTAAGTAAAAAATATAATAATGCAAATAAAAAATAAAAAAGTTAAATTTAAGTTAACAATAAAAACATTATCAAAATGATAAAAGGTAATAAGAAAAAAACATTAAAAATTAAAAAAAAATACATTAATACTAATATATTTTGGCATTTTAATTGATTATAAAACAAAAATAGATAAGATTAATAATAGAACATAAAAGTTAACGATTGACCAAATAATAATAAAAAAATGTTAAAATAAAAAAAAAATTAGGTAACATAAGTTATTAATAAGTCAAAAACATAATTTAGAGTAATTAACCATCATAAAAATTATTAGAAATATTTATTAATAAAAAATTTTAAACAGTATAACATTAAGGTAATAAAATTTACCATGTGATTTAATTAAATTAAAAAAAACAATTTTTGAACTTTAAAAAGGAAATATATAAATAATAAATTAAGAAACGTATATAAATTTGAAGTTAAAAAATTATGAAAAATAGCTAAAACATTTTAGGTAACAATAATTGAATAACTTAATAAAAAAACATATTATATTTAAAGAATGATAAAAGTTAACGGAATAATGCTGCAATGTATTAAAAAAACAGTTGTAAGATAAAATAATAATTAAAATTATATAATCATTAAAGATAAAAAATTTAATAGGCAAAACATTATAATGTTAAATTTAACAAAATTTTTGAGTAGTTTAACAAAAATTGAAATATTTAGACAATAAAACATTTATTAAGATGAATATTTAATGAAATAATCAAAAAAAATTATAGAAAAAAAAAATTATAAAACATATAATCTAAAAACTAATAAAAATAATTTTTGGGGCCAAGAGAGATTTCTTTTAAGAGGGTCCCCACTAATCGTTGATCCAAAACTTTGCTCAGTGATTGGTTATTAAACACTAAATTATATTTATATTAGAGGCGCGCTCAAATTTCATTTCCTTTAGACATGAAATGCTTTTTTACATTAAGTCGCCAATATATATTATTAGCATATTAGTTTTCTGAAAATAAAATTTTTAATTTTTAAAAAAAAATGAAATGAGCCTGAACGCGCCGCGCCCTAAGTAATGCAAATTAAAGATAAAAATACGACAATAAAATACAAATGTTATATCCTGATGTTGTTGGCAAGGGAGAAGTAGTTGGCCAAAAAGGTTGGGTTGATTCATTCGATGCATTCATAATATAAATGTGATAAATACATTTTTATAAAAAATGCATAAAATAAGTTAATGAATTTTTGTTTTTTTATATGCATGAATGTTATATAATATATATAGCATAAAATATAAATTAGAATAATTTTTGTAAATGTAATTATTATGTATAATTAAAATGTAATATTTTTTTATATCGTAAACTTTTTTATTTTTTTGTAATTTTTTGTATATGCATAAATATATAATAAAATGTAAAGCATGTAAATATTTTTTAATATTGTTAAAATTTTTTAATTTTTTTTGGGTTTTTTCATATATGCATTTATATATAATAATTATATAATATTTTTTTATATAGTAAAAATTTTTTCATTTTTTTGTGATTTTTTGGATATGCATGAATAAAAAATTATAACATTATAAACTTACAAAAAGCTTTATACATCCTGATAGTAAACACTCTCTTCATCTTGGTACCAAGTTTGATTCATTTCGATTATGCTTGTTTGCTGAGTGAACTCTCGATATTCTTTCATCCCCATATTTATTTTCTTTGGGATCACTATGTATATTAACAACTTTCAATATCTGAAATTTTAAACCACAAAGCAAAAATATAGAGAAAGTTTATAAAAATTTTATAATTTCTTACAGTGGGGTTTATAGTGAATGCAGCTGTTAGGAGCTCTAGAGCGGGCTCTTTTATTCCATGAATTTAGGTTTGCTAATTGTTCTTCAGTTAAGTTATGCTGGGCTTCGTTCCCTAATGGATGTTCATTTAAAGTCGGAAAATGCGTTTCTAAAAGAGGAACTTCACAATTTGAACCAACGGACCCTTGGTTAACATTTTTGTAATCGCCTTCCCCATTTACAACCACATCTGGATCGGAAAAATCCCATTCCCAATCTTCTGAGATAAACAAAATATTATTAAAGCTTTTTTCTTGAGGCATTCTCGACTTGTTACATTTAATAATTGTGTCTTCTTTGATATCTGCTACACCAAAATGTCAAATAACTGTTATTTATATTTAAAATACAGGTCGATTATTTGGTATAAAATTATTACACTGGGGAGATGCGATGGCCATATATCATATACATTTTCCGTTATCACAATTTTCTTCGGCTGTTTTTAATTAAATATAAAAATGCCATATTTGACCAATAACTTATTTTCTTTGAGTTTATAAAAGAAACATTTTTTTAATTTCCTTTCATGTCAAAATCACTTGTAACTTTAAATATTATTATTAAAAAAATTACTAACGCCAAAATTAATTAGAATAATAGAAAAAAAACTTTTTTTTTTAAATTGTGAAAAAGTATTTTAAATAATTTAAATTTTTCTAAAAAACTGATCTTGAACGTGGCCTATTAAAAATAAGAGAGGCCATTGCGGAACATTAAACAAACCCATATAAATGCTTAATAATGTGCAATATTGCAAATGCAAAAATAACAAATTACTAAAAGTTTGGAAATGGATTTTACGAAACTCGATATTTTTAATTTGAATATAAAATGATATTTATAACAATTTTATATTAATTTTAATAGATTAATCTTATACTCTTAAGGAGGTTACTTATAAATATATTTTTTTTTATAAAAATATTGATAGTTTATATTACTAAATTAATTAACAGTTTTTTAACATTTTTTTGCGCATAGAATGTTGCTAAGAAAATTATAGTGTAGGTTAAGTGAGCTAAGTGGCAAATTTTGAAAATTACAGTTGAAGAACATTCTATAATGCTAAATGACTTGCTTAACATGGCAAAATGCAATAAATTTTAAAAACCTAGCAGATCCTTTAAATTTTAACATGATTAAAAAGTTACCTTCTTCATTATTCGACAATTGGCATTTCAAGTTTTCAATTTTATCGTGGTTAGGAAGTTGGTCCATGTCTCTCTCGCCGTCAATAACTTCAGGATCTGGCGAATAACATTTGTTTATAAAGAAGTATTCAAAGCTAGCAAGTAACCATTTATGACAAACCAAACTCATTGGCCATTACATCAATCAGTTTTTGAGATTGAGAGTAATTGACCGGATACAACTTTAATAAAATGTATTATTTGAACGATTAATAAATCCGTTTAAACTTGCACTGATACCAAAGGGTGATGAAACTATGTGTCAAGTCGGAAAATACTAATAAAACGTACCTTCACATGCTGATTGACAGCTTTTTAAGCCTTTTCTAGTAAACTTAAACTTCTGACGGCTATTTCGAGTGTTTACACATTCAGACTTTTTAGATTTGGGGTTTCCTGAAATTTAAATTTAGTTAAAACAATATTATAGTCATTGTTAATATAAATAGAATAAACTTGTGCAACAAAATAGGATAGATAAGATTTGTGAGAATTTCATATTGTGGATTAAAAAAAATTATGTCGGTTGCAACAATCAATTTTTAAATTTAAATATTGTGTTCTATAAATCCAACAATCAAAATAATTTTGCTAAATATCAACGCGCCAGCCGCAGCTTGAATATTTAGTTAGATTAATGTTAGGTTAGTATTAGGGTTAGGTTAGCCCAGCCTTAGGGCGTAATGTTAAGGGTTAGGGTTGGTGTTAGGGTTAAATTAGGGTTGTGGTTAATGTTAGGGTTAAGTTTTGATCAGGTTTAGGTGATTTATTGAATAAATTGGCATTAAGCGAAACATCAATTAGATCACTATCCTTTATACTTTTGTGCAAAGACAAAAAGTCCAGCAGTATTTTTTTATAAAATTACCCTAAAAATGTTAGTAAATAAAACCTGTGATAAAGGGGTTCCTCCTAACCATTTTCCCTACAAGGAAAAAAAAATGGGTTTAAGGTTACTCTCATACCTTTCCCCATTTAGGAGCGCCATACCCGTTTGGGCTTTGACTCCTTTAACCCGAGCAAAGCAATTAATATTGTCGAAGAGATAGTAAGATTTGTTCGCACGCCGGGGCCTAGGTTAGGCTCTCACTTAAAGCTTATCGTTTGGGGCCTACTGCCTAAGCAACCCACTCAAAAGCTTTAAATTAGTTGAACATGTATACTATTTTTCCGAATAAAAAAGCTTTCGTGCACGGATTCGAACTCGCAACCTTCTGCGTCTAAGACAAAAGTTTTGCCATTTGCCACTAAGCTATCTGAGCCGCCCTATAAGGGATCGGTTTGCCACTTTTTACCATACAGCATCGCAGATTAAACATATATTGATGATTGTTTTTAGGCTTAGGCATTCTCCAGGAAAAGACACCTATTTAAGATTGCGATATTTTTTCCAAAATATGTGGGCTGGGAAATATTGTTCATTCAACCTTTATTGTTTTTGAACAAATAAAAAAAAAAAAAATATTTTTCTGGTGCGTCTGCAAATAATTTTAATGCTAAAATTTTCACAGTGGCATTTGTGAGAGCCCGTGATTGTGTGACAATTAACAGCGATGCATTAAAAAGAAAAATTTTCTTAATAAAATAGCTAAGAAATTCATCTTGTTCAATTTTCAGGCTTTGAAGGTGAGATTATTAATCATAAAGTTAGAAAAGTAATTTGAGGGTGGGTTATTATGATTAATTTTTATTTAGGTGAAGCAAAACCCATTAATATTTTTATTTTATCGCATAATCAATTTTTTTCTAAACATAAGCATTTGTTTCTCTTACTATATACCATATTTGTAGTTTCGGACTTTTTAATCATTTATGTTTTTTCACATCATTTGCATGATTTCTAAAAAATAAAATGAGTTACACAGGTCAACAAATTTTGGAGAGTTATGAGCCTACCGACATCATACCTGCAATCTTAAAGATTCAAATTCGTTTACCAATTTTAACAAACATGGTAAGCTATAAGCATTGAAAATTTTAGAAAAAAAAACAAAAAAAAATAATAAAAAAAAAAGTAATAAAAAAAAAATATTTTTTTCTGCATATTCACAGCTAAACTGGAAATCAAACTTTAAATGATATTTTAATATAAAGACGATAATGAATCGTGACGTATTAAATATAAATGTTGAATTTTTTAAATCTAAATGCTGATGTAAGAGCTTGATATACTAAAAAATTTCATTTCCCATTATTTGTTATGATATATAATAAATACAAGAGATTTTTATATGCAAACAAAATTTTAAATTTTTTGTTTTTAGGGTATTCGCGAGGTCGCAAACTCTGTCTTTCTTGATTTGACCAATTTAAGGAGCCGAAGGCAAAAGATATTACGAAAAACAAAAAAATGTATGAGATAAGGCCATCCTGAATTTATACCTTTATGTTTTAATAGACTGATTTTTTCTGACATTGTGTTGACACGTGTTATACGCTTTTTGCCTAATATTACTTCAATTGCCGTTAAAGTCATTTTACTTTACATTAAATTATGGAGAGCGAATTGACAAGTTTAAAAGACTGCCAAGCCAGCTTTTATATAATAATTTTTAAGTTTAATTTATTATTTTTATTTTTAATAACAAATTGTTCAATATCTGGTCCGTTTAAATAAAACGTGTTTTATATGTCAGTAAGATCCGATCCCTTTGCCGAGCATCTTAAACGCATCTCACAAAAGTGTGGTTTAAAAGCAATTATTTGGTGGGTCCCTCCAAGCATCGTTTCCTTTAGCCTTATGAATAAAATAGCCTCAATGGAGTTGGAAATTATAGCACAGGTCAACAATTATCAATGACAGAAAAGTGAATTTTTTAAAAACATAGAAATTCCCATGAGGGCCTTATCTCATATATATTTCGTTTTCTTCCGCTTTCGGATCCTTACAGCCGTCGTTATTAAAAGTATGGCCTTTTTTGATTATTGACAAATCAGTAAAACCCTAAAAAGAAAAAAATTTAAATATGACCCGATACTATCGGGTTTTAATAAAAGTTTTATTTGAAGTTTAAATATAACAGTTAAATATGCGATGAAAATTAATTTTTTTTATTAATTTTTTTTGTTTTTTTTGTCATCTTTTCAAAAATTCCAATTTTTATAGCTGACTAACTAAGTTGGATTAGAAAGAAGGGCAAAGGGTTTGAAATTTTCTAAGAGGGCAGGTTCGATCTTTCTAGTTAGCTCATAACTCTCAAAACTTTGTTGACCTGTGTAGTACAGCAGTCCACACTAAAATGACCAGCTTTAAAGAACAATGGCCTGTTGCCATAAACCACCATACTTTTGATCTTGATCATAAAAAAAACACGATCCTCGATCACAATTAAATGATCATGATGGCAAACAAATGGTAAAGATCATGGAAAAAAGGATAAAATTAAATATTATGTCGTGGTATATAAAAATTAAA
>CM060242.1:9839263-9875321 GCA_030555515.1 Acutogordius australiensis
TCAAACAGCTGATCAGATTAGGCCGTTTCCTAAGGCTGCGAATAAATACTAATTTCTATGATTTAAATAACAAGAATCTAACTGCTAATATCAAAAAATAATTATTTAATTTAACTATTTTAGTGCAAAACCTAATTTTTTCACATAAATATTAATCAATTACGTTTAATTTTTTTTTAAATTTTTTTTTACTTGTCGTAAAATTAATGGCTTGTTTTTCGTAAAATCCTAAACAAAATTTTTTTAAGGTGCGCTCATTATTTATTTTTTTAAAAAATTATTTATTGCTTATAAAATTTTATATTTAAAGTTTATGCTAATAATAAATATTGGCAACTTTTTGTTAAAATGCTTTCTGGAGTGACTCTGCTATAAAAAGCAAAATGGCACATGAAATATATCTTCATAGCAATTATATTCTTAACGATTTCAATAAGTTTACATATTTCATTTATATGATGATGGTATATGACATTAAAATAGTTTTAAAGGGTGATAGTTCTTGAACCAAGAAAAAGCACAGATATTGTACAACACAGATATTGTACAAAATGACGTCATTTCTATAAGAGATTTCCGAGTACCAATGCTCTCAGTCTAAAAGTAAAAATTTTAAAATTATTTTAGAGATTAAATAAAACGCGCTCTTATCTGAAATAACGTGATTCTAGGGTGCTATTATTAGCAAGGTAATGCAACATGCTCTCATTTAACCATATATTTTTTGTATGTTTTACAAAGTTTTTAAAAAAATCAAAAAAGATTGAGTAAAACGCAGGCACGTAGGCAGTTTCTAAAAGGGGGCAAGAAATTTTAGGAGAAAAATTAATGAATTACATTGTTGCTTAATGAATGATCATATTATGACTAGCATAAAATATTTATATATTGCATCATAATTAAATTAATGTATGACATAAATTCAAGAAAAATTTTAAAAGAAAATAAAAATATTTAAGAAATTGATGATCTTCTAGGATCTATTGAAAACCACTAGGTTCGATGCAAATTTGGCATTGATGTGTTAAGTATTAAGTTTTAACTAGTTTGATTTTCTTTAAAAGAATATATAAAAGTGAAATGCATTGTATTAGAATACCTGGTGTTGAATTTTGATGTTTATATCAAACAGCTCAGCAAATCATTTAAAATTTAATTGCTGTTTTGATATTAAATTGACCTATATTTATAGTTAATATAGCAATTGTTTTAATAAAGTAGTTTTATTATATATATTTAATTGCAAAATCAATATTTAGTTTATATCAAACAAAAGATACATACTTATCAATTATAAAATAAATTATAATATTAAAATATACTTTTTTCTTAGAAGGCTCATTTTCTCTGGTTTTTTTTGTGGAAATAGTCAAAAATTTTGTTCTGTTTACCGGTATTCATAGATTTAAAAAATCAGATGGAAAAACATCAATTTTAATATATTAAATTTTAAAATTATTTTATTAATATGGGGTAACCTATTTACAAATAATTATCAATATTTTCATATTAGATTTTGCTTAAGATATTTTTAAACACTAGGCGCATAAATTCAATAGTAAAATAAAAAATTTAATTATTATAACAAAAAGTATATTACTATTTTATATTTTTAATAGATAAAACATTTACAATTATGAAACATAATTATTAAGTTGTATATTACATGTTTATTTTATTTTGACAAAAACACATAATAGTATTTAATGATAATTCAGAAAACTTAAGCTAAATTTTGATATTGTAATTGTACAATATATTTTATAAAGCCACAAAATTGCCAAAAAATAATAAATATACCAGCATATATTCCAAATTCTGTTTAATAAATAAAAATTAGCGTTAAATTGCACAAAAAAAATTTAAGCTATTTCTAAAGGGGGGCAACGGCCCCCCTTTGCCTCCCCCTCAATACGTCCCTGGTAAAACGGTATATATTAAGTCCAATTTAGGCTGTAACTTAATTCTGCAATTAAATTCTGTGTGAGCTGTTTTATAATGGCTCACAAACAAATCTTTTTATATTTTTTAACCTGAAACCAACTTTAACTTTAACATCAAATTTAAACCTACTTTTTATTTAAAACAAAACTTTACTTAATATCTTTATTCTAACTTACGGGTTTTCTGATTAATCATTATTTTACACATTTCTCATTTGGCCTTTTTTGAGTATAGTAATTTTTATAAATGCAAAATCTAGCAATTTGTATAAACACATAAAAAATATGCAAATTCTAAAACTTAAACTTGGCTAAATGTCGGCCCACAATAATGAGGGTTCCCATAAGTGTGTTAGTTGCCATGGTGTTATTTCCACAATTTTATATACCTTAGGCTGCGGCTAGTGGAAAAAAAAGTTTTGACGAAAAAAAATCGCTCGCATATGAATAACATTGAGACGGCTAGTGTGAAAAAAATTTAAAAAATTAAAAACTTTTAAAATTTTTTAAAAGTTTTTTTCTCAAAAAATATTTTGTTAGGCATATCCTAAAACAACTAAAAAACCTAAATTCTCATTTTTTGTTATTAGCCGATAAAATTTTTTTTATTTTTAAAATATTTTTTTTACAATTTGAAAGATGTATTAGCCGCAGCCTTAGTTAAATCTCCAGCATGAAAATTAAAAAAAATTAATTTTATTTTTACCTTTGATATTAAGATTCATACCCTTTTGATGATTAAATCCAAAATTAATAATTATGACCAAGCCCTTTCCCTCCTCCTACTCAGCTTCAAGCTTCTCATAAGTCTACTAAACAATCGTTTAATAATTTTAAATAAAATTAATAATTATCATCTTTAACCCGCGAGTAGCACTGTGGGTACATATGGACCCCAGCACATCTTTAATTTTGAATATCTTTAAAAATATTATATATTATGGACCAAAATTTTGTGACTTTTTAAATATTTAATAAACAAAATTGGTAATTAAAAATGGGTCTAAGTCTAATAACAAAAATTGTTTAAAAAATTGAAATTTTTGGGGTCCACATGAATCCCACACTCTCCATTTCAATGTTAAAAACCATGATGTTGCCTCAATGTAAATAAGAACTGAAAAATTGCAACTTAATTTCTAGATATTCTTTTATAATACTTTCACGTATTAAGTATATAAAATATTTGTATTCTATAAAAATGACAGGAATTATTTTTTTTTTTTATTAAATATCTAATTTTCAAGGTGAATAATAGCCAAAAATAATATTTTATTTCATAATGTTTTTTTTCCATATATCACATAAAATGTTCTACCTGACCTAAAACACGATTTAATCTTTTTTTAAACTGTCAAATAAAATTTACACACTAACTTATAATTGTTTATAATAGATCACGTATTTCTTTTCAAAATAATAAAATATAGATAATAGCTTTAAAACTTTTGAAGTTATAGAGGTTTTAAATTGGCCGTATGGACCCGTAGCATTCGCGTTACATATTTCTCACCCTAATTCGCGGGTTAAAGCTCTCAAAACCCCCCTTCAAGGCAATAATTAAATTGATCCTAATATTCCTGAAACAGTCAAAATTAAAAGACAAACACCCTAAACCCGGTAATCAAGATTTTTTATATTATAAATACAAAAATGTAAATATTTTCTTATGAAATTTTTTAAAGCCCTTAAAACATTTCCAACAGACTCTGTTCCAGGGCTATACTTTTTTAGACCTTGATTTTTAAAGGACCTTTTAGAGTTCGATGCATCTTTTAATCAAGTTTTTCAAAGTGATAAATTTTTAATAGAAATTTTTCACTGAAATCCCCATGTTTTTGGGGCGCGTTAGAACAAAATTCGCCCTATAGCTATTGGTTTTCAGACGACTTAATCCCAAAATTATATGCAGAAAAGTTGAATTTACTCTAGCAAAACTACTGGCTCCTCACCAACTTGGTTTTGGTCGGGGCTGTGAGATTGCATTTCACGCCACCCGCTTGTCTTAGTGTTAAACTGGATTAAAAAAATGCTTTTAATTGCCTAGACATTTTTTAACTTCCTTTTTTTTATTTCCCCACTACCACAACTATCCACTATCACAACTATATACATTTAAGTTATGGTATTCCACTAATAAAATTTTCTGATGTATTTATTTTTTCCTTACAGGGAATTCAACAAGGTGGTCCGCCTTTGTTTTGCCTTTAGATTAAAAACTTAATTAAATCACACAAAACTCGGACTGTACTTATGGTATCTAGAAGATTGTACCATGTGTGGCAAGCTGGAGCACTTAGTATAGCCCAAAGCTATTTTAATATTATACCTATCTTTTAACCCTAATAAATGTGAAATATATCCTTTACCTTAACTTGCAAATACTATAGCGGAAAATTTAAAAAAAAAACCTACGGATATTTAAAAATCTTAAGTTTGCCCGTGATAAGTTTATGCTCTCAAAATTTTTTGTTGAAAATTACACTGGTCGACAAAAAATGGCGACCAATTAGAAAAACGTATATTTTAGAAGTGTTTTTTAAGCTGATTTCAAATATCTTTTCCATTTTTTCCGAATAGGTCTAGTTTTTTAACTATAACCGTTTAAAGTCAGCAAAAACTCCAATATATGTCATTTTCAAAAGCAAATATAGTGCCCTTAAATTCAAAAAAATTGGACAAAAAGCTTGTAATTTTATAGAAAAATTTTAAAATAATTAAATTAAATCAAAAAAATTTAAAAAATCTTATAATTTAAGCAATTATTTAATTTTTAAGAAAAAATGAATTAGGCGTATTTGGCGCCATAAAGTCTAACGCTTAGAAACCTCTTCAAAGATTTTTGGTAAGCTTATTTTTAATTTAAATTCACTCTAGAGGTTAATTAGACTTACTTTACCCAATTGAGATTGTTTAATATACAGTTGCCCCTATCATAATGTCCTCGATTACTTATAAACTTTTACCAGAACTTTTTTTAAATAAATTTATTTGTAAGCAAGTGATTTATAAAGGAGATAATTATAATCAAATATTCCCAATAGCTTAAAATAAATTATCTAAACCTTTTTTATGGATTTGAAGCAAATAACATTAAAAACTAAATTCCCATGGACCATTAAAAAGGATTTTAAGAGATAGACTTAAAGGCGCCAATTTTGCCATATATAATTTTTCTTAAAAATTAAATAATTGCTTAACTAATTAATTTTTTCCAGTTTTTTTAATTCGAATATATTATTTAAGCCATTTCCTATAGAATTACATTTTTTTTATTAAAAATTTTTGGATTTTAGGGTGTTAAATTTGCTTTTGAAAATGACATATATTGAGGTTTTTGAAGATTTTGACCGCTTCTAATTAAAAAATTAGACCTATTCGAAAAAAATGGAAAATATATTTGGAATCAGCACAAAAAACTCTTTTAAATTATATGTGTTTGTAACTGGTCGCCGACAAAAAGTCGAAATTTGTCGACCAGTGTTATTTATTTTTTTAAAGAAAATTAGCAATTTAAAAAAATTTCCGATACAATAAGCTTTTTTTCTTTTAAAAAATGTGTTTTGATGTAGCAGTTGCCTGCTTCCGCTCATCCGCAGCCCTTGTTTTTAATTCTTTACTTAAAAAATAAATGATTGCTTCAATTTTAAAAATCCTTTTAATTTAAAATTCGATCTTAATAAATATGTTGGGTTCCCATTTCCAGGCAAGCTAAGTGGACTTCGAATCAGGTCACCTAGAAGTATAGCACTCGTCGCTTTCATTGATTTCTTTCCATGGTTCAAATAAATACAATTTTTAATATTACAAATTTTACCGCGGATACAATTTTTTTACAACCATTGCATTCGAGGCTGGCTCTCCCAGGTCATATCCTAAAACGGGTGATCAAAAAAAATGGGATATGTGCTTAGATTTAAACTCCCTTGTAATCCTATTACTTAGGCAAGAAAATATTGTTTTTAAAATTCATAATATTTTTATACCAATTATAACCACAACCTCTGATTCTTTTGGTCCTGAAGCCTTAATCTTTAAACAAATTGGTAAACTAATTAAAAATATTTTTATTTTATCGAGTTTTAGTTAGCACCAGGCAAAAATTTAAATAAAAATTTTGTAGAGAAATTTTTTTTTTAAAAATACATGGCCAGAGGATTCTAATAATTTATATATATATTATTATTTTTCTAAATAGCCTAGAATTTTTTTTATTATTCGCATCTATTAATATGGATATAAATTATGCACTGTTATCGTGAGTTTGTAAGGATATGTATTTTATATCTCTAACATATATAATAGGTTTTAAAATAAATTTAAAGCCATGAATGATGCCATTTACCAATAAGTAACCAGAAAAACTGTCGCCCTATTCCCAGATATGCCTAAATATGACAACGTGTTAAAAATGCATATTTAGTATTCAAGATTTATTTAAATAATATGGCTATGCTATATTTATCTTGGATGGGTAAAATCCATTGCCCCGCAAACGTTCAAGATAACAGGGCCAAGGCCCTAACTAGTATGCCGGCTTCCATCAAAAAGAAAAGGCAGTGAAGCGGTGAGCATCAACTCTTAACTCTGCATGGACCGTTTAATTTAGAAATACGGACATCAGTGCGGACAAACTACTACTTTCAATTTATTATACTGCACCAATCTATCTATTGTTCTTTGAAGATCTTAACCCCAGTCTATTTGTTTAACTTTGGGTCAAATGAGCAAAAATTTCTACCCCTTTACCAAAAAAATGCCGGTCACCTAGGATTATCTAAACCTAAAAAAATATTAAAGTGAAATATTGTTATTTAACCCCGGAATGCAAGAGTAGATAACTTGAGGAGTTTTAGCTCTTCGCGTTTTAATTATTTTCAATAACTAGTTTTTAATTATAAACTAACATAATTTACCATAAGACGTTATTTATTTAACGCAAGAGGGAAACTAAAAATAAAAATGGGAACTTATTTGCCTACATTTGATTTGCAATATACTAATTAATATTATTGAATAAAATGTGTTTATTGGTCTAAAAAAATATTTTAAAACGATTCATGAAAAAAAATATTATAAAATAAACAATTATTTTCCATCATTATTTTTAAGATCTACTAAATAACAGCATTTTAATATAAGGTTGCTCTTTATATCATGTTTTTAAAATTTAAACGTAAACACCCACCTACGGATCTTAATAGAACCTTTAAACGAGAGTGGTTATTAGACTTCCCGCGAATGGTAGGGTGAGAAATTTGTAAGAATATTAAGGTGGGGTAATTTTAAACTTTTATAACTTCAAAAGTTTTAAAGCTATGATCTTAATTTTTTTATTATTTTGAAAATAAATACGTGCTCTTTAATTATAGACTAACATAAGTTACCATTAATAAATATTGCAAATTTTTTGACACAAAATAAAAAAAAATCTAAAAAATGAAATGTTTCATTATTTCAAATTACACTAAATAAATCATGTCATTTAATGAATTACAATATTATTGATCAAATCTTTTAGGTCTAGTAGAACAAATTTAGTAAGTTTTATGAAAAAAATTATTTTGAAATAAAAATTTTTGGTTGGCTATTATTTACCATAAAAACTTGATATTTTAAAGAGAAAAAAAATAATTCATATCATTATTATACAATACAAACATTTTATATATTTATTATGTTAAAATATTTAATAACTAGAATATAAGGCTGCAATTATTTAAGTTAAATAACATGGTTTTCAACATTTATATTGAGAGGGTGGGGTCCGTATGGACCGTAATAGAATTTCTAATTTTTAAACAAATTTTGTTAATAGACTTAGACCAAATTTTAATTACAAATTTTGTTTATATATTTAAAAAAAAAGTCACCAAAATGTGGGTCATTCATTATATATAATATTTTTAAAGATATTCAAAATTCAAGATGTGCTGGGGTTCGTAGGGACACCACAATGCTAATCGCGGGTTTATCCTTAAATTGTTTAATACATTTATTATAAAAAACAAAATCTGAAAGATAATATTGCATATTTTCGAAAAACACAATTATAGATGTGCTGGAGGCAATAACCTGGAAGTACCTTAATTATTTCGCTTAATATTTCACGTTTTTTTTAAATATGAATGTTTTTTTACAAATAATATGAGAATGAATAAAGCATAATTAAAAAGATATTAAGTTTTGTATATTTAAGAATCTTTTAAACAGTATTAGATTAAAATGATGAATTTTATAGAGGGTTTTACAAATTTATAGGACCAATAGCAACTCTTATCAAAAAACAAAAACAATCATTTAAATCGAATAATACACTGTAATTTTTTTTAACTTTTTTTATTCGATGCTATTAACAAGTGAGAAAAGATAGCACAATAACTTTCTGTATTGCAGTTTAATGTTAGGCAAATAATCTGTTAAAAAGTATTAATATGTAGAGTAGTTTTAGCCAATTAGTTTATTTTTAAAACATTGATTCTATAATATTTGTTACCGCTACCACATTTTTTTCGGGGAGGTAATTATCAAGAAAGCGTTGGGCTGTAAAAAAATTAATATTTTTTTTGGATTGTGTTGGCCTATATGTTTTCTTAACAAGTCCTTTTAAATATATATTTTAAAATAACTAGATTGTAATGTTAAAAATTACCATATTCTTTATTTTTTTATTATTGTTATTAGTTAATTTTTTTCAAAACATGCGTGAAATTAAAAATACAAAGTGCAACATATAATGTGGAACATTGTGCACATAATTTAAAAAAATATTATTCGGAGTTAAAATAGCCGAATTATTATCATTATTTAATACGCAAAATATAAGGAAAGTATGACAAAATTTTAAAAACTTTAAACGGATTTAACACAGGTCAACAATTTTTTGAGAGTTGTAAGTTGACTACAGAGATCAAATCTTACATCTTAGGGAATATCAAATTCTTTACCGTTTTTCCTAATCAAACTTAGTTAGTAAGTTATAAACAGAGCTGGGAAAAAACCCATTTTTCGACTAAACTCAAATTTTTGTTTTTTAAAATTTTTTTGACAGATTAAAAAAATCAATTATAAATACATACAGAATATAAGCAGAAAATCTTAAATTTTATAAATATTTTGTTGATTAAAGCCAAAACCATTTATTTTTTTTAATTTTCGAAAAATAAAAAAATGGGTTTGACCCAAAAACGGGCATTTTCCCAGCTCTGGTTATAAACATTGAAAATTTTAGAAAAAAAGATCAAAACTAAAAAAGATTAAAAAACAAAAATAGTGAAATTTTATTTTTTATATTCACAATATTTAAACTGTTAAATTTAAACTTCAAATAATATTTTCATTTAAAATTGATAATCTATCGTGTCGTGTTTAAGTTTGGACACGAAATATTTTGTATTATCTAAATGCCGATGTAAGAGCTTGATGTATTGTTAAAATTTATTTTCATTATTCGTGATTAAAAATATAAGTTACAAGGGATAATTATATGCAAAAAAGATTTATAAATTTTTTTTAGGGTATATTTATCAATTTGGTCAAAAAAGGCCATTTTTCGTTATAGACGGATCTAAGGAGCCAAAGACGGAAGAAACTAAGAAAAACGGAAAATGTAAATAAGATTAGGCCATCATGGGGATGCATTCTTTATGTTTTTTTTATAGAATTCACGTTTATGACATTGATATTTGTTGACGTGTGAATTAAACAAAATATAACTTTTTGAAATTATTTGTTTCGGGTAACTAGGTTATATTTTAGATCGTGATAAATGAGTTACAAGCAACACTGCTTGATTAATTTGAAATTGGATTTTAAACGGTTATATTATAAAACTTATTTATTTCAACTCTTCATTCTTTCTTAATCTAACGACTCGACTTCGGTATTGCTAGCACTATTCTCGTAGCCCGTAAGATTTCACCCAAAACCGATTAAACTAACTTGAAGCTCGGCCTATATGCTTCTAAATAAAGTCACATTACATGAAGAGGCAACTTAATGTTTTATATGTTGAGTTAACATTCATTTTTTTGCAAAAAATTAATTAAATAATATTTGAATTGCTAAGTTTATCTTTTTACCAGTTCTAATAGATGGCCGCACTCAAAGTAAAATCAGAATTAAGCTTTGCCGGATCAAAAAGTTATGAAGGAGGCTTGGATAAGAAAATTTCCCACGCACAAGACATTGCATATTTGTACCAATGATATGAATATATTAAAATCAAATTTTTCATTTATAATATATCTCTTATTATTTAGATCTTATAATTTTTGGTCTGTCAATATGTCTTGAAAGCATTCTACATTGTGATATTTTACATATATAAATAATGAAATATATTTAATTTTTTATACTAAATTGTATCTAAACCATTTTTTCTGCAACTTCTTTAAAAGAATAATTTTGTTTTTAATAAATATCATAACAAACTAAGTTTACAGTTCTTATAAGGCCATCATTTGAATGGGCCACAATGTTTGTTAATTATTTTAAGACATGAGAAATGATATTTTATATTAAGAAATTGATATAATATCTTTATAAAGTTATTCATATATAGATTATTTTTTATTATAGATGGCATACATTGAAATAAACAATTTTAAATAAAATTATATATGGCATTCTTGATGAATTTTATTTTCCTCACTAGCAAAACTTGGATGTACTTTAAAGCGGTATTTTCTCACACTATTATTGTTGAATATATTTTAAAGGCTTTTGATATAAAATTGTAAAAGGATCTATTTATCCTTTTACTCACTTATTTGTTATTACTGTTATAATATAATCTATTGGTTATTTAATTTTTGTCCTTTTTAAAAATGCGTGGCGTTACAAAAAAAGATGTAGGTGGCACGACATTTTTTAAAGTGGATTTTACTTCATTTAAGGCTGAAGTGAACAACATGCCAAATAAATGTTGAACCGAGTGAAGTTTAAAATTCTTCGTCCCCGGGACTAGCTGGATCATCATTCTGTTCATAATTTACCAGGGTCAAAGATTTTTTATTTGAATAATCAAAATATCTCAACACTAATAAATCAGATATATAATCATAGCTTAAAGGCATCAAAAAGTTTAATTTTTAGGTTCCAAAATCCCTCTGTATTGATATGATAATTACGCCGAGCATTACTGTATGTTGTATATCAGCCATTTTAATATTAAAAAGATATAAAGAACACACGATTTAATGTATAAAATCGCATGTATGTATCATTGATTTTATATTCGATTAATTAGTCATATCAGCTGGAATGTTTTATCGGTTTTATATAAGTTAATAATCTTTCGTTGACTAGTGTAGAGAAAGGTTTAGATTTTTACTTAATGTGGATAATTATTTGTAACGACTAATTAATCTCTATTTTATTTAAGGTCGGGGCCTGAAAAAAATTTACAGAGCTAATACACCATAGTGGCCTTATTGGGCCCAAAATGTACTATGATTCTAGAGTAAAATACTTTAATAAATAGTATATAATCAATAATTTAATCGCAAAAAAGTGATTGGAAATATATGTTATTTGTAATCGGGCGGGGTCAACATGAAAAATAATATATCAGGCCAGGCCGACTAGCAGATTTGATTTGGGCCTATTTGGACAGACTCTAATGATAATTTCATTATCAATTTGTTTCATCTAAAAATAAAATAAAAGATAGTATATATTAGTTTTTAAATATATAAAAGTTAAAATTGCGATGCTATTATAATTATCTGCGTCATTTTTGTGTGAATGCGTTTTTAAAATCGGAAAAAAAAATATTTTTGCTCCTATGGCTGTGGTTAGTACAATTTCAAAATTGTTGAAAAATATTATTTTTTTTTAAAAAAATTATGGCTAATATTAAAAAATGATATTTGGCCGTTTTAGGATAAGCCTAAAACAAACAATTTTTTCATATTTTTAATTTTTTTAAATTTTCACTAGCCACCTTTATGTTGAACAAATGCGTTTTTTTTCCTTTACCCGCAGCCTATGGCGGCGTACATTGGACAATCATTTTGACGATTTTCATAACAAAATTATACTTTGAATGACTGCAAACTTTTTAAATGGCAATAATTAAATTTTAATATAAAATTAAGGTAAAAATTAGAATGAATAGGTCAAACATTTTATCCAAAGTATGGCCGGGACCCCTCGTTATTGTTTTTTTTTGGGTGAGGAGCATTGAATTTGCTATGCGGCGTATTTCATAACCCCTAGGGTCAATAGGATTAAGCGCGTCTCTCCGCCTATACCATAATATCCATCGAAATGGCGCCGCACTCTCCGGAATATAATAGCATGCAGGCTTTACAACCCTGGCGAAAGTCAAAGGCCAGAGTCATTCACCTGCTAAAACAATGCCCCCCTTGCCCTACATTTCTTGAAAAAGACGGCATACCGATCATGGCATAGCCCTTTCGTCAGGGCATAAAATATGTAATAGGTTTACACGAGTTTATACAGACTTACCGGTTGAAATGGTCCTTTACTATCACTAAAAATAACGTTAAAAAACAAATGTTTAATTTTAAAATTATTTTTTATCATTCAAAGTTTCAGGTTTTTCATACCTACTCAGGTCTTGATGACCTGATTTCAAGGACCGAGGCGGACATACTATAAAGTATTAAATGTCCATCAAATATTTTTTTCCGCGAAGTCGAAACTCTATTTTACACCTGGTAAATTTGAATCTTTAGTTAAATTGTAAAACATGCAGTTATTTTAAAGGTGATCCATACAATAGGCTAATGAATAGCAAATTCCTTGAATCAAGATGGCCAAATTGCAAGAATCTCATAGATTTAAACTATATCAACAGCTTTTTTGCGCGATCAAACGAGGTCCTAACCTAAATGAGTTTAGCGCATATCTATTTGCCAAGTGTCTGAAATGAACCTTACTATTTTTATTTTTACTAGATCTGTGAATTTTTTTAAACCTAAAAAACATTTATTTTAAATGTTTTAAAATTAAAATAAATCAATCTCGTACGATATCAGTCAGTTTCTTTTCAGCGCATAGCAACTAATTCATATATTGTTGCATAGTATAACAACTAAGTTTTTAACTCGTATTTTTTAATTTTAACGCTGTTTATTGTTAGCTTGATTAAAAACATAAAATATAATCATAAATTCTGTGTGTTTAAGGTGTGCGTCACAAAAAATAAAAACTAATGTTCAAGAGCAATTTATTATTTTAAAATAGCTTTTTAAACCATTACTAATGTAAATTTTTTAACGTGGCCTTTTTTTTCCTTTTTTTCCTTAGCTCGCATTCCCAGGTGAATTAGAAAACTTTTTTTATATACATTGTATTTTATTATGAATAATGTTTTAGTTGTATACAAAGTCAATTATATATATATATATAAAAATCAATAAATTTTTCAGACCATTTAACCTCTAAAATTTTGGCCAAATGATAGCGAATGTTTTGAAGGAAAATTTATTAAAAGGTCCATTTTGCACTGCGTTTGAATATTAAATAGCAAAAGTTTATGCAAATAATTGCAAAATACGAGCGCTATCATAAAAATTGTCTATAATTTAAATTACCTCTTATCGAAATTTTACAGTTGAAGCGCGTTTTGGTTTAAATCTGGATTGTCGAAAAATTTTGATGCGTAATTCTTGCATTATAACCTAAAAAAAAATAAAATAACTAATGTCTAAGGGGAAACTAAGATAACTTTCTGAAAAATTATTTTCCAGGATCAGCTAAAAATCAAATGAAACATAAAAAATGTTTCTTGCCTTTTGTCAACAATTTTATTTAGTGGAGTGAAGGTCTATGGCTGTGGTCTGTACTTTAAAACAAAAAAAAATTATTAACAAAATATCAAAAAAAAAATTATATATTTTGCCCATTAATAACACAGGTCAATTTTTAGCTACACAGAAACCACTGTCATGATCTAATTTGCATTTTTCTAATCAAACTTCAGCTAGAATTAAAATTTTTTGAAAAAATGTTAAAAAAACACAAAAAATTAAAATACAAAGAATATTAAAAAAAATTATTTTTAGAGCAAAACTGCTAAATTCAAACTTTAAATAATATTTTCATGAAAAACCCGATAATATTACAGTGTCTTATAGGTTAGAGTGCCAAATATATTGAATCTAAATGTTGATGTAAGAGCTTGATAAACTTAAAAATTTTACTTCTCATTATGTGAGATAAAAAATAATTAAATGATAGAAAAAAAATTCTTGAATTTTTTTAGTGTATTCTCGAAGTTGCAAAATCTGAATTATTTAAATGGCCATATTTTTGAGATGGAATTAGCCGATGGCGAAAAAAACTTCGAAAAACGGAAAATATATGAGATAAGGCCATCGGGGGCATTTTATTTTAACAAAAGTTTCTCTAAATATTTTGTTAGGTATTTTGTAAACAGGATTATATTAAAATTTTTTTATAGGCCGTTAAATTTTAAAATTGTCACAGGTAGCCCTAGGTGCATATATGAGATTTTTGTGTCAAATAGGTTAGATTTATTATTATATTAATGTATTAAACTATTAAAATAAATGAATATAAAGAAAATTATAATAGCCAATGTTGTCATTATATATAAAAATAATAGACTCAATTATTTATAACATTTTTAAGCGAGAAATGAAATAAATTTATTATAAGCAAGGTTAGACATAAATTTAAAGCAAAAAAAACTTTACAGCAAATGAAAAAATATTACTTCTAGCACTAGCATATATATTTTTGCGTTATAATATACGGAAAAAAATTTCATCGAGCTCTTTTGATAGATATAAATTATTTTATAAATTGACAACAGATTAATTTTGAGAGAAGCTCAACATTATTTATTGAGAAAACAATTTCTTTTGGCAAAACTCTAAAGGTAGTAAAAAAAGATGGCATACCCATATATGCTCAATTATATAAAATGAAAATAATAAAAGCAAGTATTTATTACTTTGCATAAAATAAATTTAAATATTTTATTTTATTTGACCTTATTAATATCACCCTTTGACTCATTTATATCCTAACATACTTTAATTTATATTTATTACATTGCAGTGTTTTTGTTTGATTTATTTTACACTATGTATACTTTTATATTAATATCCTTAACGACCATCAATGTTTTTTATTAAAGTTAGCCAAGACTGCAAACAAAAGGGGAATAGGTCGGCAATAAAACATGACCCATGGATAATAAAGCCTATATTCAGAGGTATGCTGGCAATTCGGTGGGCTTATTTTAAATTTTATTAATGTAATTGGAAAACAAATAAATATCAAAGCATTTATACTAGGCACATCTTCCTAAACGTTCAATGTTTACATTTATTTGTAATAAGACCCATTTTGAGACGTCAGAAAAAAATGACGCAAGACTTCGGACAATTTCAAACATTCCGTATTTGATAGTCCTCGCCAAATAATTTATCATGGTAAATTATTTGTTTCCGCACTCACCACGTGGACGTAACTATCACAATTGCGTTAGAGTTTTGTTTTCGGGGCGCCCTTATATCACCACAATCTACAAAATACCCTGCCTAACTAATATTAAAACTAGATATATTTTCCTCTTTATTTGATTTTATTCAGTTTTTTGTTCATTAATTTATCAGTAGCTAGTATCAACATTTCAAAAAGTGACGATATTTGCGACCTGAAGAATTAAAAATAAACAATACATTAAAATATTTTTTTTAGTTGATGGGTCATAATTATAAATAATTTAATTTTATTTCATCAACTATAAAAATTCATCAAACATCAGAGAATAAGAAAGGGTGTTAGGGGGGTTGACGTCTCGGAAATATCTTCGCTTCATCGGTACCTTAAAAAAAATAGAGGGAGAGGGGGGGGGGGGGGGTAAATGAAGTAAATAAGGGTGCGTTCAGACTTCATTTATAAAAATTATAAAATTTGGAAATCTAAATATTATAAATATTTAATTTTTTTTTTAATTATCTTAAAAATTTTATTTCAAAAAATTCTTATAGTAAAGATTGGTGACATTTTGTTTTACTGCGTTTTAAGTCAAAGAAAAAGATAAAATTTTTTAAAATGAAGTCTAAACGCGCCCTAATAAATAATAATATATTTAAAATTTGTTGAATTTTTCTGTCAAAATATTTAAGTCATTAATAATAATAAGGAGATGGAGTGAATAAGTGTTAAAGACTTACTACGAAATACTATGCTTCATATCAATCCATCACGATTCAATAGCGTTAGTTTTTAGATTCTGTGATAAATAAACTTGTCAAAATATGATTGTATTGTCTTTCAAACTTTTGTAGTAATAAAATCAATTGAATAATTTTTATAAAAATTAACATGTTCGGACATTGCCGACTTTTAACTATAAGTATTGGACTTTTGTTCTTTTTAACTAATATGCCAGGTGCTAGTTCCCCAGTGTATCGGATCCCGCATTATACACAATTTCTGTAAATTTCTTGTTCACGTTTGTCAATATTAGCGTTGGGTTTATAAAAAGTTGAAATATCGGTTTTAAAGGTTTCCTGTTGGTATTAGTGTTGGTTTCTTATAGGAGATAAATACATGGAATATATGAATAAAGCAAACAAAATTTATGATCATGATACATATAACTATATATAAAAATAGAAATTTTATATTATGTTTTATTGGATTATTAAGTTGTAATGTGTAAAAATTATTTAGATATAAAATAACATAGATTTACGAAATTGGAATGGCTGGAAACTAGATTTGCATATTAAAAGACTTACTTATCACTACTCCTCCTGTCAACAGATTTGGGCAGTTCTTTTTCTTGTTTTTGATCGCATAGTAGTAGAATTGATTCTCTAATCTTTTGTCATCTTAACAATTAACGTTTTATTATTTTGGGTTTCTGCAAAGCACGCGCTTGACTTGATAGTGCAAATTACAGTTTTCAAGGTTTAATCATTGCCAATTCTATTCTTTTTTGGGGGAAATGCAATGCTTAGATTATTTAGATATAGGAAAATAGCACAACGTTAACTACAATAATATTTTATTCTAATTTTCTCAACCTTAAGAATTGTTCATCTATCCATTGACCATGTGCAATGGTTTTAATTTGTTGAAAACCATTAATATTTTAAATCGTTTTGTTAGCCGATTTGATAGGGTGTTTGGTCCGATCTACTATTCGATTAGTGATACATTATTATCAAGGTCGGTTAAAGACCCAGTCAGAATTATTAGGTCGTTCGGATTTTCTTCGTCTTTGAACGACTCTGGCAAGGTCTTTATACGACATGATGATAATATCGCATCATAGTCAGCAAACTTAAGGAATTATTATGGTTGCCGAATATTTAAGAGGCAAGGAATCGATACCAGTCAAGCGAATTATGGATCGAACATGACTAAACCAAAACCTACCAAATCGGCTAACGAAACAATGAATATAAAGGTTTTAAAAAATTGAAACTAATGGACCACATGGTCAATAGATAGATAAAATAATATTCAGAAAGCTGTGAAATTAGTAGGCAATATTACACAGGTCAACAATTTTTTGAGAGTTATGAGTTAACTACAAAGATCAAACCTGCCATGTTTGGGAATTAGTTTACCGTTTTTCCCAATCAAACTTAGTTGGTCAATTATAAACATTAAAAATTTTAGAAAAAAAGGTCAAAAAACCAAAAAAGATTCAAAAACAAAAATAAATTAAAATTTTATTTTTGCATATTCACATTAGCTAAACTGTTAAATTCAAACAAAATAATATTTTCATTAAAAGCTGATAATATATTGTGTCGTATTTAAGTTTGGACGCGTATTATTTTGTATTATTTAAATGCCGATGTAAGAGCTTGATATTTAAATAAAATTTATTTTCCATATTTTGTGATTAAAAATATAAGTTAGAAGAAATTTTTATATGCAAAAAAGATTTTCAAATTTTTTCTTCTTAGGGTATATTCAGATCTGTCAATTTGGTCAAAAAAGGCCATTTTTCGTTATAGACAGATCTAAGGAGCCAAAGATGGAAGAAAATAAGAAAAATGAAAAATATATATGAGATTAGGCCATTATGGGGATGCACGTTTCTGACATAAATATTTGTTAACCTGTGTTATTTGTAGTTTACGTTATTTTATCCTATATGCAATTTTTGCTGGCATTTCCCTAAACTGAAATGAACAATAGAGAGTGATTAAACCTTAGAAACATTAATATTAACCGTACAATTTAGTCGAGCGTGTGCTAGCACCCCAATAATAAGTCAGTAACAATAATATGACACCAAAAAATTGACAAAAGATTATAGAATTGATTCTACTACAATCTGATTTAATAAAAGAAAAAAACTGCTCAAACCTGCTGACTAGCGTCAGCAAATTAGTTAAAGAAAGAGTAAATAATTGCAAAGTTTCCAGCCATTCTAAATTAGTACACATCAATTGATATTCAAATGATTCTAACTTTACAATCCAATAAAACATTATATACATTTACTATTATCATAATAATAGTTATCCTAATCATGATAAGGCTTCCCATATATTCCATAAATTAAATAAAATTACTTTAAGAGACCATTATAAGGAAACGTAATCTTCTAATAAAATTTTACTTAAAAAAAGCAAAAAATATTCACAATTATGAACTACAAATCAAAGTTGTTAAAATGCAAAATCCCATACTAAACTTTTCAACTAATTTTTTAGAATTATGAGCTAACTACAGAGATAAAACTTACCATCTTAGGGATTTTCAATTTGTTTTTACCATTTATTCTAATCAAAGCTAAATATTTTGAAAAAAATACAATTAAAACAAAACAAAAAAGATCTAAAAACATAAATTAATTGATTTTTTTTGGAATATTCACAACAGCTAAACTGTTAAATTCAAACTTATTTTTCATTTGAAACCCTTAATGTATCGTGTTGAAAGGTTAGGATACCAAACATTCTCTATTTAAACGTTATTGTTGTAAATATATTTCTCTTTATTAGAGTTTAAAATATATGTTACAATTACAAGTGAGCAATATGATATCTTAATTTTTACTTTTATGGTTCTTTAAAACCTGTAAACTTTCAAAAAGGCAACTTTTTGGATATGGACGGAACGAAATCTCCAAAGGCGAAAGACATTACGAAAATGGAGAAAGATAAGGCCATCATGGGGATTCATTTCAGTGTGAAAAACCTTTTTTGTGACATTGATATTTGTAGGCCTAAGTGTAAAGTTAAAAAAGATGTATTATTGTTTTTAAATAATTTAAAACCCTTGGGATTAGTATTGCTAATAATTCGGATTGATTTTGTAAAAATTAGTTTAATGAAGAGAGAAAGTATTTATTTGAAAAAAGGAATGAACTCTGAACTCACCTTAATTAACTTTTAATAAATTTGTTACACTAACCTTTAATTATTTATATCCAATAGGGCTAATACAATTTAATGACTTAAATATCGAACTCATTAATTTTTTTTTAATTATACACTTTTTTTATTTTGCATGATAGCTTTAGAGTGTAAGGGTAATTGCAAAATATTTAGGCTAAAATTTCAATTGTCAATAAAAATATAAAAATCATAATTTATTTATATAATTTTTAGCTTTATATATTTTTCTTAAATAATTTCTCACATTTTTGATTGCTTGTAAATTTGTTTGGCAGAAACGCCAGCGATAGTAATTTCCATGCATTGTCTAAATCAATTAGAGGCAGGTTAATTTTATGAGCAAACTTAAACGAAAACAAATTTCAAAAAATTAGTAATTATTATTAATCTTATTAACAACAATAACCTTTTTTCACCTTCTTGTAAAATGCAAAAACATAATAAATAGCATAAAAAAGAAGCAAAGTAGCAAAATCATTTAAATAAAACCTTTATTTGCGCTATGCAATTAATAAAATGATGTATTTTTAAGGAGATCATTTAGAATTCTGTAAAAAATAAAAAATATTTGGATCATCATTTTGAAATTCACATAAATCTTGTTTTCTGATTTATCATTAGTTCTGATTTTTTATTTTTTGTTTTCTTTTCTATTTTTGTTATTTTACTTTTCTTTCTTTGTTTAATTTTTGATAACATGCGTCATTTTGTATATTAGGGATTAACATCTCATTATTTTTTTTAATATTTAGATATTTAAATATAATAATTAATAAGAGATAATATCACATAAAGTAGGGCAATTCGCAATAGATAGTACTACGGTTGCTGATTTGTATTCTTGATAAGAGAGTCAATGGGGATCTGCCATTACTCGATAGATCGTCAATTTACTCCAAAAGCATATCGAATTACATATTGCATTGTTTTACTAATATTTTGACTTAGAGACAAATTGCTCTAAGTGTGCAAATTAGTATATTTAATCCAAATGGAATTTAATGAATATATACGCGCTACGATAGGTTATTTTGCTAAATATTGATGAGGAATAAATAGGAATATCATGTTATGTAGAAAAAAAGAAAGAAGAGAAAAATATATAAAATTACTAGGTTTAGTCCAAAGAAGATCACTTAAATTATAGATAAATTTTCTTGAACATAAAATTATTAAAGAAGTACCCAAGATTTTTTCGGGGGGAAGGGGGGAGCGGGTGAGAAATAAAGTAAACGTGAGAACTTTTGGGGGAGGGGGAAGTATTTTGTTATGTAGGCTAAATTTTTGCATTTTTAAACGATTCACAATAATAATTCTTTAGCAAAGGAAGAAGCACCAGGTCTCGATAAGAGCCGTAGTCAGGGGGGGGGGGGGCAAGTCTTTGACGGTTATTTTTACAATTTGCCAGGCGTGCCCCCTATTTTTAAAGGTAGTTGGGGTTTGCCAGGTTGGTCATTCTAAAAACGGCTAGGCCGCCCTTTAATTCAGAAACATGTAAGTATGTATTCTAGATAAAATAAGATGAAAGCAAAGACGAAATTTATTGTAATTAAACTTTTTATTTACGCTTTGAGATTTATAAAACATGTTTTTTACAGAGGGCAGTTAATTTTATAAATAAAACAAATTTGGGTCATTTTAAATTTAACCTAAATCTTGTTTCTTTTCTAATTATTATTTTGTATTTTTTTATTTTTTGTTTTTATTTTTACTTCTCTTTGCTTTATTTTCGATAACATGTGTATTTGTATAATAAAATTAACATCTCATTCTATCTTTTCAACATTTAGATACTTATTTAGAAAATGAATGATAAGGTATGATTTAACCAATAAAAAGTAGGGCAATTTGCAATTGATAGTATTACGGTATGCTGATCTGTATTCTTGATAAGAGAGCCAATGGGAATCTCTTGCCATTACTCGATCGATCGTTAATTTACTCCAAAAGCATTTCGGATTACATATTGCATTATTTTACTTATATTTTGACTAGAAACAAAATATTCTAAGTTTATAATATGGGCTTTATTAAGTCTTAAAAATTAGTGACGGAAATCTAAATCTGAAATAATTATGTAAAACGGTATGCCGATCTGTATTCTTGATAAGGCCAATGGGAATCTCTTGCCATTACTCAATCGATCGTCAATATACTCGAAAAGCATATTGAATAACATGTTGCATTGTATTACTTATATTTTGACTTAAAGACAAATTGCTCTAAGTTTGCAAGAAATGAGTAAATTCAAATATGGAATTTAATGAAATTATATATGTTATACGGTAGGTTATTTTGCTATTGAGAATAAATAGGAATATCATGTTATGTAGAAAAAAACAAAGAAGAGAAAAATATATAAAGGGATTACTAAGTTTAGTCCAAAGAAGATAGCACTTTTAGATAAATTTTCTTAAACATAAAATTGTTAAAGAAGTACCCAAGATTTTTTCGGGGGGAAGGGGGGAGCGGTTGAGAAATAAAATAAACGTGAGAACTTTTGGGGGAGGAGAAGTATTTTTTATGTAGGCCAAATTTTTGCATTTTTGAATAATTCACATTAATAATTCTTTAGCAAAGAAAGGGACACCAGGTCTCGGTAAGTGCCGTAGTCAGGGGGGAAGGGGAGGGGGGCAAGTCTTTGGCGGTTATTTTTACAATTTGCCAGGCGTGCCCCCTACTTTTAAAGGTAGTTGGGGTTTGCCAGGTTGGTCATTCTAAAAACGGCTAGGCCGCCCTTTAATTCAGAAACATGCAAGTATGTATTCTAGATAAAATAAGATGAAAGCAAAGACGAAATTTATTGTAATTAAACTTTTTATTTACGCTTTGAGATTTATAAAACATGTTTTTTACAGAGGGCATTTAATTTTATAAATAAAACAAATTTGGGTCATTTTAAATTTAACCTAAATCTTGTTTCTTTTCTAATTATTATTTTGTATTTTTTTATTTTTTGTTTTTATTTTTACTTCTCTTTGCTTTATTTTCGATAACATGTGTATTTGTATAATAAAATTAACATCTCATTCTATCTTTTCAACATTTAGATACTTATTTAGAAAATGAATGATAAGGTATGATTTAACCAATAAAAAGTAGGGCAATTTGCAATTGATAGTATTACGGTATGCTGATCTGTATTCTTGATAAGAGAGCCAATGGGAATCTCTTGCTATTACTCGATCGATCGTCAATTTACTCCTAAAGCATATCGGATTACATATTGCATTATTTTACTTATATTTTGACTAGAAACAAAATATTCTAAGTTTATAATATGGGCTTTATTAAGTCTTAAAAATTAGTGACGGAAATCTAAATCTGAAATAATTATGTAAAACGGTATGCCGATCTGTATTCTTGATAAGGCCAATGGGAATCTTGCCATTACTCAATCGATCGTCAATATACTCGAAAAGCATATTGAATAACATGTTGCATTGTATTACTTATATTTTGACTTAAAGACAAATTGCTCTAAGTTTGCAAGAATTGAGTAAATTCAAATATGGAATTTAATGAAATTATATATGTTATACGGTAGGTTATTTTGCTATTGAGAATAAATAGGAATATCATGTTATGTAGAAAAAAAGAAAGAAGAGAAAAATATATAAAGGGATTACTAAGTTTAGTCCAAAGAAGATAGCACTTTTAGATAAATTTTTTTAAACATAAAATTGTTAAAGAAGTACCCAAGATTTTTTCGGGGGGAAGGGGGGAGCGGTTGAGAAATAAAATAAACGTGAGAACTTTTGGGGGAGGGGGAAGTATTTTTTATGTAGGCCAAATTTTTGCATTTTTGAATAATTCACATTAATAATTCTTTAGCAAAGAAAGGGACACCAGGTCTCGGTAAGTGCCGTAGTCAGGGGGGAAGGGGAGGGGGGCAAGTCTTTGGCGGTTATTTTTACAATTTGCCAGGCGTGCCCCCTACTTTTAAAGGTAGTTGGGGTTTGCCAGGTTGGTCATTCTAAAAACGGCTAGGCCGCCCTTTAATTCAGAAACATGCAAGTATGTATTCTAGATAAAATAAGATGAAAGCAAAGACGAAATTTATTGTAATTAAACTTTTTATTTACGCTTTGAGATTTATAAAACATGTTTTTTACAGAGGGCATTTAATTTTATAAATAAAACAAATTTGGGTCATTTTAAATTTAACCTAAATCTTGTTTCTTTTCTAATTATTATTTTGTATTTTTTTATTTTTTGTTTTTATTTTTACTTCTCTTTGCTTTATTTTCGATAACATGTGTATTTGTATAATAAAATTAACATCTCATTCTATCTTTTCAACATTTAGATACTTATTTAGAAAATGAATGATAAGGTATGATTTAACCAATAAAAAGTAGGGCAATTTGCAATTGATAGTATTACGGTATGCTGATCTGTATTCTTGATAAGAGAGCCAATGGGAATCTCTTGCCATTACTCGATCGATCGTCAATTTACTCCTAAAGCATATCGGATTACATATTGCATTATTTTACTTATATTTTGACTAGAAACAAAATATTCTAAGTTTATAATATGGGCTTTATTAAGTCTTAAAAATTAGTGACGGAAATCTAAATCTGAAATAATTATGTAAAACGGTATGCCGATCTGTATTCTTGATAAGGCCAATGGGAATCTTGCCATTACTCAATCGATCGTCAATATACTCGAAAAGCATATTGAATAACATGTTGCATTGTATTACTTATATTTTGACTTAAAGACAAATTGCTCTAAGTTTGCAAGAAATGAGTAAATTCAAATATGGAATTTAATGAAATTATATATGTTATACGGTAGGTTATTTTGCTATTGAGAATAAATAGGAATATCATGTTATGTAGAAAAAAAGAAAGAAGAGAAAAATATATAAAGGGATTACTAAGTTTAGTCCAAAGAAGATAGCATTTTTAGATAAATTTAACATAAAATTGTTAAAGAAGTACCCAAGATTTTTTCGGGGGGAAGGGGGGAGCGGTTGAGAAATAAAATAAACGTGAGAACTTTTGGGGGAGGGGGAAGTATTTTTTATGTAGGCCAAATTTTTGCATTTTTGAATAATTCACATTAATAATTCTTTAGCAAAGAAAGGGACACCAGGTCTCGGTAAGTGCCGTAGTCAGGGGGGAAGGGGAGGGGGGCAAGTCTTTGGCGGTTATTTTTACAATTTGCCAGGCGTGCCCCCTACTTTTAAGGGTAGTTGGGGTTTGCCAGGTTGGTCATTCTAAAAACGGCTAGGCCGCCCTTTAATTCAGTCTATGTATGTATTCTAGATAACTTTATTAATCAAACGAAAACAAAACTCATATCACGAAATTAGTCATTATTATTAATCTAAACAAAAATTAAACTTTTCCACCTTTGGCTTGTAAAGTGTAAAAACATAGTAAAATAACATGCAAGCAAAGACGAAATTTATTGTAATTAAACTTTTTATTTACGCTTTGCAATTTATAAAACTGTTTTTTACAGAGAGCATTTAATTTTATAAATAAAACAAAAAATTTAGATCATCATTAATTTAACCTAAATCTTGTTTCTTTTCTGATTATTATTTTGTATTTTTTTATTTTTTGTTTTTATTTTATTTTACTTTTTTTGCTTTATTTTCGATAACTAGTGTATTTGTATAATAAAATTAACATCTCATTCTATCTTTTCAACATTTAGATACTTATTTAGAAAATGAATGATAAGGTATGATTTAACCAATAAAAATAGGGCAATTTGCAATTGATAGTATTACGGTATGCTGATATGTATTCTTGATAAGAGAGCCAATGGGAATCTCTTGCCATTACTCGATCGATCGTCAATTTACTCCAAAAGCATATCGGATTACATATTGCATTATTTTACTTATATTTTGACGTAGAAACAAAATGTTCTAAGTTTATAATATGGGTTATTGAGTCTTAAATTAGTGACGGAAAACAAAATCTGAAATAATTATGTAAAACGGTATGCTGATCTGTATTATTATTAAGAGAGCCAATGGGAATCTCTTGCTATTACTCAATCGATCGTCAATTTACTCCAAAAGCATATTGAATTACATGTTGCATGTTACTTATATTTTGACCTAAAGACAAATTGCTCTAAGTTTGCAAGAAATGAGTAAGTTCAAATATGGAATTTAATGAAATTATATATGTGCTACGGTAGGTTATTTTGCTAAATATTGATAAAGAATAAATAGGAATATCATGTTATGTAGAAAAAAAGAAAGGAGAGAAAAATATATAAAGGGATTACTAAGTTTAGTCCAAAGAAGATAGCACTTTTAGATAAATTTTCTTAAAGAAGTACCCACAATTTTTTCGGGGGGAAGGGGGGAGCGGGTAAGAATTAAAATAAACGTGAGAACTTTGGGGGGAGGGGGGAAGTATGTTGTTATGTAGGCCAAATTTTTGCATTTTTAAACGATTCGCAATAATAATTCTTTAGCAAAAGATGGGGCACCAGGTCTCGGTAAGAGCCGTAGTCAGGGGGGAGGGGGGGGGGGGGGGGGGCAAGCCTTTGGCGATTATTTTTACTATTTGCCAGATGTGCCCCCCTACTTTTAAAGGTAGTTGGGGTTTGCCAGGTTGGTATATCTAAAAACGGCTAGGCCGCCCTTTAATTCAGAAAAATCTAAGTATGTTTTCTAGATAACTTTATTAATCAAACGAAAACAAAACTCATATCGCGAAATTAGTCATTATTATTAATCTAAACAAAAATTAAACTTTTCCACCTTTGGCTTGTAAAATGTAAAAACATAGTAAAATAACATGAAAGCAGAGACGAAATTTATTGTAATTAAACTTTTTATTTACGCTTTGCAATTTATAAAACTATGTTTTTTACAGAGGGCATTTAATTTTATAAATAAAACAAAAAATTTGGATCATCATTTTGAATTTAATCTAAATCTTGTTTCTATTCTAATTATTTTTTTGTATTTTTTTATTTTTGTTTTTATTTTATTTTACTTTTCTTTGCTTTATTTTCGATATCTAGTGTATTTGTATAATAAAATTAACACCTCATTCTATCTTTTCAACATTTAGATACTTATTTATAAAATGAATGATAAAGTATGATTTGAAACCAATAAAAAGTAGGGCAATTTGCAATTGATAGTATTACGGTATGCTGATATGTATTCTTGATAAGAGAGCCAATGGGAATCTCTTGCCATTACTCGATCGATCGTCAATTTACTCCAAAAGCATATCGGATTACATATTGCATTATTTTACTTATATTTTGACGTAGAAACAAAATGTTCTAAGTTTATAATATGGGTTATTGAGTCTTAAATTAGTGACGGAAAACAAAATCTGAAATAATTATGTAAAACGGTATGCTGATCTGTATTCTTGATAAGAGAGCCAATGGGAATCTCTTGCCATTACTCAATCGATCGTCAATTTACTCCAAAAGCATAATGAATAACATGTTGCATGTTACTTATATTTTCACCTAAAGACAAATTGCTCTAAGTTTGCAAGGTATGAGTTTCAAATATGGAATTTAATGAAATTATATATGTGCTACGGTAGGTTATTTTGCTAAATATTGATGAAGAATAAATAGGAATATCATATTATGTAGAAAAAAAGAAAAAAGAGAAAAATATCTAAAGGGATTACTAAGTTTAGTCCAAAGAAGATAGCACCTAAAATTATAGATAAATTTCTTATAGGCTTATAGGGGTCTATATAAGCGCGTTCCGTGCCAATAGACCTCATTCGTCTGTTTTTCTTCTATTTTCTTATACGTTGTTTTTATTCTTTATTGTTCATTATAACAACCTATTTTTGATTTATTTCACCTAAAACAACATATCCATGCGAGGACAGAAGAAGAACAAAACGACTCAACCTATGATATTAAAGAAGTACCCAGGATTTTTTCGGGGGGGGGGGGGGGGGGGAGCGGGTGAGAAATAAAGTAAACGTGAGAACTTTTGGGGGAGGGGGGAAGTATGTATTTATGTAGGCCAAATTTTCGCAAAACGATTCACAATAATAATTCTTTAGCAAAGGAAGGGACACGTCTCGGTAAGAGCCGTAGTCAGGGGGGAGGGGAGGGGCAAGTCTTTGGCGGATATTTTTACAATTTGCCAGGCGTGCCCCTGTACTTTCAAAGGTAGTCGGGGTTTGCCAGGTTGGTCTATCTAAAAACGGCTAGGCCGCCCTTTAATTCAGTCTAAGTATGTATTCTAGATAACTTTATTAATCAAACGAAAACAAAACTCATATCACAAAATTAGTCATTATTATTAATCTAAACAAAAATTAAACTTTTCCACCTTTGGCTTGTAAAATGTAAAAACATAGTAAAATAATGAAACAGAGACGAAATTTATTGTAATTAAACTTTTTATTTACGCTTTGCAATTTATAAAACTATGTTTTTTACAGAGGGCATTTAATTTTATAAATAAAACAAAAAATTTGGATCATCATTTTGAATTTAAAATAAATCTTGTTTCTTTTCTAATTATTATTTTTTATTTTTTGTTTTCTTTTTTTTATTTTATTTTACTTTTTTTGCTTTATTTTCGATAACTAGAGTATTTGTATAATAAAACTAAACTCATTCTATCTTTTCAACATTTAGATACTTATTTAGAAAATGAATGATAAGGTATGATTTAACCAATAAAAAGTAGGGCAATTTGCAATTAATAGTATTACGGTATGCTGATCTGTATTCTTGATAAGAGAGCCAATGGGAATCTCTTGCCATTACTCGATCGATCGTCAATTTACTCCAAAAGCATATCGGATTACATATTGCATTATTTTACTTACATTTTGACGTAGAAACAAAATGTTCTAAGTTTATAATATGGGCTTTATTAAGTCTTATATTAGTGACGGAAATCTAAATCTGAAATAATTATGTAAAACGGTATGCTGATCTGTATTCTTGATAAGAGAGCCAATGGGAATCTCTTGCCATTACTCAATCGATCGTCAATTTACTCCAAAAGCATAATGAATAACATGTTGCATGTTACTTATATTTTCACCTAAAGACAAATTGCTCTAAGTTTGCAAGGTATGAGTTTCAAATATGGAATTTAATGAAATTATATATGTACTACGGTAGGTTATTTTGCTAAATATTGATGAAGAATAAATAGGAATATCATGTTATGTAGAAAAAAAGAAAAAAGAGAAAAATATCTAAAGGGATTACTAAGTTTAGTCCAAAGAAGATAGCACCTAAAATTATAGATAAATTTCTTATAGGCTTATAGGGGTCTATATAAGCGCGTTCCGTGCCAATAGACCTCATTCGTCTGTTTTTCTTCTATTTTCTTATACGTTGTTTTTATTCTTTATTGTTCATTATAACAACCTATTTTTGATTTATTTCACCTAAAACAACATATCCATGGGAGGACAGAAGAACAACAAAACGACTCAACCTATGATATTAAAGAAGTACCCAGGATTTTTTCGGGGGGGGGGGGGGGGGGGGGGAGCGGGTGAGAAATAAAGTAAACGTGAGAACTTTTGGGGGAGGGGGGAAGTATGTATTTATGTAGGCCAAATTTTCGCAAAACGATTCACAATAATAATTCTTTAGCAAAGGAAGGGACACGTCTCGGTAAGAGCCGTAGTCAGGGGGGAGGGGAGGGGCAAGTCTTTGGCGGATATTTTTACAATTTGCCAGGCGTGCCCCTGTACTTTCAAAGGTAGTTGGGGTTTGCCAGGTTGGTCTATCTAAAAACGGCTAGGCCGCCCTTTAATTCAGAAAAATCTAAGTATGTATTCTTAATAAATTTATTAATCACGAAATTAGTCATTATTAATCTAAACAAAAATTAAACTTTTCCACCTTTGGCTTGTAAAATGTAAAAACATAGTAAAATAACATGAAAGCAAAGACGAAATTTATTGTAATTAAACTTTTTATTTACGCTTTTCAATTTATAAAACTATGTTTTTTACAGAGGGCATTTAATTTTATTAATAAAACAAAAAATTTGGATCATCATTTTGAATTTAACCTAAATCTTGTTTCTTTTTTAATTATTATTTTGTATTTTTTTATTTTTTGTTTTCTTTTTTTTATTTTATTTTACTTTTCTTTGCTTTATTTTCGATAACATGTGTATATGTATAATAAAATTAACATCTCATTCTATTTTTTCAACAGTTAGATATAGAAAATGAATCATAAGGTATGATTTAACCAATAAAAAGTAGGGGCAATTTGCAATTGATAGTATTACGGTATGCTAATCTGTATTCATGATAAGAGAGCCAATGGGAATCTCTTGCCATTACTCGATTGATCGTCAATTTACTCCAAAAGCATATCGGATTACATATTGCATTATTTTACTTATATTTTGACGTAGAAACAAAATGTTCTAAGTTTATAATATGGGCTTTATTAAGTCTTAAATTAGTGACGGATATCTAAATCTGAAATAATTATGTAATACGGTATGCTGATCTGTATTCTTGATAAGAGAGCCAATGGGAATCTCTTGCCATTACTCAATCGATCGTCAATTTACTCCAAAAGCATATCGAATAACATGTTGCATTGTATTACTTATATTTTGACCTAGAGACAAATTGCTCTAAGTTTGCAAGAAATGGAATCCAAATGGAATTTAATAAATATATATATGTGCTATGGTAAGTTATTTGGCTAAATATTGATGAAGAAATATTTGCATGTTATGCGGAAAAAAAAGAAAGAAGAGAAAAATAAATAAAAGCATTACTCAGTTTAGTCAAAATGATCGCACTAGAAATAATATGATAATTTTCTTAAGCATAAAAACAAAGGCTTTTAACAAATTTTACCGAAAAGTAAAGCGACCTAACAAATGGCTGCCATAAAGAATATTTAGTTTAAGATATTAGAATTTAATTAATAGGGTATGTTGTAATTATGAAATCAATTAGGAAGACAAAATATAAATGATTGTTAAATTTGCTAAATACAACAAATAAAATTTTATCCAACAATCACATATTTAAAACCTGTTTTTAATTTTTAATTATAAGCGATTAAATATGAAAATCTAAACTTATTGGTTATAGGATAGCTTATATATTTTATTCAAACCCTAATACCGTGCAAAAAGATGTCTAAATAATTTAACAATTAACTGATGCTCAAACACTTTGTCATTATTTTAGAAAAAAAATTGTGAGGGTAAAAATTAGAAGCAATATGGATTATATCTAATATAAATGCACCTGTTGGAATTATGAACTATGAAAAATATATGTCATTATTACAATTCAGACCTTAAAACTTATGGTGCAAATTATATTAAAAATTGAATTTCAAATAATTGTATTTAATTATTTTTTTAATATTAAATGCTTTCTTTCAATTTCTCTACTTTTTCTACAATTTGGGCTTGCATAAAACTGATTAATTTAATTATACCCCATTAAGTCACAAAATATCGCATGCATTAAATGGCATGCTTTGTGAGTTTTTTTTTGCCAATCATTTAAATTTTTCACATTTTCCAATTTTGGTCTCAATATTTATATTATTTTAATATAGACTTAAAAATTGCAATTAAAATAATTATCATATTTATTATATTAAAAAATAATATTCCTACCCCCTCTCATTTTTCAATGTCTTAATTGGCAATTTTTTGCCCCCCTATCGCCTGTTCTTATTTTTTTGACCTTTGATGATAGCATATTTCTATGTTCATAAAAGATGGAAAATTAAAAATAATGTCAACATATAAATAACCATATATTCCTTTCAAACTCCATTTAATTTTTAAACCTATTTTTTTATGTTACTTAATTTATTATTTGAAGTTTAATTATAAAAGTTTCAAAAACTTTTAAATAAATATTTTTGATGCTATTATTCGAATTGGGGTAAACATGCGTTTCGTGACAAAATAAACTTTAAAATTGTTTGATGAACGCACGCTAAATGACTTTTATGATAGTGTTTACACTTACGTTTTTAATAATTATTAAAACATCAATGTTTTAATAAAATTATAATATTTTGTTGGTGCCAAATATATTGTATAATCTAAATCTTGATTTATTACTTAAAAATTTTATTTTTTATAAAGATAAAAAAATATAATTTACAAGGAATTTTATATCAAAAAAAATATAATTTTTTATTTTTAGGATATCCTCGAGGTTGCATAGTCAATTTGGCCAAAAAATCCATCCGATATGGACAAATCTAAGGAGCCGACGGCGGGATAAATTACGAAAAACGGAAAATATATACGAGATAAGGCCCTCCTGAGGATGTATACATTTATAATTTTTATTAACTTCTTTTATATGACAATGATAATTGTCGACCTGTGTTATGAACAAACGTTTATTCACCTTTGGCATGCAAAGTGCAAAAACATAGTTAAAAAAGAAGCCAGGAAATGTGATTAATTTTAATTAAGCATTTAGTATTTTGTAAATAAAAAAAAAATTTGAATCATTATTTAAGAACTCATCTAAATATCGTTTCTTTTTTAATTTATTGTTATTCTCATTACCTATTTTTTTTTATTTTACTTTTCTTTGCTTTATTTTCGATAACATGTGTATTTGTATATTAAAATTAACATCTCATTCTATCTTTTCAACATTAAGATACTTATTTAGAAAATAAATGATAAGGTATGATTTAACCAATAAAAAGTAGGGCAATTTGCAATTGATAGTATTACGGTGTGCTGATCTGTATTCTTGATAAGAGAGCCAATGGGAATCTCTTGCCATTACTCGATCGATCGTCAATTCACTCCAAAAGCATATCTGATTACATATTGCATTATTTTACTTATATTTTGACGTAGAAACAAAATGTTTTAAGTTTATAATATGGGCTTTATAAAGTCTTAAATTAGTGACGGAAATCTAAATCTGAAATAATTATGTAAAACGGTATGCTGATCTGTATTCTTGATAAGAGAGCCAATGGGAATCTCTTGCCATTACTCAATCGATCGTCAATTTACTCCAAAAGCATATCGAATAACATGTTGCATTGTATTACTTATATTTTGACCTAGAGACAAATTGCTCTAAGTTTGCAAGAAATGAGTAAATTCAAAAATGGAATTTAATGAATTTATATATGTCCTACGGTAGGTTATTTTGCTAAATGTTGATGAAGAAGAAATAAAACAGTTGCATGCTATGGGATAAAAAACGAAAGAGAGAAAAATAAATAAAAGCATCACTCAGTTTAGTCCAAAGAATATAGCATTTAAAATTTAGGATCACGTGGGAACTATTTTGGGGGTGGGGTATTTTGTTATGTAGGCCAAATTTTTATAGAATTTTTTAACGATTAACAAGAATGATCCTGTAGCATAGGGTGGGTGCGCACTTTTGATACGCCAATGATTACCGAAAAAAAACGATCTGACAAATGGCTTACGTTAAAATTTTAGTTTTAATTCATAGAATTATATAGTTGAGGAAAATGTTGAAGTTGAGTTTCAACAAAATCACCTTTATAGAATAAAAATCAAAAATGATTGTTACATTTTAAATACAACAGAAAAGTTTTTAATCCAACCGCATATTTAAAACCTGTTCATAATTTTTACTATGAGCCCTTTTATATAAAAATCTAAACTTTTATTTTACAAAGAGCTTATTTACAAAGGAAATTAAGAAAATTTGTTTAAATTATCTAGCGACTAATTACTGCCGTTTGACTTTGCCGTTAATTTCTTAAAAAAATTAAATAATTTTTTTTAATGTTAGGGTAAAAACTAAGAGCATATATGGATTATATCTCGTATAAATGCACTTTGTGCTTTTTTAGGATTTTGAACTATTAAATATTATATGTTAATATTACAATTTCCACAACTTAAAGGTTTTAGTGCATTTGTTACTTAAAATAAAGGGTAGGAGAATAAGATTAATTAATTATTTTTATGTAGTAAATTAAAATGCTTTTTTCTAAATTTATATTTTGTTTTCCACATATAGGGCCCAATTGCATAAAACTATTTATTTTTATTTTACCCTATATCCCCAGCTAACGTTAATTATTTTCCCATTTTAAGTTGTTTTTCTCCCAATTTCACTAATAAATAGTTGCCCAAATAAATATGATGTATTACCACAAAGGTGATATATCATTTTACGTCTAAAAAATTTTTCGAAGCCCTATCGGAAAAACTTTCATAGATGAAAATTGTTTAGAGACTTGTTGCATTCAAAACAATCTTTTGAAATTTGTAAAGAAGAAATAATCAACAAAGGTCTTGAAAATCAAAAAATTGCATTTTCTTATATACCCTCTGAAATATTATACATAAACAATAAAGCAAGCTCAGGAGGTGTGAATTGCCCAACGACACAAAAATTAAATCACTGTGATGTCACAATAATAGAGCCTCCAGTAATTAATTGCTTAAAATAAGAAAAAGAAAGTCATTAAAATAAATCAGCTTTAATGATCAAATCCAGGGCTGGTTATGGTTACAGGCAATTTTAGGCCAGGTGAGCGTCACTGTTTAATTCCTGTAAATATAAAAGGGAAACCTACATCGAGTGTGCCATATTTGCAAATTGTAATTGTAAGTAAATATTTTTAAGGATAAATATAAGATGTTGAAAAATTGGAGTTTGATGCTTAAAGGCTTGGAATACTTAGAAATGGTTAAATATATACTGGAAAAAATTAATTAAATCTGTTTTAATTTATTTAATAATATTAGCTCAAAAAAATATATTAATCGTTTTAATATAAAAAACACATTATAACAAAGTAAATAGCTAAAAAAATAGTATAGGATTCTTAATAGTTAGAAAGCTCTTCAAACATTATTTAATATTTGTAAATTTTATTGTTGAGATAATAACTATATTTTATATACCCCAAAAGTTTTGAGTCCAAAATTGTTCAAAAAAATATAATTCTTTTAAAAAATTATACTAATAATTAAATTATTTTTTTAAAAATACAAATAATAAGCTTAATTTAATTAACAAAGTTGTATGCTAATTTAGTTCATTACTTTTGTATACGTTATCTATGTATTTTTTAAAATATTTCACATTATAAATACCACCATAACTTATTAATTTACATTGTGACCATATCAAATTATTAAATTAGGAATACATCATTCCAATCTATTTTTTATTTTCTTTCCTCATTTAATTATATTTAAATTATTTTTTTCGTTCATATTATTATTGTGGATAAACCATGCTTCAATAAACAGGGGTTATCGTTTAATCTTTAATTACCTTGAAATTCCAAAGTTGGTAGATTAGTTATTAAATAGCTTTTGAGCCAGATTTTTAGTGTTAATATAAAGTATTAATAAAAGAATTAATTAAACCATAAAATTATCTTTATACTTGCTTTATTAAAAAGGGGTGAGGAAAAATTGTCATTTAATCAAATATGCCCTTTTGGGTCAAAAACTCCTTAAAAAATATTTTAGTGAGGTTTATAAATATTCTAATTAAGGCCATGTATAATATCATTTTCATTTTTTTCGATAAATATAAAAACCCATAAACCATGGTTAAATAAAGACATTTTTTGCATTACAGTGCTAGCTTCAAACAAGTGGCACATGTTAGAAATAGAATGATCAATTGTCACATAGGCCATCCACTACTATATTTTTTTTCGTTGTCACTAATAAAATGATCACGATCAAAATTAAATGATCACGATCACAATTAAATGGCCAAGATGATGATTTCATGGTAAACATCACCAATTTATGTGACCATTTAGCCACAACATATTGATATTTATCATGAAAACATCATCTTGGCCATTTAATTTTGACAGAGATCACTTAATTGTGATCGTGATCATTTTATTAGTGACAACGATCCAAAATATAGTAGTTGATGGCCACACTTATGTGTCTATTGATCATTTTATTTCTAACATGTGCCAAGCTAGCACTGTATTGCCTTAGGCCATTGATTTAACGCGTTAACTGGGCGTGTTCAGATTCATTCTCATTTTGAAAAATAAATAAAATTTTGAATATCCTAAATTATACAAATTTGGGTTTTTAAACCCCAAGCAGTTGCTTTTAATATGCATAGAAATTTTATTAAATTTGTCTCTAAATCCATATTAATATCGATTTACTGGACAACAAAATTTGGACGACCTTAAGCATTATTTATGGCAACTATGGTTTTTGGTCAAGTTTTTGGTGCTGATCACGAATATGAAATTAGAATTTTAGCCAATGCCGATTTTTAGTTATTCGATGTCAAAGTTGAGATTTATCAATTTTTGGGTATTTTGGGCTTCTATATTATAAAACTTATGGGTAGTAACAAAAGTTTAAAACTATATTTGGATAACGGAATTATTCATTATTAACGTAAGGCGTTTAAATATTTTTATTTAATATTTTCTTATTTTTTCATTTTTATAAAATTTGTGGTTTTCCGTCATAAAATCCGTTTTTTGATCTTAAAAAACTTGAAAGCAAATTGCTAATAATTTTAAGTAATAATCTTATTTAGATATGTTTTTAGAAATTCAAATATGCCAATAGATTTTTTGGAAAATTAAGATTTACAAAAATTTGGTAAATTCTGAACTTTAGACGTGGTTTAAAAAAAATTGGAGGCATTGGAAAAAAACTAACCCCGGGAACGTTATCGCAAGAAGATTCTCTACAAAACCCTCATAAAATCGTTTATGTTGTTTTTTTCGATGTCCGGTGTTATCATCATTACAAACTAAAAAATTTCAACGCTT